>OZ018313.1:10604029-11164255 GCA_963969455.1 Arge pagana
ATGCCTTTTTTTCTAACGTCTACCCCGAGAAAATGACGCGTTGGATAAGGTGAGAAAAATGAGAAAATAAAACAAGTTAAAACGACGGTTTTGTGCGTTTTCGAAAAGGAAAATATTCAACGATTTCTCTTTAACCGATCAGTTCGATAACTGATAATGAATTTTCCCCGAGAGATGTTAATTGCTCCGATACGTGATTTGAAGTATGAAATACCTCGGAAAACAGTCGAGCGTGTCGCAACGTGGCTGTAAAATGCTACAGCACTGCCTGCCACTGCTGTTGCTGTTATACGTCTCAGAAAAGCCACGTGTTCGCGACGAAGGTGTATCCCGCTGAAAAAATCCTACCGTGTCTCGATCAACGACCAAGCAGTCTGCACGACTAGAGAAAACGTCTCGGCGAGACGCTGCTGCTGCGACCCTGGTCAATCAACTCCGAGCGTCGTAATTATTTCGTTAATACGCAGACGAGCGTGACCAATTAAGATTAAGGCTCGGACGTATCGCCCTCGTAATTTCGTCGAGTCCCTTTATCGCGTCGCGATTTCTTCTTATTTCCAAACATCGGTGTGTTCTCCGTCGCTAGGCGCGAGAAAATCGCGCGCGGATCTCGCCGAGCTTGCGGGGAAGTCGCGCGCCGTGGCACGAAGAAGAGACGGGAGAAAAACGCGACGCAAACGTGACATATCATTCGAACATCAATTTCGCCGTGTTTACAAACAGCCGCGAACGTTTTACAATCGCGTTGATGTCGAGTAATTAAGTTGCATGTAATTTATACGTTCGCCTTAACACGCCACTTTACTTCGCGCTGCTGATCTTAGGACACGACGCGATACGCGTTACGGTGCCTCGCGCAACGCTGTAATGAATCCGTGTCATTTTTACCCCCGTTTGACGCCGCGTTTTTACGCTATATCGATTCGCATCGAACCGTGACGAACGAGTTTCTTTCAACGATGGAAGAACTATCATTCGTATTAACATCGGCAAAATTCACGCCTCGAAGGTATCTCTACGAGCAGGTGCGTCGCTGCTTCCTCTTTCCTTTTCCTCGCCAGAATCACGAATAACGGCGAAGTATTCATTTTTATCGCGCGAGCACTCGCGATCGAACCGTGCCATCTCCGTACTTTTTTTCTCTCCTTGCGCGAGGCGAAGAAAGTCAAAATAAAAAGCAAACGAATTTTTATCCGCAAACGAGCGGGGAGCCTCCAGCGTCTTCTGCTTCGCAACAGCGAAACGAGAAAACGAGTACATATTTCTACCTCCTCGATCTCCCGTTATGTACCGCTGAAACGTACATCGATCGTCAAATTATTTATCGCCTCGACGATCTTATCTTTTAATTTTCAATTTTTTCACTCTTTCATCTTTGTACGGAAGAAAATTAGTTTCCGCTACCCGAACTCGGTAATCTGATCGAGGAACGATTCTCGAGAACTCGAAGAAATAAAATTCGAGTGTCGAATCGTTTCACGTTTACGGTTTACAGGGTCCGAGCGAGGAGCCGAGAGTCATCGTTGTTGCGTAGCGAGAAACGAATGAAAACGTTTCTTTTTGTTTGTTCTGTTTGTTTTTTTCACCGGAAAATCTGGTATTCTCGTTTTCACGCGATTCGGTTCTCGATTAATCGAAGTGTGGTATAATAGCAATTTCATCTACTGTAATTCGATAGTTGTAAAAATCTCGAACACCTGCGATCCTGTAAAACGAGAAATCGCACCTCTGCTCGTCGATACCTGGCATCCTGCTTGTTTAATGACTGGATGCCATGCAACCATCCAAGGGATTTGACCGTCGAAACACGTGGATGTATTCCGTATACTTTACCAATAGACGTACGTGACTAAGCCCCAACTAGACTGCATTCACCAATCTCTCTCCCTCTCTCGCTCTCTCTCTCTCTCGCTCTCTTTCGCCTATGCATGTATATATGTATACGTGTATATATCTCCTGCACATCGATGCAAACGAAAAGCTAATCGCAAGCTCCGACGCTAACACAACAACCAAACTTCGATCTCAATCCCCGCTCACCACGATATACAGCACTTGCCAGTTAAGCTTCACCCGGGAGATGCGAGAGGACAATATCGAAAACACATTTTGCAATTCGAGCTTATAAATTCCGTCACCGGCGAGTATTCCACGAGTCGACGCGCGTATTCCACGAGTTTCGCGGAAATGTACTCACCGGCCAATAGAAAAAAAACTAGAGTAAAAATTGCTGTCAGAAAATTAGGGGTGTGCGATTACTGTTCGAATCGAATAGATATATACTATTTTGTTCTCAAATTAATTAGTTGTGTTGTTCGATAATTAAAATTCTAAAAAAATGTCTGAAATCTCGATGAATGAAAACGGAGTTTGCTTACGAAATTAATTTTTTACGAAGTTTTCAATCGTTAATGAGTGAAAGAAATGGTTAAGAAGAAAACTTATTTTGGCCACAATTGCGTTTTAGTAGCTAACTCTACAGCAAGTCTACTGAATTTTAAATAGTGTATGAAGAAATTGAATTTGAACGTACAAAAAATTCTAAGTTACTGCAAATCATTGAAAATAAGTGCAAAGATGGTGGATGACAATTTGATACATAATTGAAAACAAAATATTTCCCAAAAAAAAAAATAGAAATGGATTCCCCAATGATTTTTTTGCATAAAAATGTAGAATAACTTTGACGTGATAAAATGAACATTTAAAATATAAAATTGAGTTTTTTTTCCATGGAGGATTTTATCATTCTACGTGTATTAAATTTTTTCAAATAATTCGAAACGTTCGAGCGATGGTTAGGAAGATAATGGGACTCGTTGCTTGTCTATCGGTGTCGTTTGGTGATTTTTGAGAACGGTGAACGTGGTTCGATGTTATCGGCGTGATCTAGCATGAATCCATTCATCTGCTGCGTGCTCGAGTCTTAACGAGCATTGAATTGATCTCTCCGGTATCAGAGCATCATTCATAATTTGAAAAAGGAATTGTGAAATGTCAGATTTTTTATTGGCTGTAATGATTATAAATTAGCATCGAGAACGCGACGGAAATTCAGCGGTGAAATTGCGAGAATTACGAGCGAACTTATAACTTCCGCTGGCGTCATCGATCATCGTCAATTATCGCGGCTGTGCCGAGTAAATATCCGTCTGCTTCCCTTTCGCGAGTTCACTTGCAACTTTGCAGAGGAGAAAATTAACGCTATCGCCATCTCGACGCACGGCATTCGTTGATTGACAAATCTCCATTGCAAATGCGACGAGCAAAAACTTCGGAGATGCTAATTAATAAATACGAGATTATCTTTGCCAAACTCCTTGCAAGAAATGGCTGTCATTTACCGATGCTTCTCTTCCTTCCTCATTTTCATATCAGCCTCGTTTATATATTTTCGCGCGGAAATTCCATGCTATTTATTTCCTGAAAAAAAAAAAATATATATATATATATATATATATACACGCGTATTCGACGAATACAGACAAAGTTGTTCGTTAAAAATTGTCGAGAGAAACGAGAGCGCCGTAATCGACGCGACCACGTCGGCAGACTCCCAAAGAACCGTCGACGCATGAGAAATCCACTCGATTCATATCAACGAGACGCTGTTAGCTCGATGCTTGTTGGCGCCCAATTCCGTGTGCTAGGTACCGACTCTGAAGTTGTCTTGTGCTGACTCTGGCAGAAACTCAAGTCCGGGAACGTGCGAAAATCGTATCCCATCTTCTCGAGTACCCGACACCGAAATTACGGTGTACGCGAAGCGTTTTGCGCGTCGAAGAAAAAGCTCCCGCTATCAAAAAGCCGAGTTCAACCACCGCGATAGCTACCGTTCAACATCCATGAAATTACCCGTTCTCCTTCGGATAGTGCGCGCGTGCGTGTGTTTTTAACCATTTTCCATTTCCAACGTCAACAGTGCTTCGCGTAGTTTTCGTATCAGGAGGCCACGCGTTCGCAGCTGATTTTTATCCCATCTCATCCCGCGAGATCGCCTCGGCTCGTTGATCCGTTTCATTCGCAACGTGCGAATCGAAAAAATGGAAGGGGAAAGAATTTAATAAAAATTGCGCAACCTTTCGATTACCAGTCGACTGTTCTTTTTTTTCTTCCTTTTTTTTTCTTTTAATAAATCTATTGTTCCTAGGGGCGTACTCGCAGTCTTTGAGGGTACCATTTGCGTGTAATCAATATTGGTATTATTGTGTTTGACGAGGGTAAATTGGACAGATGGACGAAGTTAGCAGGTAGATTACTAAAGAAGTCTCCTGTGTGTCCGTTCGGAACCCTCCTGCCGCATCATCTTCCCGTCGAGTCATCGCTCGGATTTATCGCGATACGTCGACGATGTGAATAAGTAAAAAAAAGATAATCAGATATTAAATTCCTGACTGAAGCGAATTCCCGTGTAATGCCGCGTTTCACTTCGGCTACTATATTACTGACCTAGCTTAAAAATGTCGCTCCGAGTATTCGAGGAGCACGCGACGTGACGCATATTCACTGCGATCCCACGAATGGAATTCCGCATGTTTATTCCACGGATATCGCCTTGAATTTTCACCTGGACGCGCGAAGCTAACGAACCACTACGAATCTCGCTCAAAAATCACATTTCCAATTAAAACTACAAAATTGCTGATTACGAATTTGCTTCAATTTAATTACAAGTATTTACAGTAGTATAACTTATTTTTGTCGATTGAGCGATTTCTTAGCGAAGAAAAATAACACAGTTATGCGAAATATTTTTTTTTACAAAGATGTTCTAAACGTGATCTAAAATTATATACAGAAGTAACACATTTAGTAGTTTGTAACTACTGAAATGAAATCATGTGATTCAAATTTTTTTTAAATTATTTTATTGAAATAAAAATAAAATAACACGTCTGTGACAATATAAATAAGTACAACGTGTCGTTGACAAAAGAAAATGCTCGCGATGAGGCACTTGTTGTAGGGATATAAAAGACAGTTAAATAAATCCACCTTTGTAGAATTAACGTAAAAGTAATGCTTAAGTTTATAAAATATTAAAAAATTATACTATCATATCACGGCGCGTACTTGTAAAATTGAAAAAAACACAAAATCTGTAAATTCCATGTGAGAGTATGCAAAAAACTTTTCCATCAGTGACCCGTGTAATTACGTGGATTACAAATCCCGTACGAAAAATCTTGGCCAATCGACAAATTTTCATGGATTGGTTCTTAAGCGTTGGGATGTTTCAGCATGAAAAGGTGATTTTGGCTTACGAATCATTTTCAATTCATTCCCTCGTCTTTGAGAAGCTTCTACCTGACGATTTGTCACGGGCTCGTTTTTCTTTCCTTTTTTTGCGAGAGCCATTTTTTTTCTCGGTGGAAAGCGAATCGACGATCATTATCCGTCAGCCCTCGTCAGTCATATTTGAATACCGATTATTATTTTCCTCGTCGTATCCGAAAATTGACTTCGTCTCGTGTAACCATCATTTTTTGCCGCAGCCCCCAAATTTTTTGCCCGTTCGAGCAAACGGTTCGGATGTAGCAGCAGCGAGGCGCAGGTAAAGATGGGGGTTGTGCAACGAGAATTGCTAGTCGATTCGATTAATTAAAAGCCCCTGACAAAGACTCAGGTGTCCCGAGGAATCTGACGACCCTTTAGAGCGACGATCTCAACCCTTCAGTGGTTCAATAACGCCAACATTATCATACACACGACCTACTTAGCAACGGTAAGGATTCCGGTTGGTCTCAGGTGTCGAGTTTGAGTCCCGTCAGATCATCCATTGTTCGGAATGAACCCCAAATTCAGCGACGTAAAAAAAAAACAAAGTTGTAGAAAACAAAGTTGTGGAAAATTAAATTTTCTACAAATTTGGTTCTCACGACTTTTAGTTGAAATTCGAAATGGCGAACACACGCAACAGCACGATTTGGTTGCCATTTTGACGCCTAACGAATACAGGGAAAAAAGCTGACTGGAATTTTTGTTATTTCGCAGAAAATATTTCGACGTATCGACTCTTCAATCGAGAGTGAGATAGAAAACCGTCATTTTGCTCTTCTCATCGTAATTTCCATCATCCGTAGACGACAAAAAACCGAGAGTGTACAGCGTATAATATCAGGCGGACAATCGTCGCGAGATAAATCAAAGGCTACGTGCGAAGTATACGCAACGTGTTATGAACCATCATACTCGTATATTCCGCATACACCGCACATATTTATTTCCGTATCAATTTTTATCTTCTCACGTGTCATCGCCTTATTTTTATTTCTATCTCGAACGGAGTATTTTGTAATCTTTCTCTCGTATATCTTCTCGAGCTGTGCATTGCCGTTTGCTTCCGAGTGATTCCGGTCGATTGAAAATAAATCAGAAAATGTTCTAACTATTTATAAATATTTACAAATAGTTGCAAATATTCGTTCAATTTGTATCTCTCATTTTTTCGGTTCTACACATTTTTTTATCGGCGCAATATTGAAATAATGTATAAATGCAGTTACGTTATTTTCACCTCGCTAGTTAACTAATTGAATGAAAAAGGATTGAGAATGATAATTTTCTGAAATCCTAAATGAGCGAGAAAATAATGCTAAAGCTTGGAGAAGAGACTTGGAGGAGTGGACAGAAATAAAAAGGCGCCCTAACGCCGCTACTGATGTTAAAAACGGTACTAAAATGAAGTTGATCCTGTTTTCAATTCGTAAAAAGTAAATGGGGATTTTTCGTCGTCGGCTTATCGATTGATCGAGAAAGCGCGTGGGAGTCGCGTGGTGGTGTTTTTGTTGCCGGTAACCGGTAAAATAGGACGTCGCTCCTCGCTCAGGACCCGGATCGGTGGATAAGATCGCGAACGGGATCGGGTAAGTTTCGCGTCGGAGGGTTTGATTTTCGCATGAAACGCGCCGCGGAACGAAGGCGACGGGTGTTCGCGGCGACGCGGAGCGATTGCCGGTCGGAATAAATAAATCGGTAGACGCGAAATTGAGCGATTTGTATGCAGCGGTAGCTGTTCTCCGCGTAGCCATGGCAAAAATAAATAAAAGAAGCGATGGAACTATGGTTATTATAAAGCAGAAGACAATGGACCCCCAGTGGTAAGTGCAGTCAACGTCCGAATGCTATTGTCAAATCGGAAGGAAACTCTGCTTTGCATATTAGATGCCCGCGCCGTTGTCCTCGACAACCGCTGCTCGAAAATAAGCGAATAAACGCGAAGAAGAGTCGTTCGACGTCGGGAAGATCTTCGAGTCTTGCGAAATATTGGCGAATAATATTTTCCGCAAAATAGCGCGCGAGTTCCTCCGATTTTACAATTTTCCGAATTTCCTCCTTCGATCGCGATTTTTCGACACGCGGAGATAAATTATTCATCATTGATATTATTAGAGTAGAAAAAAAAGCAAAACGAAAGAGAGAAGAACATTGATTATTGCTGAACAACGAGTGCAATTTCGACATAAACTCAACGTATATATTAAGTTGACGCAATTAAAATAATAATGCGTTCAATTTTATCCTTAACGCGTTTCGTGGTATGTTAAATAAATCGACGTATTCCGAGCTCTCATTGCCTTGGATGCTCAGCCTATTTACCAGAATATGCGTACCGTACATGGTTCGATGACGCGAGACGTGAAAAAGAGCAGAGTACCGGAAGCATCTACCTGGTATACTCATTGTCAGTCCAAATAATGTCAGCAGCTCAGGACACTCGATGCAGCCATTCACGATACACTGCAAGAACAACGTATCGGAGATGATTTTTCTATAAGATATTGTCAGCAGTCCGATATCTCTCCGAATTTCATCATAATCATGAGACAGAGGGGTGAGATAGGTCGCCCCACAGACTAACTCGTACACCGTAGCGTGCTGGACACGATGAATTAGGATGCACTAAATGAGGTGCAAAATAACAACTTCGGTGTATTATTGTCCCCGAAATGCTTCCAATATCCGAAGAAGAAGCCAAGCATATTATTGGCTCTGATATGCGTATGATAGGATAAATCCAAGCCGAGATCCCGTACTGTTTCAACCGATTTCAGCCGGGTGCCCGCAAGGTAATGGTCAGGCGCAAAGGGAGTGTTTTTTATGGAAGCGAACAACGTGACATTTATCGAGATTCGTATTGACGAAGTTGTTAAAGCATGCGGATCCGCGCTATGAGGTGTATCACTAGTTCGAAATATTTTCAAGTCGTCGGCAAATAATAAGGAGTAATTTGGAGTAGTTGAGAACATATCTTAAATCGTTGGTGAAAATATTGAGTAATAAAGGTCCGTTGGGGTCTATTATTTTTGAGTAGCTATCGCCTACCCCGACAGGTCGGGTTCTGTCGCGCAAAAAAAGTTTGAGCAAATTGGTAAATTTCGCTCGTGCTGCGCGAAATTTATCGATGCATGGGACAGACGCGTTATTAACAAACTTCAGTTCCGTTCGAAATATTCGCGTTCGATCGAGGCGTTGATTGCGACGCGACAGAAGAACCCAGACACTCTCTTGTCCGCGATTACCAGAAGCGAGAGTGTTTTATGCAATTAAACGAATACATTGTCACCGCGAAGAGTATAACCACGTTTAAATTTGCTCTCGCGATCGGGCGTTGTACCTCGCGCACCCGCAACGCGTTCGCGTCAAGTATTTTTGTTCTCCGCGAGTACTCGCACACTCGGACGCTTCCGTAAATACCGAAATTCCTGCCAACCAGACCCACGGAACGAATTTCGACGAAATTCTCCACCCGTCCGGCATAATTCGACCGCGGAAGGAATTCGTTGTCGGTTCTGTCGCTAAAAATCAATCGGACATCGGCGATAAGAAGCGAGCAATTCCGCACCTAGAACCAGCGTTGGTTGGCGAAAAAAAAATCATGCAATGCATTCGAAAAATCATCCTTTGAATATCAAAAATTCTGTTCTATTCGAAAAGTCATGACAATTTGCGAAGAAATATTTATCCAACGATTCGAATTTGCTTGCACGTTAGAAATGATAAGTCAGCGGTGATAAAGCTCAATTTTGAACTCAGGTTTTTTGTGAAAAAACAAAAATTAATAAAATGTCGAGTCATTACAGTGGAAAAAGTGCTCAATCAGTGAGAAGAATTTAACGAACCATTCAATTGCTCGTTAAATTTTAATCACAGAGATTTGTTCTGCTCAAATGAAGTGCTAATTGTGATGATCACTGAATTTTAATTCGAGGTTTCGAAGAGGGATAATAAATTCTGTAAGGAAAATTCGAAACAAAGTCGCAATTCGATTACGACGTTCGGATGTCGAATGAACAACGAGGACAGTTGAGATTAATTTCCTTCGATCACTCGTAATAAGGTGAAAATTCATCTTATCCTTCGTTTCTAGAAGCAATAATAAATTGTCATCAGATTTTTAAAAAAGTCGTTTCACGCGAAACGTGATTCGATCGATCGGCAATATCAATTGATGGTAAACGATAATTAATACACGGAATAAATCGATTCGCCGTTAAAATACGATAAGGAATCGATGTATCCTAATTTTTTACAACGGTCACGAGTTTTCACGTGATTCGAAAAGTTACACCGCGAGTCTCGTGTTCGAAGATACGACAAAGCGAAGAAAAAAAAATCTCGCCTCGATTCAAATGTATTCCTCGTCGCGTACCGTTACACGATTATTCCAAGATGCAAATCATCGATGGTACTACGAGCGCGTAAATAGCTGTATAAAATCGTTCCCGATGAATTTTTCAAATACATAATCATACAGACGTGATATCTTAATATCTAGGCCAAGGTTGGCAATTAGAATAACGCTGGAAACGACGCCGAGAACAATGCAGCATAACGCGCGGCGAGTCGCGGTAAATAAATAATTGCGATGCAAAATGTTTATTCGAGGTTATTGTTTCGTTCGACTCCTCGCGTTCTGCCTTCCGTGATTTTTCCGCCAAGTCTTTGCTGTTTTTCTCGCCAAACGTTAATCGCTCCTCCGCAACGAACATCGGGAAACACTTTCCGAGCGAAAGAGACACGCTCGGTTCGTTTCGCTCGTTGTCGTCGCATTTCATGGAAAATCCACGGCGCGGGTCCAGTTTGAATGCTAGATCAATGATTAATTATACCACTGGCTGATTTATCTAGTCAATTCTAATCTTGATGCCACGTCGCTCGAGTGCGCGAGGCTGTACGTGTACAGAAAAGTTGGCAACGACCGCCTCCTCCTCCTCCTCTTCCTCCTCCTCAGCCTCCTCTTCTTCCTCCTCCTCCTCCTCCTCCTCCTCCTCAGCCTCTTCTTTGCTTCCTCCGCGTTCGCCACTTCTTCTCCACGCGCCGCAGCATCTCGGACCCAACTGAGAGCGAGAGAGCGCGCGAGACGGACAGGCCAGAGACGGACTCGACGACGTAACGGGACTCTTTGTAGCTATAGCGTCGACTCGCGTAATTTACATTATTATAATAAGTTTGGAAAATATGAATATCCACGCGTTCTTTCGGCTTTTCGGGAAACGAACGGATACGCTCTCCTCTCGTAAACATATCCTTGGAATAAGTATCCTTTACGGATGGACCGAGGAACCACGAGCGAGACCGGTTACCTCGAAATCTACGACTCTGCGCCCTCGCCTCGCGTTTTTTACTACATTTTTCACATCTTATTTATTACTCCCGTGAATTTTTCGCCTCTCTTCTTTCGTCGTTTGCAACTCGACTTCCGCGTAGTTTTATTCACTTCTCGCGAATCGTGTTCCCTCAAATTCTCAATTCGAGGTTCAATTTTTCCATTTGTCAGATGACTCACTTTTTTTCTGTCTACCCGTTGTTCTACTCCAATTGTGATTTCCATACATTTCACACAGTCTGCACTCTCGAATTTCCATTTTATTAAAACATATCATTACATTCGTATTTTTATTAATTTTATTGAGACTTACTGTCTTTGTGAAACTTGTCGCAGAAAATTGCCGATTCTTTCGGAAAGTTTCAGTCCACTCTGTATTATTTTTTAACGCAATTTTTCCCTTCTTTCCATCATTCCCCAGTGATCTATCAACGAGTTAATTTTTTTCGCAGTTTATTTCGCTTCGCGCTCGTTCGGCTGTTATTTTCCTGCTCCATGGGGTTTCCGTCACTCACCGATTTCCCTTCATGTGGTCGGTCCGGTAGCGAGAGAGATCGATGACGAAACGATCGTAGCGATCGGAATGCTTCTGCCCCGCAACGCGTTCGTCGTATTCGTCGATTGCTGATTTTTCCCTTCGCGAAACATGTTCGGCCCACGATCATTGCGTCCGTCGGATCGACGCGATTATCGACGTACCAGTTATCGTGCACTTTCCATTCTCTCCGGAACACCGCGTGTCCAATAACAAATTACGATTTATCGCAGCGACGGCGAATTTACGATTTTTCATTTCTAAATGCTTGCCAAGCGGTTTTCTTCGGCGAGCAATCAAGCCGAGGAACAAGATAAAGGATTTATCGTCCCGATCCAGCGCGGAAGACAAATCGCGTTTCCCCTCCATATCGCGGTGGGAAAAAAACGCTCTCAACGAATCCGCAACTTCCTTAGCAATATCTCGATTAATTTTCGCCAAATATCGAACATCTCATCGCTCCTAGCGAACATCGTCCTCCTGCTTCCAAAAATCACGAAACCACGTTTTCTTCTTCCTGAATCTCGTTGTTTATTTCCGTTTTCTCCTCCCGTTTTCGCGACGGAGGTGCGTCGGATATACGCGTGGCGTAACGCGGAACACGTAACGCGTAACGTATCGTCGCGTACTATACAGTCAGAGTTGTTAATTAAGGCCAAGGAATGGAAACTGGTAGTCTTTCGCTGTACAAGTGTTGCAAATCGCGGAGCCAAGAAAATCAGCTTCGAAACGACCCTGCCTGTTGCCTCCACCTGGCAGCGGCTACGCCGTTGCGGAGAACGTGTGCTTGATTTTTTATCCCGAAGGATTTCGCTGTCGCGATGCTTTTGCTACCTTCGATACCAGTTATAAGCCGCGCGTCTACTATAAACTCTCATAAAGCCTGTATTTCCATTTAACTTGGCAACGCTAGGAGCTCGCCGACGCTGAGCCTTTGCCTCCTTCGCCGGTACCCACATCGCCATCGCCGAAGACGCGATTTTCCAACGAATCGCGTCGACGCTCCTCCGCGTACTTTCTCAAACAATTATAAACTCGGATCTCTCGTTTTCCCAAATCCCAACTAAACTCCGATCGATCACTTTCGCGAATAAAATGGCCACGAATTTTTTGAAAGCCCGACATCGATCGTTCACCTCAGAACATTTCATCCCGCGTGAAAAAAACGCAACTTTATGTTTTAAATATTAATTTTATTAGGTAAAATTTGTTCTAAATTTTTATGTACCAAGTTAAGTGTGAATCTATTTTTTTTTTGGTGGATGATTTTGTTTCTAATTATGTATCGAATTGCCATCTGTTATCTTTGCCGTTATTTTTAATGCTTCGCAGCAACGTAGAACTTTTTGTACGTTCAAATTCAATTATTTTATACTAAATCTAAAATTCAGCAGACTTGCTGTAGAGTTCAACCATTTTCTGATCTTATTAACGATTGAAAATTCTTTGTAAAAAATGAATTTCATTAAGAAAACTTCGTTGCATCGATTTTCATCACAATTTCAGATTTTTTTTGTAAATTTAATAATTTGACGACAAAATTAGTTGTTTGAAAAACTCGAGATATTCGAAAAGTGCAAATTATACGAATGTTGGAAACATCGTTTCGCATTCTATTCGCACACCAAAAACACTTTTGTAGCACTCGTGGTCGTGAATATCGAGGACTCGTGATGCCGCAACGTTGCTGCGATCGTTGCTGCCAATGATCGACGTAAATTGTAAAGGTGTCGATAATCATGATGATTATTGGGTGTGAAAACGTGGCGGTTGGGTACGTGGAATCGGAAAATGCATACCTAGTTTCGCAATCGTTCGATCGTGCATTTTATTTGCTCGAACGCGTGGGCTACATTCTGACAATATAGCGTACCTATATTGTTCGAACAAGAAGTTACTACCCGCAATTATTTATACTTCGTTAAAGAGTCGAGTCGTAAATATTGCATTGCCACATTCTAGTCTCGTTGTAGGGAAGCTGTCCCTCCCCAATTAATACACAGCCGAGCAATCGCTGGTATGGAATACGAGTTTATAACACCGAGTAATCGCGGGGCTTCGACGAACTGCCGTGTAGTAACTCGTAGCAATTTGTCTTGGAAATTTCGTCGCCCGCCGATTTAACGACGAGATTCAAATGCTGGCGAACACGTTCGTCGAACAAACCAGCATGATCTCCGACGACACGACCTTTTTCAGAGCGACAGCTCTGATACCGATGCCCTCATCCGCGTAGGTACTTCGATGCATTCGTTTCTCATCCTTCTTCGTCTCGAGAGCGAAGCATCGACGAACTCTCAGCTCCTCTCCGCTTCTCTTCCTTGCTCAAATTTCAACGCTGCTTCTACGATACGTACCGTTTTACGGTCGCGCGTTTTCCTGCTGCCCGCGGGCGCAGCACGATATGCGGCGAGGGAGCGAGAGAGAGAGGAGAGATACATAGGCGGTCGCGGCGGGAATGGAACGACGGATCGATCCTGGCCGCGCGGACTATCTAGTATCCGTAGATCGCGAACCGTCGCTGACGCGAAATGCCAACGGGTCTATTGTTTGCCAATGACGCAACGTAAACGTTTCGCACTTTTTCAACTGAATAAAACCCACGCGCGATTAATATGCCGTCGCGGCAACGCTCGATCCGTCCGGTTATATATAGAAGGAATTTAAGTATCTGATGAAATTGTGATACGGGGGACGGTCGGGTTGGAGGAAAATTGAAAGACAGGTCCTTGACTCTTGCCTCCAGTCCTTTATTGTTCCTAGAGTCGTGGCTGTATACCGTTTCTATTTGACTTGGTAATGCTCCAGTCTTGCTTGGGTTACATGCCGCGCTATGGGACTTCTACAAAGGACCTCTGCGACTCGAGAGACTCGAATGTGGGCAAAAATCCTGCGGCCACGATTTTATCCGACTCTGGTGGAATATCCTCGACCCGACACCTTTCGTCGCGCTGGAAGCGGAGATTCGATCCGAGCGATCACCGCTTATCGGCCCTTTTTTCGCACAGTGGTACCGCTCAACTCGACAAATATAAAACGACTGAAGGAAATTTTGGTCATTTGAAATGCGAAATTCCAGCGGCTCGCTGAAACCCAAAACCCAAGACCGATGGTGTCTTGGCGAAAATCTTCACGTTCCGATTGGAGGATTCTTTCGGAAAATTCGTCGGTACCAGTGCTTCGAACATGACCGAAGCGTACGCAATATAATCGTGGCTGCGAGAATGTATAATTAAATTGCCCCTTCAGCCGTCTAGTTCCGATCTTTTCTCTTCACGTTTCACAGTCTGGAACCGTGGATTGTTCCGAAGCGAGAATAGGCATGCATATAAAGGCACATCTGAGGAGCTTCGTAAAAAATGTCACAAGGTCACGAGGTTTTATTCAGACCTCGTGACCTTCGACTGTACTTCGCGCCACTAATTAATTTTTATCTTCGCCTCGTCGGATATTTCTTTTCTGCGGGGTGTAATTAAAAACTGCGTCTGATTGCCACCACTCGGCTAAAATTCGTCCCCGTGTCGGTATTCGAGCGAAATTCACCTGAGGCTCGGAGTCGAGGGGCGTTTTGAAATTGGGGTTGCGATCTGTCCTCACGCACGAGCCTCGTTAATTGGGAGGAATGGGGAGAGGGGGGGGGGGGGGCGGTAATTACGCGGTGTACTCCGAGGCCTCACCTTGACGGGGAGTACTTTTCATATTCAAAGTACTCGCCGCGTCGAGGCGCGCTGAGATCACGGTGTTGCGATTGTGCAGCGGTGCGGAGCTCCCAAGGTCACCGGCATCATCTCCTACTCGTGATTTTTCCGTCCGCTAATCAACATCCGTCGAATGGACCGTTATCTGAATCGAAGTCCGCGTGCAACGGATGATAAACGGCACGAAATCGCGCGGACGCGCATAAATTTGAATCGCAATCCTCGTCTCGCTCGGTAATATGTCCTTGAAAAAATACGAGGCTGCCCCGATTATTCCTTTTGTTTTTTTTTTGAATTCACTCGTTTTTTTTTCTCCCACAGAATCGCGATTTGCCGATCAATGTTTGTCACCTCGCATGAAACGGCACCTGCGTCAACGTTGCACCTCGTTTGTTGCTGTTTGCTCCTCCGCTCTAAATATCACAAAAGCTAATCGTTTTCCGCGTAATCGTATCTTCTCTCCCCTCTCTCTTCGTATCCATCGCTACGACTCTCCTGGTAGCGCAACGCGTCTCGTCTTTCGTAATGTTATGATTCGAACTTGTGGAGGTGATTGTACCAGCCTGTGCAGGCTGAGACACGTATTCCTGTAACCCCCACCTTCATCTCTCTCAGCTCGGCACTTTTTTTCTCCTCTTCCTCCTCCTCCTCCTTCTTCTCCTCCGCCGCCTCCGCCGTCGCCCTCCCCCTCCTCCTCCGCCCCCCGCTACGGACACGCTGTCCGTGCAGCATAGCCTCCACGATGTGCTGTTGTGGAGAGAGAGAGAGAGAGAGAGAGAGAGGGGCAAAGAGAGAGAGGGAAAAAAATAGTGAGAGCGAGAGGGTCTACGAGAGGGAATGCTATCCGTACTGCATCGCGCGCGAGTAAAACCGTCCTTGATCCCGGGCCACGCTTCGTACGCCAGAGTTCCCTCCGCCCCTCCCGCGCGAGGTACCCGATCCTCGTACCTCGCCCCGCTTCCCTCCCTTGACACGTGGTGCGAGCTGACGTCACGGAAGGCTCGCGACGTTGTAGGAGCAAACGAGCCTCTTTTCGACGCCCGGTACCCTACGAGAGGCTAGAAAGTCTCTCGATGCATAATATCGCACGCGTGAGCAGTCGAGGATCTGATGTGGAGTTACACAACTCCTCGCTCTTCCTCCTCCGCCTCCTTCCCTCGCCGTTTGTCGCTCGAGTTTGTACCTCCGCCGCATCGAAAGAAACCGAGCGACCGAATCAAAGCTTACGAGTATTTCTCGCGCAGCTTTTCCATACTTGCCCGCGTATCTCGCCTCAGCGAGCACTCCTCGTCCTGGGGGAGAATAATTCAATCATGGAATTGAATCCGCGGCGACGTTTCCGAAGTCCTCGAATCATTATTACCATTTGCCATTTCACGCTCCTGGTACCGAAATCATTTCGACGCAGCGTAGCATCGTACTTTGTACTTTGCTCCGGTGATATGTAGTACGCGAGTTTCGGTGGGGGTGGAAAAATGCCGGGCATAAAATCCGTTTCGGATTGCGGAAGCAGTGGCATTGGTATCCGCAGAGGAGAACGGAGAGGATGGTAGTCGTGGAAAAAATGATGTCGCCGTATCATTGCGAATCTCCCCTAGCTTTGTCAGAAATATGCTTGGAATGTCCTCCGCGCCGTGGCCTCGACTAACATCGACGAAGGGGACAAAGGATGCGAGTCTGATAATTTGTAGAGGAACTGCTTCGTCGTATGAGAAAATCTGTTGGCGTTGACCGGTCAACGGTTTTAGAGTTCGTTTAACCTGTAAGCCGTGGCTGGATAAATCCTCGCTCGGTTCAACTGGTGTGCGCAACAAGTTGATACTCGGTCGCGTCTTACGGACGTTTAGTTGGGCTCCGTCTAATTAGCATAAAAACGAAGTTTTACCCGTGATACTAACGACGATAAATAATAACGTTAATCCGTGACCTCGTTGCTCCGAGCGCGGGATAAATTCATGCCAGTCTCCCTGACGCCATCCCGACGCCGTCCTGACAGCCCCGTCAAGCCTCGCTCGCTTCTCTATCGAGGAGCACTCGCGTCTTGGAAGTCCGTTGATGATGTTGCCTGGATAACACGCGTGCAGTTGAAAGGACCAGCAGCGTCGAGGTGTTCCTCTCCAGGCGCGTGTGCATAGGACAGGCAACACGGACAGGCTCCTCTATCCTACGCGGTGCGAAGCTGTATATCGCTTACCTCGGGACGCGCTCCGTGCGTCGCGCAGCGTGTGTAAAGCGGCAGAATCTAAAATTAGAATTGTTAATCTCCTTATAGGAGTGGCCCGTTAGTTTCACCACCTTTTATTATCATCGCTATGATCATCGGCATCGACTTACGATCACGAGCCGTTTTTTACTTCCACCTCCCCCCCCCCCCCTTCTGGAAACGGCGCTAAACAGAATCGACAGCGACGACTATGTAAATCGTCGCCACATCCATATCCACGAGATTATTTTTTCCTCCGTTCATCCGGAGGAACGGAGAGGAGGCGACAAGATATGGGGGGGGGGGAGGAGACGATGGACAAAGAGCGATCGGCTAAAAAATTGAAAAATTGAGAAGAATGAAGAAAAAAAAAGCCACAAGAACGGAAAATCTATTTATTTACGACGTGGCACAATAGATTTCAAGGGAACGAATCACCTGACGAGTCAGTCTTTTAGGATCGAGTTCTAAACAAAGGTTTTCTCCTTGGGAGTGCACCATTTCAAGCCTATACCTATACTCTCGGCTACGGTTGGTGACTTGTACAAAAACGATGTATTGGTACGAGAGTCGTAGGCTGAGGGGGGGAGAGGGAGAGACGGCAGGAGGGAGAGAGACGGAGAGATTGTATGTTGGTTGTGTTGGGAGGCAGTCCAAGGCCAACACCTGCATCTAACCCCACCACCGTAGCGCTATCAAGTACCAGGGAGAAGTGTCCCAATAATACCCCCGTTGGATAACGTCCGAAGGAGAGCCACGTCAGAGAGGAGACGACGATACGATCCCTGGAAGAAGCGCAGGATCGAAGCGTAGCTTCTTTTACATAGAATGGATCTTGGATGGTCATTGGGTCGATCCGCGGATGATCGAATTATCGGATGCGCCGATCCCCCCGTGACCAAGAAGAGTGCGCGCGCGCGCTCGAGGAAGACGGGGAGAGAGATAGAGAGAGAGAGAGAGAGAGAGAGAGAGAGAGAGAGAGAGAGAGAGAGAGAGAGAGAGAGAGAGAGAGAGAGAGAGAGAGAGAGAGAGAGAGAGAGAGAGAGAGAGAGAGAGAGAGAGAGAGAGAGAGAGAGAGAGAGAGAGAGAGAGAGCGAGAGAGAAGTCTGAGCGCGGAGTTCCTTCAACCTGCGCGGGTCTCTCGGGCCGTATCTTTTGCTTTCCGTTCTTCCTACGCACCCGTGATTCTTGGCAGAGTCTGGTGTCGTGCACTTTATAGAGCAATACGTTATTGTTGGACGCGTGGGTCGACGAGTCAAAGCGTGCATGCCTCCAGCTGTCCTGTAAAGCCTACACGAACCTCGTTGCTTCTCGCGATCGGTAGCGGCCAACCGAGATCTTTAGCTCCGTGAGTTGACCACTATCGTTCGTGTGCGTGGTCCCTCCTCCGCCGTAAGAGATGGCATTGACTCGGCATAGCGAACAGCGAAAGTACGACCCATACACGCTCGATTTCTTCCACCGATCCCGACTCACTGCTTACAATTCGATGTAGTATCGAGCCACGTTTCTAGGTTACTACGAATTCGCGGGACGACCTCACGTCGGAGGGTATCCTCGAGGGTTCGAAAAGAGAATTCTCGGCGCTTCGACGCGTGGCCTTCGATCGACGCAAAAACTCGCATCGAGTCGTGCATGGTTTGCGAAACGCGCCGGAAGACAATGACAAATCGGCGTCTATAAATCGCGATTTCTAATTAATAACCTCAGGTTGCTCGATCCGTTTTATGCAGCGGACAGTCCACGCGCTAGACAGCTAGATTGCACGGCGAAACTGTTCATGCATCTCGAGGAAATTTATCAGCCATCGCATGTGGAGGGACTGGATACTGCCTCACCCCGATGACGGAACGAACTCAACGTGTAGCTGGATCCCATCGATGTAGGAGAGTTTTCGAAAATTAGAACACAGTTGCCGTTCCCTCGTGGATCTGGAAGTCCGTCACCCGAGCGTCCAAACTTCGAAATCGTTCGAGCTCAAAGGCGAAGAGCGACGAAACTCCTGGAAGTTATTACGAGATCTTTGGCTATTCTTCGCGTGGTTCGTGGTTCTGGTATTCTTGATGGCCTGTCTTGCCGTTTATCGGCCCCACGTTAGACGCGGTACCCACCGACCGACGTGAATCTCGAATCACGTGTCTCGTATCGCTATCTTTCCCTGTCTCGTCCTAGCAGTAGCCTCTGCGAAGACAGATTAATCCCAGAGCCACCCTTTTGCCTCCCCGTCAGAGTATTCGGCTGCCAACGGACGAGCGAGAGACGTTTCATAATTTAGTTGGGCTAACAACGGGACGTTCTACGAGTCGAAATCATCTTTTTCAAGGATCCATGCGCGTGTGCCCTTCGTTGGCTCAATCACGTCTCCTCGTGCTATCTGATCCACGTGAAACACGAGGTGAAGCAGCTTCCGTTTCGAACAATTATTCCGTCTATGTGTAATTTCGAGGAGCGTTACATGCGTGGCAGAGTGATAATAAAGAAACGTAAGATCGACCGATCGATGTGGCATCTTACTGTTCTCTCTCTTTATTCGTCTGCCATTAACGTCAGCGTGGTGGCATCGTAGGCAGAATATCGGGGTGAAAATCGGGGGAGGAGCAGTAAGTCAGCAGAGGAACACGAATGTAATCTTAAACGTAGTGTACGGACATCGGTGTATTGTAATATCTCTTCTTATATCTCATATTCTTCGGCGCATTCGTATTCGTGTCTTGGGTTACGACAGACTAGGCCCGTTATCGCCGTGGCCATTCAAGAGGTCCCAGCAACTCTCGGCCCCCTCGGGACGCGATAGAGCGAGAACGATGCCGGGGAGACGGAGCTCGAGTGAACCGGTGAGAGATTGTTCGTGATGAGGTGGTTAGACTGGTTCGTTCTACGTTGTGTACGTCCACATGGCAGGAGCACACCACTCAGGACCGGTATCCGTGTACTAAAAATACAATCCTGGCAACTCGTGTGCGCGTCCAACGCATATACTAGGATCCCCGCGCGAGGCCTGCGGAGAAGAGGAGAGAACTGCATGCGTAGAAGCTGGAGGGGCAAGCTTCGGAGGAGAGGAGAGAGAGAGAGAGAGAGAGAGAGAGAGAGAGAGTGAGAGAGAGGCGCAGCGAACGCTAGGCTCGTAACGATGCAGCGGCGAGGGGGATATCCACCAGTTGTGGACGAAAAGGTGTTGGTGGTTGTGGAGGTGGGTTTGTTTTGGTTCACCACGCGGTAGAACTTGCACGAGCGTACCTCGCCGAGCGTGGTGGAGGAGGACGAGGTGGTGGTGGCGGAGGAGGAGGAGGAGGAGGGGGGGAGGGAACGCAATGCGTGACAACTGTTCTTCAACGGTATTGGATATCGAGGCTTTCGACTGTGTAGGTTTCAGGCTCCTAACGTCAACGCCGGTTGTGTCCGTGACGCTTTTGCTCGATGCTTTTGGCTCGCTTGGATCCTCCGTCGCTGCTTCTATTAGCCCCGCGTAACTGGTAGGATGAGGTTCGGTGATCGACCGACTTGCGGTGGTGGTAGCCACGCCAGGTAGGGATCTATTTCGTGGCCTGTATCGCGATGACCACGGCGATAAGGCGTGGTATTAGATACCTCGTACCTAGAATTTATACCCCGAAGAGCGAGAGGAAGAGAGATGGATAGGTGGACGGGGTACGAGGTAGAGTAGCACAGACGATCGAGGCTCCGGACGAAGCCTCAGGGTCAGTCGTACGTTTTCTGTCTGAGATTCGCGACGAACCGATTCCAGAAGATATTCAGTTACTTCCGAGGAAGCGAGAGTCTCGTGAAAAGTGCTTTTCCGAGTCAAGTATCCTCGTCGGTTTGTCCTCTTTCCGAAGGAGGGATAAGATCTTGAGAATCTATTGCTCCTAAAGAAGAGAGCGAAATAGAGCGAGAGCATATACCAGACGTAGAAGAGAGGGTGAAACGCGGGGCGCGTCTGAGCGCGAGTGTGTGTGCGTGAGTCGACAACAGGTGTCAAGGAAAGATTCATCCAGTACCTGCTCTCGTTCGCGTCCACGCTACTCGCTCGGCTCTTGAAATTGTACGTTATATAGGCTAGCCGCTTCGTCTTTCCAAGGATAACGAGTTGGTAGCTGATCCTGGATACCGACTCCTTGCTCCTCTCTCGAGGTTGAAACATCCCTCAGGGCCGACAACGTCTCTTGCATTAGCTATCTTTCGGGACTTCGTCTCACCTGATTATTTCGAAGGTATCGAGTCTCCGAGAAAAGCGGAGTAATAAAAGCTTCAGGTTCAACAAACAAATATCTTGTCGAAAGACTCTTGTCTCGCCATCTCTATCTATCGCTCGTCGTTTCCCCCGTTCCTCGCCGCTCGAAAGAAACGTGACTACGCGACGCATTACGATGCGATACGAAGGAGAGGAACGCAAGCGACGAGCGCAGGGCGAGGATGAAGAGCGAGAGGTCGAGCGGTAGGAGAAGAAGGCAAAGTAGTAAAGGCATGGAAAGGGGTTTTGTTTTGACAAATCTTCTTGTCGGTGTGCCCGCTCGTCTGCATCGTAGCGTGCGCGTGTGCAACGTTGGTCCCAGCAGAGGGGAAGAGGAGAAGTAACGGCGGGGGGGGGGGGGGAGGAGGAGGAGGAGGAGGAGGAGGAGGAGGAGCAGGAGCAGGAGGGTTAGATCCTCTCCGGGAACGTTATTTTCCTCTCGTTCGTTTTGTCTCGTCCCCACTCCTCGAGGCAAGTCCATGTAAACACGAGTGGCTGATAGCCGTAGGGCCCCGCAGACAACGTTGCCCCGACCCAAGCCAACTAACCATACACCAAGGGGGACTGACAAGGAAATATAATGTGACGCGACAAGAGTGAGAGAAGGAGAAATGAGAGAGGTAAAAGAAAGGGCGATGGGGCTCCGATGGGAGCGAAAGAGAAGACCATGGGGAACCACGACGAGCTGGACCGATCGAGGCCGAAGTTGAACGAGCGCGAGCGACCAGCCAACCTATAAGATACAAACGAAACGGCGACCAAACTGAAAAGATAAAACTTGAGGGAGGCAAAGTGCAGCTGAGCTTCATTGGCGTAGGCCTGAGTAGTCGACTTACTCGCTCGATGACGAGCGTTTATCAACCTCGAAGTAATCATCGCATCGCTAATCGCGTTGTCCGCCCTTCATCGTCCCAACGCGATCATCGCTTCTTGGCTGCAAAATCAGCCTCACATTTTACCATCTCGTCTCGCGCAAACACAACTTTCGGAGTCGATGCTCCCAACTCTGCCGTCTCGTGCTTCTCGTCTCTTGAAACCTTCATCACCCACATCATAGATTCTCTCTGTCTCTGCTTCGTCTAGGAGATGCTCCCAACTCTGCCGTCTCGTGCTTCTCGTCTCTTGAAACCTTCATCACCCACATCATAGATTCTCTCTGTCTCTGCTTCGTCTAGGAAGCGTATCGTTTTCTCCACAGTTTCTCCGCACTCTTGGTTCGTTGCGTTCACTTTTTCCCGGTAGTCCTCTCCTCTCGAGCGAGAAAGAGATAGAGAGACAGATAGAGACGGATAGAGCGAGAGAGAGAGAGAGAGAGAGATGGCCGTGATACTCGTCTTGAACTCGGATAATTTATGAAAACTTCCCCCCAACTCTGTGACATCGAACGTTGAATATTCATCCAAAGGCCGTATAATCCCTGTCCTTTTCGAGCCACTCGAACGGACCGCTAGTTCTACAATGGTAAACCTTTTTTCTCCGCCCGTTCCGATGACCCGCGCTCATGTTTGCGTATCTACAGAGCACTGTGTACACAAACGCACCACGCTGGACGATGCATCGTCCGCGTATACGTATCGGTAGTTTCCATTCGACGAGCGTTACCGATGGAGAGATGAGCTATTCGGTGAACTGGGTCAAGCTGAACTGGTTGAAATTGTATTTTTTGCTGCTCCCCTCATCGTCACCGCGCGCTCCTGCCACTCCGCGCCCGGGGGTTCGTCTTTTCGTTTTTCGCCCACGAGGTCTTCTACAACGCACGAGAAAATTCTGTCGACTTTTTTCAAAAATCTCTTCTATTTTTTCATCCCCGAGGCAAAGAGGCGTCATTATGAAAATGATACCGTAGCGGGCCCGTATACCTGGACAAATCGAGGCGAAAGGGGACAGGACAGACCGCAGACCATGGCAATTACTAGTAATGAAACGCCCTGGTCCTCTCGGTTCCATCTCTCTCCATCGCACCCTCTCCCCGTCTCTCCCCCTCCCCCCGCCCCCCTCTCTCTCTGTCTCTGTCTCTTCCTCGCTCCCTGTCTCTCGCCCCTGCGAGGCCCCGCGTCATCTTCAAGGATCGAGAGAGCGAAAGAGAGAGAGAGAGACAGACGGCAGAGATCCAGGCAATTGACGACGTTTATACCGGGAATCGAAGCTCGTACGTTGCGTGTAAGGAACTCGTGAGGATTTACTACTTCGGAGAACAATAAAAAAAAAGGACGGGAATAGATATGAAGAGAGGGTCACGCGGAAGAGGTGATTTTTCTCATCCGCATACGGACGATGCACGCATGTATGTATGCATGCATGCATGTCTTAACATCGCGATCGAAGACGGAGTTTGTTTTCCTTCGAACAATTCGACGGGTAATGATCGACGTTTCGATCCGCTATCATGTAGATTTTAGCCCACGTAATTCTTCACGTAAAAAGATATAAAAAGGTGTTCGTTCCTCCGTACACGTGTTCCTACCAGAGTTACACAATGTTTAGCCTTTTGTTTGACGTGAATCATCTCCTGTACAACGTGTGTCGAACATACGCGGGGAAACCTCTAGGCTGACGTACGTGTCTCCCTCGCTTCTCGCAGCAATATACGTTGTGTAGTGGTACCTACCAATAGCTCTGCGTGGTGGTAGAGTCATCGCACACTCGACCGTTCAACAGGTAACCCTTGTCTTTATACGAAAACCATCCATCCGTTTCTCTACGCGTATTCGACGACGGTATTGCCGGGGGTTTCTACACAGGGTATTGTCTACGGTCTCCTCGAATGAGTCACGATTTATCATAATCAAAGAGCTCGTAAAACTATTCGAATAATACGGCAATCTATCCGTTTCTTTCGACACTTTTGTCAAACGGTAAAGATATTTCGAAAACTTCGAATTACACGAAGCATTCTCTACCATGAAAATCATTCCTCGTCGATTCAACAAATTTTACCACAAGTTTTCCAAAATCCAGTTGCGACCTTTTTTTGTTTCTTTGCAAACGGAAGTTTTTTTTTATGGTATTAGCTATCGGCGCGAACATTACGTAGCCTGTGAAGTCGTTTTCTCGAAATAGCCTTTCGATGATACGACGCTCGTTGGTATCGCACGTTAATGCGATGATGCGAATAGTCGAAGTAGCTGAAGTATTTCCGTTAGTTGAAAAATTGTTAGCTGGAGCCACTTCTACGATTCCGCCATGAAACTCGTAGATGCGAAGTTCGTATATTTTCCAGACGAAACCCGCAACCGAAACGCACCGTGATCGTTAGCCTGGTAGAATGTGACCCAGTTCTAGAGTGGCTGGTAATTATCCGGATGACAGCGTACGACGAAGCGAACGTAAGCGTAGCTGAAAAGAAGAGTAATCAGTTTTTGGCGGCGCGTTGTTGCCTCGTATCTTTTTGCCCTTACGATCGTAAAGTTTTCCGCGGTATAATTATTCGAAATCCGTCGGAAAAAAAAACAGCACCCATCGATAAAAGGGAACGACGAGAATGAAAAGGAAAACGAGGAGGAGGAGGAGGAGGAGGAGGAGAATACGTATCATCGTGGACTCAGGTCTCGAGGCTCGTGAAGTCCGTATGTGACGTGACATACGTGTTAAGGATTATGCATGATGGGTTGAAAGTAAAAATAACCGATTTCTTCCTCGCAGCGTTTACGTTTCGAGATTTATCCGTTAACTAACGCCCACGGAATTGAATCCCTCTCGAAACCCATGGACGGCCACATCACGGAAAACATCAGCCATCTGCACCTCGCCTACTTCCATCTCTCTTCCTCGCCCACAATTACAATTCTGACCATCGTGTCGACACCTCGCGCTTACTTCCCGTTCGAAATGGTCGTTGCCCGCGGCTGTGCGACAGAGTTCCACGGTCGAATGACAACACATAGGTTTTCGATGTGATTCATCCGTATTTGCAGAGAAAGACAGAGAGAGAGAGAGAGAGCGAGAGAGAGAGAGAGAGAGAGAGAGAGAGAGAGACTTTCGCCGCTTTATCTGACATCGTTAACTCCTCACCGCTCCGACACGCGTACCATCTCATCGGAATACACCAACGATCAGGCCACTCGGCGACGAGCTACCTGTATTCGACAGGCACTGCTTCTGTTCCGCCGAAAAGGCAATACCGCGGTATCGATGTAGTTACCCGTGCTTATCTGTTCGTCGGGTTCTCGTTAGCGCGATGCATCTCTAATCGGGCTTCGCATGCGCGTAGACCTCGCGGTGACCCATGCGCTCGGTTACGCCGCGATACTTTCTCTGTTCCTAGTTCTAACGGCTGAAACGTACGGGCAGGCGAGGGAGAGGAGGACGGGGTGTCGGCGACTCATCGGGGACCACACCGCGGTGACATAATTACCTGCCGATGCAGCGGCGAAAGAGCGGGAAGGACAGAGACGGAGGGAGGTTAGCGCACTTGACTCACCCGTGTTGTACTTTCTTTATTATCCACTTCTGACCCAATTCACACCGGCGCTGGGGGGAGGGGACCCTCAGTTTCGCCCGGCTGTTCGCCTGTCTCGTTCGAGAAAAGCGGGCAGACGCAACGGTCGAATGACGATGCATCGCGATTTTGCAATCGGTCGCGAAAATCTCCAACGGTGCAGCGTGAAACCTGCGTTCTTTTTTTCTCTCCCCCAAACGGTCGAGGTACGGTGTAACTGTAAGATCTGCATATGAATAGTGGTCCCCTGGTAAGTTTGCAGGTGTACCACCCTATTCAGGATAAAAGACTGAGCGAGACAAGTGTGTTATACGCTTCTGTACCCTCCGTTCTCTCTACCTATATAACGCGTCGAGACGGTTACACCAGAATTTTTTTTCCTCCTCCAAAAGCATTATATTATTCGAGGGACACGGATCAAGGGGTCCCACGGATGGTGCGATCTATGGGAATCTCACAGGTGCACGCGAGGCTGTGTGTTCGTTGAGTTGGGGTTGGAGCCATTCGTGTCGTCGAGTTGGGGGTTCGTTGGGGTCGTTGGTTGCTCTTGGATGGTGTTTGGTGCGTGGATGAGTTTCTCATCTCCCGTGTATGGGAATCTCGACGCAGGAGGGTGGCCGTATTAAAACACAATATAACGCGCGTACGTACGGTCTCTGGGGTCGGATGCCACCGAATACGAATCCACAAAGTGAGAGTAGGTACATCGTTTGAGAGAATCGAGCGCGATGACAATGCTCGATATGCACGTGCAACGGAACGTGTTCCGTGTTCCACGATGCAAAAATCTATGGGCTTTGATCCAGCCTCCCTCGTTTTTCGATGATTTCGCGAACCGATTCCTCCTACGTCCGATGTACGATTTCTTACCGTTCCCCGTGGCCCCGCACCGAGGAACCTGGCGGGCGGAGGTGTATCGCACGGCCGTGTTCGATCATTCGGAATATCATTTCGGCTTCTGCGTTTTGGATTCAGTGAAACTGTGAACGCGACATAAATCGATCAGACACTGGCTTTGCCTCGCTGTGGATGTTGCTTGCTTCGTTTTTGGGCACAGCTCCCGTACAAGAGGGAATTGAGGGGCCTGATGAGTCACGGACTATGGCTCACGGCAGAGAGGTTCAGTGGTTCTCTCTCCTCGAGTCCAGGAAGATCCACTAGGATTTCGGGCAGCGATCATCCGTGACTTTCCTCTCCGAGCTTTTTTTCCCCCAGATCCAGAGCACAGGATGCTTTTCCGTCGTAGAGCAGCTCGTATTTTCGATTATACGTTTGTCCGCCACGGCGACCTATCAACGTGTCTCGCTAACAACCAGCAAGATCGTGAAAATGAAGAGAATCGTTGGCTCGAGAGGCAACTGGTATTGTTGGCTTTCAGGGTGTACATACGTCGATCAGCGCATGGAAAACGACCTGGTAGCTGAGAACCTGCGCGCGCGCGAAGGCAGGGGTTTGGGTACGTTAAGGAACACGTGCAGAGACCCCGACGTTCAAAGTCCCCCTTCGGTTATACGAACGTGGCCGTGTTCAGATGGGCCCTATAGATGTGTGCGCGGAGATATAGGAGCCTTAGAGTCCCAGACTCCCTAAGTTATATTCGACGTGGAACGAGAGGGAGACAGGGTTCTCGGACGAGGGGCGACGGCGGAGGCGGAGGAGAGGGGGGGGGGGGGGGGGGCATGCGAGGATAGAAGGAGGGACTTGTATTTGTGCATCGGACTCATTGTTTGTGTAGGTTGGTCGTAGGTCTCCCTTGGTGTAGAGCTCTGGGTTCCCCTGGCAGGTTAGCCACCTGTTGACTAACCTGAACTGTAGTCTGCCCACACAAACCCCTCTGACTATGTTTTTTAAACTACCCCCCTCTAACTTTTAATCTTTATTTTGCCTTCAGGGGTTAGAGACCTCTCGACGTATACTTTTTCCCTCGCGTCCTTCGCCTCCCTGCTTTGCGCTCCTCTAGTCGCATCCCCGCGAGACTCGACTGACCCAACGTAATTCGAATCAATCCTCATTTCCACCAATTTCAAAACTACAACTGAATCCAACGTCTAAAAATGACCTTGATGCCTCGAGCCTATCAACTATATATGTATCTCTCCACCGAGCTTCGACAACGCCTGCTTATTCAAATAATGAACCAGGACGGTACTCGCAGCATTCGGACGAAACTGTGAATACAAGAAGGAAGAGGAGAAACGGAATGGGGAAAAAACGGTAGTAAAACCGAGGCTGCGAGCGTTTCAAATCGATTCGAAGGTATTGAAAACTATTCCAGATATAAGGATACTGTCAGCACCGGATGACAGCTGCGCTCTGACAACTCGCGACTGATGAAAATATGCGTCGTTGCGCGATGACCTTGCTGCTCTCTTACAATACCATTCTTTTTCGCCGATGCAATCCGTGAATCGCTGGGTGCTGCGCGACTTCGTTTCACGAATTGGTAACAGGGTTTCTGCCTGTGCGTTCATCCAGCGTATAACGAGCGACTCAACTTCACCGATGTATCCTCGCGATAAACGCGCCAAACTGCCGCTGACTTTTCATCCCAAGCATACTTCAGCGAAATATCGCTGACTCCTCGCAGATCGTCATTACCATTCCCTCGTCTACGCGCCTCGCGAGTCGTTCGTCTGGTTTTTACTAATTATCTCACCCACGAGAACAGGTTCCCTCCGCGTATGACTCGACAACGGTATATCGCCCACGGAAACGGCGTGAAAAGAAACAATCAAAGATCCAGGAATAGCCGTTGCGAATCGTTATGCAAATGCAGCTCTACGTACACAATATCATCGACGCTAATGACATTTCTCGAGTAGCAATATCGCGATGACTCGGCGACGAAGGAGACTTCGCTGCCGCTCTTCCAGCTACTCCTAAGACGTGGTCATTCGGGGGGGCGCAACAGTTCTCTCCTCGGATCGCAAGAGTCTCCGAGCACCTTCCGCTCGCAAGAAACTCCTAGCAAAGAATCAACGGTAGCCGCGACGAGGAACGCAGCGGGGAAGGAGGACCTCGTAGGAGTCGACATCGCAGCCGTTGTAAAATATTCGTTGTTTTATCCGTAGGCTCGCCACGGTTCGGCGTGGACGTACGAGGTCTCGCCAGTTCCACACGCGACTGGAAACGTAAGCACGACCACGTGTTTGGGATGGTCGCAACACGTGTCTTGGGTGCTAAAGAAAATAAATTATCTCGCATGCAGGGTAAAAAGTAGGAAAGTTGAAGAAACTTGAGGAAAAAGAGTCCAAACCCTGCTGCGACCCTTGTCAGTTTATTGAGCTTGTCTCGTGCCAAACAGTCGAAATGTTATACAAACTGTGAAGCGGGGAGAAAAATAAAAGAAAGGAAAAGATGAAGAGAACCGGAGGGTGGGTGCTCGTAGAGGGAAATCATCATTTCGACACGTCGCCCGCATATCGCGTGCCTCACCTCTTGGGCGTAGAGGTACGCGTGTAGCTCCTAGTTCACCACGATCGATGCATTCGATGAGAACGAAGGCGACTGACGAGGCTCGTACCGAGGTTTCACATCGATCGTTCCACGTTACATCTGCGCGTAATCGGTGAGTCTCTTCCTTCGGCTTTATGGCTCGCGGATGACGGTGCAGAGGCAAACTGCTTTATACCTACAACATTTGCTCGATCTCCAACTTTGTAATATGACGCGGCTGCACGGGATCCTTCTCTCTATCGCTTCTCTGTCCAGAGAGAGGAAATTGCTGGCTGGGAGCATTTTAATCGCGATGAGTCCCATCTCTTCTCACGGAAGTGAGCGTTACCCGCAGAAATGACAATGTCATTGTTAATTGTCCGAGCAGGTGTTCGATCCTGCTCCTCGGAATCACGATCTTCGGACTTTATTTATCAACGCTTCGATAGATCCGTTGTTATTCCAAATTTGGAAAAATCCTGTTTCCTCGCTGTCATCGAGGAAAAAGTTGTGCCTCGTCGTTGCAATCTGAAAACACCCTATACGCGTCGCGAAAAAAAAACACTCGACTTCACGGAAAATAATTGCCGGTGAAACGCTCGGAATTTTCTGTAGCTCGCGGATATCCGCGGGTAATACATCATCGATGGACTTTTTAATGCTGGGTCAATTGTCGAGAACGAGGCAACGCACGTTCGGCTCCACAAACGCAGCCGAAACCACGTAACTCGACGCGATGTTAATTAATTAGCTAATCCAATCGATTGATCGGCCACGAAGGGCTTCGAGGCGTACGTAAACAATTTGTTTAATACCGTGGGTCCAGCAAGTATCCACGACAAGATCGCCGCGAAAAATTGATTCGCAACTAATTTAACAAATTCGTTCGCCGAACGACTCTATGAACACCGATGTTTCTCATAGTCCCTCGATATTTTTCGAGCCACTCGCTATAATGTTCACCTCTCTACTAACGTCGCGATGCGAATTTGGGAACACCCCGTATCTTAGAAGCACCGAGAACACGCGTTGCTCGCATCCTGGTTAATTACAGAAACAAACAGTCTCTCGGGACGCCATGCCAAACGATAGATACACACACGCGCGGTACTCGGCGTAGGAAGATGCAAACGCGTGTCCGCGCAACTGTCACGCTTGAACTCGTTACCAATCCGCGTTAGAAAATTCGAGCGGAAAACAGACTTCCAATCATATCGTTCCTACTAAACGCGTTTTTCGCAAAACTGTATTTTTCAAATCGATAGACACGAATCTCGAAATCTATGGACCGGATTCCTTGAAGTTTGGCGAACTTATTCGGTACTCGCGTAGACAGTCAAAAAACTAGGATAATCGGGATTCGTTTTTTTTCACGCTGAAGAAGTAAAAAAAAGCACCACAACTGACGATAAGAGTTCAACGAATTGTCAAAAATGAACTTTTCACTATTTTTTGACGATCCTGGCTAAAAAAATACCCAAAACTTCGCAGATTAAAACGCTGTTTGATTTTTTTTGAGTGGCTAAGTTGCTGTATACCTCGGCAACGAGCAGAGGATTTTGGAAATTGAATCGATCAGCCCAAAAAATTGCTCGACGCATCATAGTGCTTGACGAGATGACATAATTTTTTGTTTTTTACTCGTTTGGAAAAAATAATTGTTCACTCGTTTCAATCACGGTGACGGCCATTCGGTGCAGCAGGTTAATAGCACTGTTGGCTAACGGGTTTCACGCGATAGAAAAATGAATAAGCGATATTTACTCTCGACGCGTTGAAATCGCATCGATCAAGGACATTTTTACTACGAGCTGTTGGAAATGTTAGTGGAAAATGGATGATCACGTAATTTCTATTTATTCAAAGGGACGACGTCATCGCGACAGACTTACAATTGCCGAGTCGAACAATGATTTCGCATGCGTGACCCAATCGATGGAAATAAATCCGAGCTTATCAGATTCCGATCCAAGGTTCTACGAAAATTTATTCGCACGTTCTACGCGCGATTACCATCGGGAAAAAATCCCACGGGAGGCAGGATAAAACGTAGCGCGTTTTCATGTCTCATTTTCCACTCTTCGCCTTCCCTCGGCCCAATTTTCTGCACAACGCGGTATCAATGCCGTTCACTCGCATATTTTTTACACGTTCGTTTTCCACTAGCTACTCAATTTTTTAAACGGTTGAATTTTTCGAATTATTCTCCCATTTCCCCGGCGAGTCTTCTATTCACGTCTAATCGTTGCTTTTCCGATTTGCCCACCGAGAGTTATCCATCTTCCTTCGTTTATCGCCCATCAATTTGTCGGTCGATCGTTTTCTCGTTTCTTTCATCCTGCAATTATTCACCGTTTCGTAAGAGCGGCGCGTTACTGGTCTCGTGGAAAAATGTTTTCAAATTGTAATTGAAATCGAAACGAGCAAAAATTAGACGCCGTTTCGTTGGTAGAGTAAATATATAAATAAAGGCAAGATCGCTAGGGCGAGAGGGAGACGGGGATAGAAGAAGACCCGTGAAAGGGGGGAGAGAAGCGAGGAAATAAAATAAAATAAAGTACGAAACCGTTCCTCTCGGAACCGGTTCCTTGGTTCACTGGTCTGTTGTGTTTCCATCTCGCTTCTACTGCCCTGCCGTTGCCAAAGAGTCTGTCCTGCCTCCTCTTCTCCAACCTAACCTAACCCTACGCCACTACAATACGTCCGTGCATACATATATTTCTCTGAGATGCATGTTTCTATTTATTTTCAATATATTGTGACCCGTCCGCGTATAATATCGCGTTACGCCGCGCTGTAAATATCGCATCGTTTGCATACAACTATGCAGGCTCGCCGCGAGTCCCGCAAATTTTTACCATCGACGATAAAGCATCGTTTATTACGAAACAAATTTTCTCTCGAGTACATTTTTTCTCCTTAATTTCACGATCCACTCGATTATTCGTTTCACTCTCGTCGCGGTAATGAAATCACGAGGGTGGAAAAATAATGGAAAATAAATGATTATCGCAACGAGGATGATAATAAGAACAGCAGGAGACGAAGACCACGGTCTCTCGTAACTCGAGGAACGTAAAAGCTGATAAATCACCGGTAATTAGTTATAATAAAACTAATTAGCTCGGCAACTTTCTCGGCCGATAATTCACTCTTATAAATGCCATTTATTAAACTATTGAAACGAGCGCTACGCGAGTAAACAACACCGTTCGTTTCTCGGACTTGCAACGACGACGACGACGACGAATCGAAAAGCTACGTTGCTTTTTCCGTTCCTTTTCTATTCCTTTTCCATTCTTCTTCCTCCAGGGATCCATTCGTCATCGGTTGCATTTCTGTCGGGTGGGAAAAAGTCTCCCGACGAATTTGCGCAATCTCGATGCGGTATGCGAAAATCGAACGAGCGCGCTCGTTGTTTCAAGATCCTGTATCGACAAATCTAGCTTCGCCGATTTTTTCCATAACAACATCGTGACAGCGATTACCTCTGCAGTACACGTCATTAAACACAGGTGTCCAGAGTCAATTACCTAATTATACGTATATCACGCGCAATTTCCTTGATCCGCGGTTTACTACGCGTGCGTTACTGCGCCGTGCATAGGTAGATACACGCGGAGGGGCGCCCGAGCTGACTCGGCTTCTCGTCGCATTTTCGAAAGGGATTTCTATCGGGAACGACGCTCGTGCGTTTATCACTCAAGAAAAGTATCGCGTCGATTTTTCGGTCAAACAGCACCGGTACTCTTTTTTTTTTTGGTTGTTTTTCGACATTTTTTTATTCAACGAAAAATCGTCGAGAACTACGAGGTCTGGAATCAATAACGACTCGAATATCGCTCCACGCCTCAAAGGGTACCGCCTGAATCAACACTTCTTCCCGAGACTCGCAGTCAGTTTTTCTAGCACGTTTTACTACCACGACGTCCTTGATAACGAACGTCCAAAAAGTTCATTGGGAAAAAAATATCCAGAAAAACGATCCGATAAAACGTAGAATGAACCCAGTTCTTGATACGTTAGCTACGTGTTGAGCATCAATCGGCTCCTGTTCATCCGAGCTCGCTGTTCCGAGATTTTGGCACGATTTTTTCGGTAATTTCAACGAGCTCGATAATTCGAATCTCGCATGGGATCGAATTTCGAATCGTAGACGCGACAGAGCGAGGCGAAAACGGGATTAAACGATTATTTCGTACAACCGAATTCCGGGGAGTACGGTGGACACGCGTCGAACGATGTTGTATCGATGCAGTTTCGTAATCCTCTCGAGAAATAAATGTCGGAACGGAGGAGTATCGTCATGTTTTGAAAAGGCGCAATACGTTACAGTCATTATCGACGTAAGTACAGACGTACGAGGTCGTTTATCGCGGCTCGTGTTTCTGTACTCTCCGTACCGTTTCTCTCTTTCTCTCACCCTCTCTCTGTCTCTCTCTCTCTCTCTCTCTCTCTCTCGTTCTATCTCGCTTTTTTCTCGTCCGTTTCTCTCCCTCTTTCAGCCGTTGACCCAAGGCGAAAAACAAAGTCGGTAAAGTTTGAGTAAAACGCAAGCGATACGGGGGACGAGGCTGCGCGCTGTGCAGCGCGGGTCAAAATCCTCAAGTTCGAAGGGAGCTGGGAGCAAAGTGAGGCCTGGAACTGGAAGAGAGGTGGGGATCGCGCCAGTGGTTTTCAGGGGGTTTTCAGGGGGTTTTTAGGGGGAGACGGGACTCGCCTCTCGTCGGCTACTGCGCGTTAGCTGTGCCTGTAGTACTCTAGCTATCCACCTACCTTGCCTACCTACCTACCTACCAACCTCTATACATACAATTCCTTGGAACACATCGACGAGTCTCCGCTCGTCCGTACGTATCGCGCGTACGCGACACAACCACCACCGATAGCTATATCGGCCTTTACGAAGCCTCACGAACTGCCACCTCTTCTCTCGCTCCTACACTCTCTCTCTATACTCGACCGGACCAGCTCACCTGAAGACAAGTTACCCTGCAATAAAAACACCGAGAAAATTATATGCCCCCGGGGCTGAGAGCAAAAGAACGTTTTCCAACTCCAGGGGGAAAGGCGAGCGCGCGAGGACGAGGGTATCGGAGGGGGCCGGAGGAGGAGGAGGAGGAGGGAGACGGAGACGCGGGGGAAGCCGAGGAAGGAGGTTTGTACCGTGAAGGTGAGGAGGTTTCAGCCTGGCTCGACCTCTCCTCTCATCCCGTCCGTCCGTCCGTCCGTTCGTCGTCTGCGGGCGAGAGCAGCGAAAGGTTCTGCTTTGGGATTCGTTCGAAGTCAGGCCTCCGATTACGCCTAGATCCACGCTGTCTCCCGTTGCGACTTTGGAAATCGCAGAGTCGCGCCCCGTCGACGAGGAGCGAAAATGTCGACCGCAAGTGGGATAGGATCGGGAGCTGGATGCCCAACGCTGGGTAATTACATCGAGAGCTCGATACGACCACGACGACGACGACGTCGATGGGTCGCGGGGAGGAGGGGTTGAGAGAGACGCGGAGACGTACGATATAATTCTGATGCTCCTCCGAGCTACGTAGCGCCTACCATTCGACTTCTTTCCGACCACGACTCCGAGGATCCCCTTTTCTTTCCGATCGTGTGCTCGGTACGGCGATATATCATCAACGGTATCGGCAATCGAACCATCGGCTACCGCAGCGCGGACACGTACGCGCACCCATACCGATCGAACCATCGAGACGTCACGTGCACGTGCATAAAGCTGCGGACGGACACGCCAAAGGAGAGATGCGTCAGTTGCACCCACCAGCGGGCACGTAGCGCAGATGAGCCACGCTCGAGACTCTTGAGCCCAAGTCCAATACTGCTCCGGAACATCGGATACACGCTACGTACGCGATGCACAGCCACCACCGAGATCCTCCATCCCTGATCGTGTGGGCTGGCCGATACTCTGTTGTAAGCTGCAGCCTGTGGGGCGACAGCGCGAGAGAGAGGCTTATTGTTGATCGCTAATTATCCTACCTAGCAATTACATACAATTATCAGACACGCACGTATCCCCCCCGCCTCCCGCGTATCCACGTATCGTGGATGCACGAGCACAGGCGAGCACTAGTGCGCGTAAACGATTGGCGTGCAGGTAGTGTGGACGCGTGGATGCTGAGCGTAGGTCTACGAGCAACGGCATAACCCACATATATAGAGATAGAGGCTAGAAGAAACGCACACGGACCTGGGACTCTACACAACGCGTTTTCGCCTCTCTCGCTCTCTTGCTCCCGCTCTCTCGCTCTCTCTCTCTCTCTCTCTCTCTCTCCGTCTCTCCCTCTGCGCGATCTTACCTGTCTCCGATTTCTCGTGTCTCTGTTCGCCGCGCGTCCGTGTCTCGTGAGTCTGTATCGCGTGGAAGACGGGGTGAAACCGGTGTATCCGACAGCATGACGCCAGCCAGTGGACCATGCATCTTTGTCCGACGCATCGCTCCTCGAGGCCATCTTTCTCGCTGCCTCCTCGCGACTCGTGCAGGAGGACCCCGAGAAAATCTTTTACAGGATAGAGGGACGTGCTCCTGCGCCTTCCTCGGTCACCTCTTTCCCCCGCGGCGATCTCTGCCCCCGTCCCTACAGAAATCTCAAGGTCTCCGACGATTCCCGAAAAATCTGTCGGAGTATCTCTCCGAAGAAATCGGCAGCCGAACGAATCGACGTCCACGAAGGATTCGCCGAGCTTTTTTCTGACCTCTGTTTTCCTAGAACAGAGAGGAGACAGGGAAATTTTAACGATGCAGAATCCTCGTCGGTCGTTTTCCCTCCGCGAATATACTCTCGCACGCCGCTGCTGTCGCGCAATTCGCGGATGCTGATAAAAATACGAGGAGTCGTCGCTCTTTCTGGAGGTAAAAAAATAGAGAGGACCAGAGACAGAGACCGGGAGAGACGATCTCGTGACGCCGTTCGACTTTTACTCGTTACGAAGATGCGGACTTCAAGGTCGCGCTCCCGCCAACCGAAGGTTGGGCAGCCGCGAGTCCCGTTAAACGCGCAAATCCATCCGATCCTCGTTTTCCGAATGCTGACACGAGAAGAGCTTTCCAGCGTCACCCGAAGCTTTTACTCGCGTACTGGCCTCGACTTGCCCGCATATCGACGCGCGCTGAATCACTTTCGTAGTTCTCTCCTCCTCGGCTAGAGCCTATCGATTAGAGCCGCGAGCAACAGCTGTCCAAGGACACGTGCAACTTCTGAACACCGTGAACACTGCGAACACCGCCGAGGTGGAAGTAACGAACCGCGTCGCTCGTTACAGTATCGTTACACGTCTGCTGTCCGACCGTAGATTCGTGAAAAGGTGGGAAGTCATTGCGAAATAATAGCTTACGACGATGGAGTCGTTTCCCGGAATAATTGGCGGGAGGATAAAGGGGGAAAGAAAGAAAGAAAGAAAGAAGGGAGAGGGTGACGACGCCGCGTTTCCAAATGCGTGTTTTCAGGATTTCGTGTCTTGGATTTCGCGGTCCAACCTGGTTAATGATCCGAACCGAAGGAGTTGGCTGAGTGTGGCTGAGGAGGTCCTCTCGTTCCTTGCCAACAAAGTTCTCCGGTTCAACTTCAAAACTGAAGTGGTACACAATATCGTCGTCGGGTCAACGACACTCCTTCCTCCCTTGTTCGCGTCGCAATTCCATCATCATCCCCCACCCCCCGATCAAAGAAGACCGGGTTTGTCAATCGTCGAGACAGACGAGCAGGACACGAGCCGTTGGCAACTGTAGTTTCGGAGAAACGCAGACTTTTCCCCGTGGCCTACGAGTCCATTGAGAAGCTAGATGAACGAGTTGAAATTCGGCGGCGATCGAATCGCATCGTTAAGTTTCGTCGTTTCCTCGTTTTTTAATTTACGGAAAAAATCGGATGAGAAGAGAGAGACAGGCCTCGTTGTTAGTTCGATGGAACAGGAGCCTCGCGAGTCTGCCGCGTCGTTCCGTTTCCAAGCTGCGTGCGCGTGGAAGCGAGAGCGAGGTGCTGCTCTCCGGAAAGTGAAAGAGAGCTCTTTAAATTCGGTGTTGGATCGTTGAACTTGGGTTCGCCCAGTTTCCTAATCACAAACGTGGTTTGTTTCCCCCCTCGCGTCTTTGCTCGCCTATATTTTTGAACTTTTTTTTCTTCCCACACTTTTTGCCGGACGGCAGTAGGTATAGGTGTATACATGCCCGATTGGAATTTTAAAATCCTCGTAAAACTATTCGGTTAATATCCATTTCACTCGGATATTACGTCCGAACGATTAGTCGTTCCTGTTAAACTTGGCCGAACGATCGTCTGGCCAGAGACGAAACGATTTCCATACTCGCTTAACCGAACTAAAAGATCAAGGTCGATGATCATAAAATCGCGCGACGATCCGTGCCACCAAAAATTCTCGGGACGAAATTCGCCTTCTCGTTTAGTCGTTTACGCTGATTAATTTTCACTTCTCGCATCTATGAGGTCACTTCAATGGAGGCACATTTAATTAATCAAGCTCATTTCACCCCCTTCGTTAATTCAGCTATCATCCTCAACTTTTCCAGGCCACATATACGACCCGCATTCTTCTATTACTGATTTTTATTAGCTAACGTCCAGGCTTCCGGGTGCGTGGGTGAATCACGCGACACGTGACAGCGTCCGAGTCCGAGCAAAAAAAAAAGAGAAGAAAAAAAAAGGACACCGAGGCAAACAGAAGTTGAATAGAGGTACCTGCTTTCTAAGGAGGAAAAAAACAACCAGACACCAGCATTGGAGACGTCGTTGCGCAATTGAAGATGATTAATGGTATCTCGTCTTTCGGCTTTGTTCTCGTGTTGCAGAAAATAAATAAGTAAATAAACAAACGCGTGTCGGGTGTACCGGACGAAACTATTTCTTCGTCGAGTCAACGTACGAGAGGCGATTAGTTTGTTGAGAGATCGTAGTCGATCGAACCCTACCGCTTCCGGTTCGCTCTGGCTAAAAACAGTAGTAGATCCGTGACGGATAAGGACTTATGAAGTTGGACAAATGAGATCGGTAATAATCGGCATCAAATTGGCGCCAGATCCGATCTCGGTGATATTAGACGCGACCACGCCAAACGCGGGGGCTATCAATTGATCGTACACAAAATTTCCTTATCGGATTCACTGTCAGTTAAGATTCGGCGATATCACTGCAAAACCACGCCGCGACCGCGTAGCCCTCCGCGCATGTCCGATTAGTCTTGCCCACCGCTAGTTTCCGACTTCCGCCGATTTTCCTCGCTTTTCACGAGAACAAAAGCTAGGTAATCGATACGAAACGAGGAAGTCATCGCGTGCTTCCATACGTCGTATCTCGCATCGCGGATATTCCTCGTTTCGATCCCTCGTACGCACCGTTTTCTCCCGGGCCTCGTCGCGAGACTTTCAATTTTTTTCTCATCGCTCCGACCGTTTTTTACGCTGCTTCACGCCTGAACGTCGGGTCGACGACACGCGAGACCCTTTAAAACGTGTTCCACCGGCGAAAATACGAGGAGGAACCAGGTTAAACGACTCGGTTCAAGTTTCAACATTTTTGCCAAAAACACCAGTCTGAAGCCTTGCCGTTTTTCGTACCTTTCCACCGACACCTTCCAATATCGGTCGCGATACGTCGTTTCGACTCAGTTTTCCGGCGTTAAGACAGCTACGAACATTTCAGTTCTGAAAAAAAATCGCCAACATCCAATCAGTCGATTTCTCGTACGCATCCAAATCCCGCATCGGACAGAAACTTCCAAGTCCATGCGGGAGTCCGATTCTAAAAGCCATCGCCAATCGATCTACTTGGAACGTAATTTCGTTTACGAAAGAGAATCGCAGTTTTAACTTCTCTAACGACTCGTAAGCCTGATCACCATGTTTTGGATCGGGCTTTCTCGTACTGTTCACCCCGCGGCGCGAGCTTTTCGGGAGTCAGTTACTTCGTATGATATATGTATGTATATATACATTTGTGTCTATATATATAAATGTGTGTACATGGGATACAGGGCGAAACGAGAGAGACAAAGAGAAAGAGAGATAGTATTCATCGGAGCTCGTATATCTTGTCACGTGACAGATTAGAGTCGGTGGTCGGTAGAACTGTCTCACCCCTTTCGGTCTATCTTTCCTCAGAACTGAATATTCCGGCGCAAGCGATTTCCGCGGTAGTAAAAACGCGGCTCGCATAATTTAGCGCTCTATAGGGTAATACAGGATTGTATATAAGAGAGTAAGTTGTGCTGTTCTCCCGCGCTTCTCTGCCCTCTCTCCGTCCTCTCCGATCCATCCGTCCCTCTTCGCCGTACAAGTTCCTCGAGGCCGGACCCCTTGTCTCGGCGTAACTCGTGGCGTAACCCCGCGACGTAACCCCGTACATAGTCCATTGCACGTAGCGAAAACCCGTCTCCAAGCTTAAATGCTAACTCAGCTTTGGATCCCTGCCAGACAAGATCGTAATTCTAGGCGCGTCTCGGCGTTACTTACCAGATACGTTAGAACGAATCCGCGATTGCATTCTACAAACGCTGAAAAATCCTGTCCGTAAACCCTTTCGCAATTTCGGTAGCACCGTCTTCGCGAATTGTTGCGTTTTCGGCGAGAATTACCAAAGTCCGTACGGACGGTTGGTTTTCTCCGAGAGAGAGAGAGAGAGAGAGAGACGAGTAAATCAAAGTTCTCGGATCGTTTTGGTGTCCCTCTCTCACCACGCTTCGACAACCCTCGAAGAATTTTGTCAAAGGGGTGTCATTCGCGGTTCAGTCGTAAGACAACCCAGAACAAGCGCGGCTTGTCTCCCTCGTTCCTCTCTACAAATAGTAACCCAGCAAAAAACGAGAGTTCACGCGGCAAAAGAAGCTCCACTCGGTCTGCTTGATCGGTCTTTACCCAAAGGGTTACTTTTTTCCCCTGTCTCGGTCTATTTTCGGCTGTACATCGTCTGAAACGAAAGAATCACGTAGCTAGGCTCTTCCTCGTTGTTCAGGTGTTCGCGTGGACTTGGATGCTACGCTACGCGTTGTCACAGCAGCCTCTCTCATCCTCTCGCTCTCTCACCTCTATCCGGATGTCCAGTGCTCGTTTCGCGTCGTGTAACTTCCCATCGCCCCTGGATTCTCGATTCATTATCAAACGGAGATAAGGGACGTTAAATCATCGAGCGCCTCGGTAGCTGGAAATCTAAATCATCAACGAGCCATAGTCGTCCAATTAAATTCAGTCGAGCCTCGAGTGAGTTGAAAATAAAATGAAAAATGAACGATAAAGATGGGCCAGCCGAGAGATGGCTTAAGAATACGGTAGCAAACCTAAGTTATATTTGATGGGATGATAATTAGTTTTCGAGAGAGAACCCGAAGAGGCCCGTTCCTTCCCTCTCTTTACATCCTCCTCGCTCTCGCGCTCCAGCGATCCTGTTCTCCTGTTCCATCTCCCCGACTACTCTTCTTTCGCCGACTACTCCACTCCCTCTCTCTCGCACAGATCTGTGTTCTCTGCGGCGTAGCTGTCAGCTGTTCTCGACCAGGAGGTTACTCAACGCAACGTATTGCACTGTTATATAGTCTCGCGCACACGAGTGCGTAACTTCTGTTCAACTGCGTCCGTACGACCAGCAGCAGCAGCAGCACCAGCAGCATTTTACTTTTGGTCAACAAATTTCAACCGCAAATTATCCCATCATCCGCGATTCGTCCACCTCTCGCAGCGATGCTTCTCGCTCCTCTTGCACCAGCATAATAGCCGTCAACGGATTTCCAGTTCGAACGCATCGTGTTTTCTCTCTTCCTCGCCGTCTCCTCCTCGCGGCAGCTCCTTGCCAAAGCTCGAGAACGACCCTTGATTCGTGAATCCCATAGCATCCACTCCTCACCTTTTCCCAATACCACAGCAGCAATATCCGCGATTTTCAAATCTACCAATATCTCGCAAGTGCGAGGCCATCATGCAACGGCATGGGTTAGGAGATCCACGGAGTTGGATCGCGCTTCAGCGCGAACGCGTGTATTTCAAGAGAGAAACGGCAACGAGGCGACGTAGGAGCGGAAAATGGATCGAAAGAGGCGATGAGAAATGGGAAATCCTTCCTACACCTCCGGACTTATCTCGCGTTGCGTTTCAGCATTTAACGATTACCCCGTACGGGTGGACGTCAAGAGACCACAGCGTGATGCTTCTTCTTTCGGACTCGTATGCAAATGTGACGCTATATTTAGACCAGTATCTCGCGGGCTCTCTCCGCTCCGTGCTCTCGCGTGTCGCTCTTGCCTCCTCGCTCCCCCTCCCTCGCTGCCGACCTCTTCGTCGGCGCCCTCCGCGTCCCTCGTCGTCCTCCGCATCGTACCCGCTCCCTCGATGTGTGCGTACGATTGCGGGCGACTGGCTAAACCGGTTACCCACACGCGGCATCCCCGCTCCACCCGCTCTTCACTTCTCACTTCACGCTACAGAAGAAGAAAGAAAGAAAGACACACTCCGCGCTATCTGTTCTCTTCTTATTCTCTCCCTCTTCTCTCTGGCGACTCCGCGCCTCGCCTCCTCCCCTTCACCTCCGATGCCTCCCCCCGCCGGCGGTTCTCGCTGCTTCTTCTTCTCCACGCTTCTTCACTTTGTTGCTCTTCGATATATACGAACGCGCATGCACGAGACGTCCTCGAGCTTAGGGTACGACCACGATCAACGAGCCACGTTTACCGGCCGGAGGTCAGCGTCACCACCTATCAAAAGAATTAAGAACACCGAGAGACGCGTGTCGAAAAAGGAACCGGACCAACAAAAAATCCTCCTCCGCAAGCTCTTGCCAGAACCAGAAGCCAGCCGCAGGAATCGCTCGACGCGATATTATCTCCTCTTCGTTGTCCTCGGATCCAGGTGTGAAGAGAAAATGGCAAATCCAGAAGAATCACGCCGCAGCAGATCACCATCGAGGCAATTCGCGTTGTGCTGAATCGTGTTGGTGGACCTGAATCGGAAGTTGGAGTAGACGGATTTTCAGATTTCTCGTCGGAGGAGTGCGATTCGACGACGAACGTGGGTAAGATGAGAAGGAAAGGAGACGAGGTGGATGAAATCGGTCACCTACACGTGACACTTGACGGGTTTCTCGACGAGGCTTGAGCTTTGATCTTTATTAGTTAACCTTAACGCGATTATCCCCGGATAAAATTGAGGATAGAGATAGACCAGAGTCTCGCAGAAGTTCCGAGCAGAGATAATGACAGTCCCTGCTGACTCGCCAGGTTGCCCCTCGTGGCCGGACGCGTAGCATCTAGGCAAAAAGAAGTCGGAGGCATGAGTCGGACAGACGAACGGAGAAAGAGGAAGAGAGACGGAGACAGAGGGAGGGAGTAAAAAGATCGTAGAGATTTTAAGAGTTAACCTGGACTTGCGGATAGACTTGGGTAAGGATGGGACGAGCGGTGGTGAGGAATGATATAATACGAGAAAAAATGAGGGCGCACCTGTGGCTTCGCAGCAACGTGGTTTTACTACCGCGATGATGTAACCGCGAACGTAAATGAAAACGAGTAGCGTTAGGAGTCGAAGAAAATTGCAGGTAAATCGCTAACCATCGGCGAATCGAGTCGGCGATGGCTGGCTTGCATCGGGGGAACGTTGGATCTTAATGGATCTTCGGACGGAGTCTGTCTTTCTCTCCTCCAGCGTTATCCGATATTTAAGCGATACAGCCTTGAAACGTCTCGAGAAATTAACGATCCCCGTGGCGATCGATCATCCGTGGCCGGTACGTATGCATGAATACGTAGGTGATCCCGCGGCCCTTGGCGTCCGCTGCGACGTGTAACGCACAGCGAAACGGAGAGGGCATATTAAGCAAGGGTGATGGAAAAGAGGAGAACAGTATTAAGTAACTGTCGAACGTCCAACAAACCCGGAGCCCGCGTTCGTGTGCGTTGTCGCCGTGTCGGAGAGCGAAGAGAGGAGAGAGAGGGAGCAGACGAAGAAGAAGAAGAAGAAGCAGAAGAAGAAGAAGAAGAAGAAGAAGACGACGACGAAGAAGAAGGGTGAGAGAGAGGGAAGGAGAGAGAATATCGAGGCGAGAGTATAATACAGGCATAAAAGCCATCACGGCGAGGAGGTGAAGTTCATTGGCTTCACGCTAGCGACCCGTACGCATGCTAGGGTCCCGGGGGCACGCACTGGCCATACGTATGCGATCTTAATGTTTATACGCGTATTAACCGTCAACCGTGGGCACATGTGACGTTTGTAAATATACCAGTCACGTGTTGCTTCTGCTCTCTTCCTACTCGCGACGTCGAAATAAAACAAGAAAATCATAGGCGTGACCTTTTCTCAATACATCACGCGTGTCATTAGGCATACCATCGGGATTCTCTTTAGTCGTACGCCTTCGAATATCCGATCCACACGGTTCATTCGCGACTCTCCTCGAACGCGTACTTCGGACGATATATTATGCATGAAAAGGGGAAGGTAGAGTACACCTCTCGAGGCACGGTCGTGTGACGTAGCTCGGGTAACCAGGAGGCACCATTACGTATACGCGTCGAGGTCTCCGTATCTTCCGGCGATGCTCTCCTCCTCCGCTCCTTCCTCCCTTCATTTTTATCTCTCCTCGTCGTTTCTCAATATTACTCATTTTTTCGGATTTTTTTTTTTGCTCGTCTATTTGCCCTCGACGTCGGGGTAATTTCATCTCTCTGGCTCTCCGTTACCTCGTTCCTCCGTTTCCCGACTGGGTCCCGTGTACACCGCGTGTAGGCTGTCCGTCTGTACGCGTGGCTCGCTCGTCGTGATGGCGAGCTGGTTGTTCGAGCGGATAGGAACAGAGGCGATATCCCAGAGCCACCGCGTAATACTTCACAGAGCTCTGATCTTCGGAACGGATAGATGATACTCCTTCTCGAATGTACACGTACCTACCTACCGATCGGGAGAGGAGAGAAAAAGCGGCAAGGAAGTTATCAGGATGTTGGTGGATAAAAAGAGAAGGGGAGAATAAAAACATAGCGTGGTACACGAAATCGTTCTTTTCTCTGCATCGACGCTGCTGTCTGCCACGGCCGGGACGGATTAAGAATCTCATCGAGGCGAACCTTACGTCGAGAGATAAGAGTGTCATTCGTCGTTTCGTTCCTGTCCGGAGATTGCGCGCGAGGCGAGAGCTGGCCGAGAGCGAGAGAAAGAGGCTCGGAGAAAGAGGGACGGGGAAAGAGCAAGAGGTTGTTAAGCTCAGTTGTGGACTGAATTGGTCACTGAATGTGGCGCGTGCTTCTGCTACTTGGTCACGTACAAATGAACACTCCCTGCTCTCTTATTATATTATCCGTTATTACGTACTTATTGGCTTATTGTCAGTAATAAGTATTTACGACTTTCGACCCGATACCTGCTTCTACCCCAAATTGTCTCTACAACCACCTTTACAAACGAACAAATCCCTCGGCACAGTCTTCATTCCCAGAGTTCGCGTTCGTTGCCCCCCTCTCTCTCTCTCCTTCTCTCTCTGTCTCTCTCTCTCCTCTCTTTTCCTGCAAAAATCATGCCATTGGCTATTTTCTCTGCGTCTACGAAGTTCACTCTGACACGAAGTCTGAAGAAGATTCATTTTTGTCGAAAACGTTTCGTCTTAGAATGACGTTTAGTTTTTCTCATTCCTGTGGAGTATAATCGCATGTCACAAGAATAACACTGTCGGAGACTCGTCTCGATCGATTCCGTCTCCCGCGTGGTCTTCGAAAGAGGATCTCTTTACACACTTTACAACTCCCAGGAGCGACGCGCGACGCTCTGGTCAAATTTTATGCTCGTATATCCCCATTGTGGGCAAAAGGGCTTGCGCAGCGAGATGTGTCACCCAACGCCATGGAAACCTTAGACCATAGGCCATACAGATCATGCAGAACATAGAGACCATAGAGATCGGAGCGAGAGGGACAGACACCAGCAGCACCACCACCACCACCACCACCACCACCACCACCATCGCCGGGGAAAGATCGTAACCCGATCCAAATTCATGCCTAGACACACTTGTGGCATGTGCCGTGTTGCCCGAGCGTTGATCCGACCCTTCGTGTCTTCTTGTAAATAATAACGTCCTCGTAGTCTTCCTCCGACACGGGAGGAACACCTACACACGCGAAGCCATGATTTTAGCACCGCACGTCTTGCTCTCTACTACCCTCTCGAGTCCTCCTGCTCGAGAAGCACGGAGCAGGCACATCGAAAAACGTCCGGAGCTGGAACGCTCTACTTATTGTTAGTTAGCTGTCGCCGCGTTACACGTTCTCGCGTGTATCTCGCGTATATTCGAGATTCCGTTTTCATCGTTCGATGTTACGGGCAGCACAATTTTCCAGGAATAAAAGCGCCTCCGGCTGCTTTTAGGACTCGCTAGCCGGCGAACGGTTTTTGCGCTCTATCCACGCCTGAACTTGGGTAACAAAGAGCAGCTCGTGGAAACGAATAAGGTAATTCGAGGGAAAAATGAACCGGCCGATAACCTTCGGAGTATGGAAAGATGTAACACGACAACACGTTGCGACGAGGCTCCGCAAGAAAAGGCAACACGGTAGCCATAACGGTTCGAGAAAAGACTCGAGGACGAGGAGGCGAGAGGGAGTAGGCAGCTCGAGCCAGTGGGGCGAAGAGTCAGGCCAGGAGTAAGCCGAGGAGCAAGGCGTGACTCGTCCGTGACATCGTGATTACGCTCGCACACCTGTGCGAGCGAAGTTGGCTGCGGAATCGAGTCAGACCGAGAAGCCACTCACTTTAGCAGAGGTAACCCAACGAAGGTAGAGGCAGGCGAGCCGAGGAAAGAGGGCCCATGGGCAACAGCTTGCCACTCGTCTGGACGATCCTGCCGCGAAAAATCTTCGCACCGGAGCACCATCGCACGCGCGTCTTCGAGATCCCTATCCGGCGTTTCATCCAATTCCATCGAATCATCCGAGATATCTCGGGTTTTCGCGACGAAATTTCAGCCGACGCTTGGTCCCCGGTTCTCCGCGCGTGTACAGCTCGCAACGTTGGTGTCGGGTCCGTTGGGACCCAGGAGCATCCGAGAGATGACGCCAACGCGAGGCTACAGCTACCCTTTTTCACGCACGCTACGCCCATGCCAGCAGAGTCACGTCAGCTCGAAATAACTCGGGGTATATAATTGCAGCGAGGAACTTCCACTACTGTGCCCCATCCTGAGGCCACGTGGTAAACGGTAGTTTTACCACTGACCGCTGCTCACGTTCGACAGCCTGAAGTCAACCACCCCCGGAGAGACAACGGAGAAGCGCATTAGAGCTACGGCAAACGAGGGGGCAGGGGGCAAGGGGGACTCGCCTGCAAGAGGATTGACGGACGGGAAGGGCACGCGTGCACGCTTTGGGCGGTGCAGGCATACTGCAGGCATCCGCGAAGCGGGAGATACCCGGTGACACACGCTCTGCTCGACAGGGTACTACTCCTCTCTCCCGATGGTCACGGTCAGAGCGTGCTCAGAACTCGGGACACGGCGTCAACCCTACTTCGACATGCTTTGATTATTCGGGTAACTGCTACTTGTACGGCACAACCGAGTACCTAGTACAACCAGCGCGGGAGATCCATCTTGAGGCGAGTGTCGCAGTCTCGCCGATGAAGACGAAGAAGAAGAAGAAGAAGAAGAAGAAGCCACGGGCAGGCGCGATAATGCGAAACGGATACGCGGCTTCCGAATACCGGATCACCGACATTTTTTCACCGTGCTCGTGCTACGACGCGTATAGAGCTAATTACGCGCGTGCATTTTTCACGGAAATCCCGGGCGACTCCCCGCCGAATACACGTGGAGGGTTCAATTAGCCGGCAAATTTTTACCTGGAACTTCAACTTGCTCACGCTCGAGGAATGTCTTCCATTTCATTCGGTCTACCATTCTTTTCGCGGACAAAGAACGGCTTGGCTACTATCGTCGTAATTCACCAGAAATTATACTTTCATTATAGTTTTCAGCGAGCCGTACAATCAAACTCGAGTGCCACTTCTTTTACTGCGTGCGTGTTCGTCCATCCTACAAAACATCATCGTCGCAATTGCACAGCGTGTTCCAACATACGCGCGACTCTTCCACGTTCCGAAATGTCAAGTAATACGCACGCACGCGTTTTCGAGAAATGGCGCATCGCGACGTAACCGCATCGGTCGAAATTGGCGGTTGATCTTTAATGTAATACGAGAAAGTTAAAAAATCGCGGAGAGTACAACGAACCGAGCGCATCGTCGAAGGAGGAAAAATGGAATCCGGTAGACGACGAATCGTGAACTCGACTGATTCAATTTCACAAGATTCACAGCTTACACGCTAAATTCCAATCAAATATCGTTTTCCTTACACTAATTTCGTGGAAATTGCAAATTGGAGCGACATTTTTTTTTTTCGGCAATTGGAGGAAAAAATTTGTCAAATATTCGGTGTAGAATTTTCCTGGAGTTGCGATTTGGATGAACGAGCCACGTCGAGTGAAGATTTTTGCTGGCTTACCAATAATCAGGGAAATATGAGCGGAAAAGTTTTGCTTCGCGTCGCGTTTTATTCGAGGTTGAATAAAAAACTTGGGAGGAACTGGTACGAGACGAATAATTTATTCAGGATTCCACAAATGCCGAGTGCATCATCGCTTTATTATTACGCGTTCATCCACGTTTCTTTTCTCTCTTCAGGATAGAAGCCAACGTTTGCGGTTCTGTGTAGCCAGCGTCGCGACAGGTCTGTAATTTGTTACCCGAAACGGCATTGACCCATGAAATATTGAACGAGTTCCGATATTCAACTACCAACGACGCGTCTAGACTCGCGACTCTAGAAGGACTTATTTCCAGAGCTCGGCGAAGAATCAGAGTCGACGGCTCTCCCTTCGGTTGAAAGTATCAGCCGGAGAAGAAATTTCATCGACAGACGGAACAGAAGCAGCAGCAGCAGCAGCAGCAGCAGCAACAGTAGTAGTAGTAGCGGTTAATTGATCGCTCGCCGAGCTGTCTACCCCTGTCAAGAGCCACAGATCTATCCGAGCCTGAAATCGATGCGACGACGATATCAAGAGGGTAGAAGTGATCCATACGATGCATTTATTTATAACCCCTCGGTTCTAACCCTATTCTCATCGTGATACATAGGTATATTTATGCGCGAATGTCCGTTCCAAAAGCCACAATCCTTCAAATTAGTGACGATCGAACAGTTGCACTTCGTCCGAACCCCCATCTTCTACTCTACTCTACAAATTAAAATCCACGATACCACGCGCCTACAATCGACTCTACCATCGCAACATTTACGAACCACGTGTCAGCGAAATTCCTCTGGAATAACAATTTTCCAAAACGTGCACTTATCCTCGTTCGTGTGATGTTTATTAATCGTCATCTGTCCCGTCGATGGGTGAAGAGTAGCGCGCACCGTATGGACACTAGCCGTAGCGTGACACGCGACGTGACTAACTCCAGTCTCCAGAGAGCGGTGATGGAGAAGCGAAAAAAGAGAAAGAGAAGTTGATTCTCGTTTCTGTCATTTCTCGGGACGAAAATCGAGTCCTCCTCTCGTCAATAACGGACGACAAATTTACAAGTCTGATGCGACTTTCCGGAGAGAGAGAAACAGAGAGAGAGAGAGACGAACTTGACGCGCGTTCGGTTAGGCTGGATATGAAAATTAGCATAAATACCGTTTCAGATAAATTCTTCGTTCAATAAAAGTTGGGTACCTACCTTCGTATAAATCCGACGTCGACTCATCAGCCGGCGGATCAACCCGCGGAATGTCTCGGTGTACGAAGAGGGGTGTCAAGATTCGAGATATACAACCGAGCAGGGGCAAACACGGAAGCGTCACGGGAGGGAGGAAGGGCGAAGAAGGGCGAAGAAGGGAGAAGAAGGGAGAGGACAGAGAGGGCGAGAGAGAGAGAGAGATAACCCTCGAAAGAAGCCTGTTATTTAAATTAGGACAATAAAGTCACGGGACTCCGTAGATAGCCGTGTAACGGGGAGCATTTAGCAAGGATGAGATGTCGATGCGTGATTTCTCGCCGCGAATTTTCAGCGAGACTCCAGTTCAGTGATTCGACTGGCGTTTTCTCGCGGTGATTCACGAAAGTGGAAGCGCGGCGTCTCCGCGTTCGTAATATTACACGCGGATCGCGGGAGGAACGCCAACTCGAACTGGAACTGGTACTCGGACGCGACACGATAGGAAGAGGAGGCTCGTCGTCGGCTCCGAAATGGTTCTTGCATCGCGCACGTGTACGCGTCGCGAGTGGATTTTTTCCCCGTTATTTATGGCTCTTAAAGTCATCGTCGTCACCGAATAAATTTCGATCTCTCAAGCGGCAAGGATTAGGCTGGATTAAAAAACTGCTGGAATAAAAATTGAAAGAAAAAAAAGTTGAAGAAACAAAACAGCGGGAATCAAAGTCGTAGAAAAGATCGTTGAGTTTATCGCTGAAAAGTTTCCTTGTTCGCGGCTCGCGATCCTCAATTAGGTCAGAGACTCGGCCCCAAACGGATCTGCCGCCAGCATGCTCCTCGGCTCGTAAACGTCATTGATTCGTCGCTTCGCTCATCCCTTTGCTCATCTCTGCCGATCTTTTACCGGTCTTCGAAACGGCGACCTCTCAACTCGTTACCGCCTCGTTTTACTGCTGCTATACTTTCCACTGGTATAAAACTCTTTAAATCCACAGCTAAGCCACTAAACGAAACTACACACCGTTCTTACCATGGTCCCATCCTCGTCCGCTCTTTGTCAGCCTCTCTCTCTCTCTCTCTCTCTCTCTCTCTCTCTCTCTTTCTCTTTCGCTCGAGTCAAACGCACACGCGCGCAAACACGCTTACGTACCACAGGCTGCCCCCCCCCCCCCCCCCCCTGTCCGTCTGTCTCTCTGCCAGGGCACAACAACAACAGCAACTAGCAGCAACGGCGGTAGTAGAGCCTTGCCCTGTCCCTCCCCCCTTCAGCTCGAGATCCCTCGGGGGGCACTACTTAACTTTACGATCTTGGCGTCAGTCACTCCACTAGCTGGTAGAAAATGTTAAACCGGACCGAAGCCCCGCGCAGATTGTCAGCGGTTTTACAGCTCTTGGAAAATATCTTATTAAGTGTTGGAAAAATATGGGATCAAGCAAGTTTGTAGGGATTGTGGTTGGAGCGTTAACGTACCTCGTCAAATCTCCATTTTGCTACTTTGTGCCAACTGGCCGCAACCAGCTCCGACTCTTCGGGGAGAAGAAAGATGGGTTCTAAACGACGGCCCACCAGAACTCTTTGGGATTCCGTCTCAGCTTCGCGCGACAGTTCGAGGAACGATCGATTTGGTGTAACGACCTTCTTCGCACCACTCCCGAAAGGCCTTCTTCCTTCCTCTGCACACTTTTAACGAAAACCATGGTGGCAGCGATAATTGTTGCTGCTATTTTGCTGCGATACGTTGTTGCGACTCCGGACAACAGGACTAGCAACGACGATGGGAATTAAATATCGCGGTAAACATTTACCGTTTGTGCGGCGTTGACGTAACTAACTTTGGTCCCTCCGAGGCCACCTTGTCTCTGTATTCAGCTGTTCGACTCGTGATCGCCACTTTCAAGGCAACTTGGTATTAGCCCCGGTGTCTTGGTGGACAGTTCTTCGCGGTGCCACGCGGTTTCGCGGCGCCGGATTGCCGGGACTCCGGACGCGATACACGGTCGTGGAATTTCGAAAAGCGTGGCCTCGCGTACGGGGAGCTGGGGCCGGAGCTGGTGATACCAGACCTCGCGTTAATGGTACCGCGCGCAGGGGTGTCCATCTCATTGATGACTCGAATGATCACCCTCAGGCCCTACGCGCAATTTCATTATCACGCGAACACGCTTCCATCCATACTCGGTTGTCCGCGAACGGGGAGCCGTGTCATCTGAGTGATGACGCTCCGCGATGACGTTATCACAGTCATTTGCATATTTCATCGGCCATGTTTGATGATAGCGGTGATCCCAGCAGTCCGTAGCCTAGCCTCGGCTAATTACGGTAATTACGTTTATTAATTTAACCCCCACCGCCGATGATATTGTAGAATAACAGGTGACACGAGAACCAGATACAGAGAGCTGCACTCTGCCAATTTCATTATTTCCACATCCTCCGCGTTCGATTGTTTCACGGAAGATCGGTACCGTGCCATATTCCGATGATAATTCACGATCCCATCAAATTAACACCTCGAACAAACGCGTTTCTCCCCGTCGCGGGCACAAGTGTGGGTACGCCTGATATCAATCAAAGCATGTACACGGAAGTGCAGCGTAGAACAGCCACGCTTGAAACGAGGTACACAATGAAATACAATGGCAGAAGCGTTAGCCTTCCAGTCACGACGCTCATACGTGCCAAATATGCGAGACCAGCAGCAATATCCAGGCTCTAGACTCTAGAGCAACAGGCCTCTTGCTTCCTCCTAACAAAGCCATTAAACAGCTTCTGTCGCTTTTCACAGCGCTGTAAACAGTTCTATTTGAAAAATGATGCCCGCATCGTTATCCAACCCGAACATCGAGTCGTTACTTGCGAATGAGAATGAGAAGTGTTAATAAAACAGGTCTGCGATGAGAAAGTCTTTCGAATACTCTCGCATGACACGTACAGATTTTGACTTGCGCATTCCAAATTCCACATACAAACTCCATTTCAACCTACCGCTTCACAATTTTCTCTTTTTCACCATCACACCTACGTACCGTTTCCAAACATATTATTATTATGAAAATAACACTAAAATGATCATATTATTCTTTAATATTTTATGAATTCAAGCGCTACTTTCACGTTAGTCGTGCAAGCGTTAAGAAAAAAATGCTCGTACACTAAGTTTTCCCCACTCGTTTCACTTGTTTTTAGTCAAGTTGATATTAATGCGCTGCGTCAATTTGAAAAATAACAGTTTTCAAATGTCGGCCAAAAAGGGGTCTATTTCGCCCCCAAACATTGAGCGGTACCAACAATTTTAGAGGGCCCATTTTACCCCACCCCCCTCCCCTATTACCGCCGTACATACGCAGTAAAAAAAACTTGTGTAAACAACACTTTTCACTCAAAATTAGTGTAATTTCAACACACTCCGCGCGTAGTGATAAAGTAACACAGTTAGACGTTAAAGTAACATTTAAAAAGTTCTACTTCACTATCAAATAACATTTTCGTGTGTTGAAAAACAGACTGCGAGAACACAGATTTTCGCACTTTACACAATGACGAACATTTTTTACCGCGTAGTTTTGGATTACGTTTAGGACGACAACGGGAAACATTAACACTTTGATGAAACATCTTTGTACAAAAATCATTTCGCAGATCTGCGTGTAAAATCCGTCGTCGTAAAATTAGCGGCAGACTGGTAAACGTACTACGCGAGTTTCGTTGTTATTGCAAAACGCGGTTAGATCTCCTCTGCGAGGAACCGGCGATCACGCGATGGCGTTTCCGCGAATAGAGGGATTTTCGTCGTTTTTCGTCCGTAACATCGCTGCCCCCCGATTACCAACGTCCGAGAGGCTTCGGTGCATTTTATTACACGTTGGAATATATCGAACGCACGCGGAGCGAATGACGTGATCTATCTACCCCACGGTCCGTCTACGTGCAGCCAGGGGCCGCGTCAATCATACCGGCGACGACCGCGATGGCGATAATCATAGATATTTGGTGGTCAGATCGACTTTGCCATTCGCGATGTGATACAACCAAATAGGTCAACATCCGCGCCTTGTGTACTTTGAATAATGCATTGTTGATGCAGCTAATGCACAGTCAGCCGCTATCCGAATACTCCGTGTAATTAGGGTTCATGTTTGCGAACCAAAGTCATCACGTGCAATCATTGAAGCTATTCGTACGGTAGATACCAGCTGAGCGATATGAATGTTGCACGTAACACGCGTTTTACCCCTGCATTACGCACCGCGAGTCAAGAAGTGCAACGCGGAGCCGCCCAAACGCGATACTCGGCGTTGAAGATGCCCTCTTCACTCGCCTATTCTCATCCTAGACGAGTCGTCGTCTAGTCGCGATGAATCCCCTCCGATTGGTTGCTGCTAAATCTGCAATTTTTTTTACCTGATTTTCAACAAAAAATAAAAAGTTGTACGGCCGTTCGGAGTGCTGATTGTTTGATTCTTCGCCGGTGGTACAATTTTTATCGGAAATTAGGAGCTGAGAGGCGGCTTCGCGGTTGTAGGATTATTATTGTCCCTTCGGTGAGAATTTGCCAGGTCTTGGTCGTCGTCCTTTTTTTAGGGTGTCCTTTCTCGATACGCGTCACTCGAAGGTAGCTAATAAAACAACTCGGAGCCACCATTATACGCGGGACAGAATTCACCCGGGGGCAAAATTACATTCCGTTCAATCCTGGAGAGAACAGGAGTCCAGGCGAAGTGATGAAAGGAGACGCCGAGCGTCGCGACGCGGAAGCAGTCCAATTCAGGGAATCCTCTGGTAAAGAATTCCTTAACAAGGATTCTGTTCGCGAAACGTTGCAATTAACTCCAGCTCTATTTTCTCCGTCCTCGCCAGAAACCTGCCCTCAAATTTATTCGACCCCCCCGTTTAATCGTAGCGAACTTTCACCATTCGCTGCAGCGACGAGGCGTTATTTTTTTCCTCTCGATCGCCGTGCTCGCTGCGTTTTCCGTTTTTTTCTTCTCTCCTCTTTCCCCGTGTTTCTACTTTGGGAACCGCGTTGAATTTTTCACGCACCTCTCTTGCCAGCTACCGAAGCTGATGCCTACGCCAATGGTGCGTAGCCCGGTAGCAGTTTCTTCCAAGCCACACCTGCGCGGGTCAGTCCTCTGCCTCACGGTTATCCGAACCTGATCTTTCAAAACGTCTACCTGGATTTTTCCCTCACGATTTTTTTTACCATACCTTTTTTCACCTCCTCTCCTTCCATTATTTACCCACAGTTCCGTGGAAGGAAATTTAAAGAGTTCCTACCACCCCGACATTTCAATTTTTCATCCAAAACCCTCCTGACGATCTCTCAGACGCAGTTGCACTCGACCTCGTACGAATTGGCTTTTTTCACTCTCAATTTTCGAACTGTTTCTCTACAAAAATTACACGAAACCAAAGATTCGCAGTTACGCGGACAAAAGAGAAGCGCGTAAACCTGATTACTCCAGACGAGAATCTGCGAGTTTTCATCTCAAAACTTATTTGCAAACGAAAGAATTTCAAATTTAAATTCGGAAAATTTCAATGAGAGATTTGCTAGCATGGCAACATTCTCGAGTCTCGCAAACTTTAAACGTACGAAGCTACTTGGTAGGAAATACGAGCCAACGATCGTGTTGTACCCTGATTAAAAACTCTGGCAACCACCAAAATCGTCCACATCTCCACATAAATATTTTCAAATACATATAAATAAAATATAATTAGAATATTCAACGAATGTTAAAAAAAAACGTGGTACCAAAAAAATTATACCAAATGCAACAAAATCTCTTTGTTGTGGATGTTCCTTTGGAAATGACTCTATGAAACTCATTTAAAAATTATATTCCTTAATTCATTTAAACATGAATTTAGACAAAATCCATTTAGACATCAATTCATGAATATACTGAATTCTTTTAAAAATTATATTCGTTAATTCGTTTATATATATATGCGTTTAAAAATATAGGAAAATACATTTATATGTAAATGTGCTCTTTCTCGTACACAAAAGTGCGAGAATGTTTTTTCCACTCTCGAGATTCGAGAAAAATTTGTTCTCGCGTCGATAGTGTCGCGAATAGTATTATAGGATGGAGTCTAGGAGGCTGTAAAAATCGTCCGCGTGGTTTTTAATCGATCGACTTTTCCAACTTCTCGAGCATCGGATCCTCTCACTTCTCAAGGCTGCCACCTCGGATCGGGCCTTTAATTTTCCCATCTGAAAACGCGTAATGCCCGAGGATCGAGGATAAATATTCTCTTCCTCGAACGATTCATTTCGAGCTGGAAAACAAACTTATTAGACATATGCTGCGCTTTTCGAGAGACACCCTCTCGTCGTAACCTCGTACAGTCATAACAGCTCATAATCTGTCTAGTCAGGGTAAAGTTGTATAATTGGAGTTGGGGTTCCGTCGCTTCTGAGTTCACCTCGGGGGGCGTCGGGGGCTCGGGGGTTCCCCTCAGCCACGGCTACAGAAACGCGGGGGTTCCTCCTCCTCCGCCTCCTCCGCGCCCGTCAACCCCTTGGCTTCGCGCTACCCTTATTATATATCCTGCAGTGGATGTATCGAGTGAAATACGCCATATGGCGTTGCAGGTGTACCGCAACGATTAGGAGCGACTTGCATTCATTTGCATTAATGTTACCGAATTTATACCGATCTACACGTTTTATTTCGCTTGACCAGCGTTATTACTACGAACAACCTGCCAACACGGATCTCTTTTATCGCATTAACCTGCACGGAAGTACTTGTATTCGGGGCTATCACTTATTTTATCTCCTCGCATCGCCGACATTACAATTTTCACGGTACGTGCCACAACCGTCGATCATTTCTCTTTCATCGAGTTCGTTTCATTCGATTCAAATTATTTTTGTCCTCTCGAACGAATGTTCACCGACGAAAATAGTAGGTATTCATTTGTCCAATCTCGTCGACATTTCTCAAATCTATCTGATAGCGTCGCGAAGTGCTGAACAACTTTCCATCGTGAATCTAGCGTGTATCAAAAATAAAACGCTATCGGCAATGGTGAGTGCAGTTGCAGATAAGTATGCAAATCGAGTTCGTAATTTCGGCGAAGCTGTCAAATTCGGGTCGTGGATGTATACTTGTCGGGGTGACGTCATTGGGCGTAGCACGCGATGCCCACCTGTGCGATCGAATTTTAATTTTGATTTGGCTAGATTACAACGATTAGAATTTTCGGATGCATTAATGATCCGTATTAGCATAGATCCATCGTAGATGTGGATCGGCGATAAGGGAACGCGTGAGTAAGCACGAACATGTGGCACGTTTCTCTCTCCGCGCGATGCGGTGCGTAAATTCCGAATACGACTACCGATAAAAAAGGCATCGGGGAAAGAATTTCGGAGACGTTTCATCATCGAACGCTGACGATTGCGCCGAGCTCGTCGCGTTTCTTTTTCCGTTTTTATTCCATTTCACTTTTTTCTCCACGATCATTTCGTACGCTCAAAGCGCAGTAATAACTCGCTCACCTGCCATATCGTTTGGTCACGGGTAAACAAAACCATTAGAAACCAAGGTAAACGGCGCGGGGTGCTGTTCTCTTCGAACATAAGGCGCGCAAACTGTGCATCGAGTCAGAAAAATCAAAGCAGATTACGAAGGGCCCCTCATAAACGTAGCATTATAACCTATCGGAGCAGCGATATGAAAAGGTATAAACATTAATCGGTTCAACTTTTATTATCCCCGTCGAGTATTTGAAATCAGAAATTACTCGCTTCCGGTTCAGTAGTTTTGCCCGCGTATGCCTCATCGACGAATCGGTTCATCGCTTGAACGGTGAAAAACTACGGAAACCGATATTCGGAACCAGGAAGCGCGAAGATTTCCAAAACGTACTACAGAGTCGAAAAATTTAAGACACGCAGATTTCGGAGCTCCACGTCTTGGATTCTGAGAGTAGATGTGTAAAGACCCCAGGAGTCCAAGGATCCGAGATGTCGAGTCTGCTGCACACAGAAAACAATCGTCTACTCGCAGAATAATGCTCGATTTCGATCGTATTTCGCTCGAGAATCTCGATCAGCACTAAACGCATCGATTGCCATGAATATTATTCCGTGTCACAATTTAGCAGGCAAGAAAATGTACGGAAATTAATTCTCGCGAACTTGATAAGAAGGTGAAAAATCTGATAAGAAGTTAATATTTACAGATCTGAAATTGATATGCAGGGTATGTGATTCGAATTTCGATGTTGAATTATAACTATGCGTTGTTTTTTATCTGAGGGTTTTAAAAAATACACGATATATTTGATATATTCTTTGATTTGTGATTGATTGTCTTTACAGTGCTGTTCGATGAAGAATTCAGTTTTGGGGATAAGTATTAGTTCTGAAGTAACGTTATTTATTTTTATTCTCACTCTTCTTGATTTCTGCTCGAATTGCATCGGGAAAGAATTTGAAGGAACGTCAAAGGTGGATTTTTTGCGGTTGTGCAGAAAAGGTATTATTATTTTTGTGGGTATAGAAAAAAAAAGCTTTCGAAAGTTGAGCGCGTTGCCGATTCGGCGAAGTAAATTTGTTGAATTCAATCTCGGATCTCCGTAACGAGAGGCTCTTACGGGATTGGCGATGTTGAGAAGAGGGGATCCGGCGCGGCGAGCTAGCGCGAGAGATGTGGAGTAATTGAAGCAATTGATCGAGGAAAGAACAGATATGGTAGTTGAAGGACGGGTAGTAGACGGTTAGCTGTCACTATTGACGTGTTGTCCACGGTAGATAATGGAAAGAAGGAACGGACGAGAGAGATCGCGGCGTCGGGGACGAGGAGACGGGGAGACGAGTGGAAGAGTCGCTGGAGAGCGAGAGAGACGGAGACAGCGGAGAGGGATGAAACGATGGGAAGTCGTACGCGCGAGAGGGTGGCGAGAGCTGGAGTTGGCGACATTTCGTCGCCGGGGTAGGAAAAAGGGGAGAAATGCTCGATTTTATGTCCCGAAACTCCCTTGGGAATGTCAGCTTTATGTCCCTCTACTCTGGCCCCTCGACACCCCCCGGCAGACCAACGAACACGCTCGAATCCCTCTCCGTTTTCCTCCGTCCCGGCGATGTGCAGCAACACCTATACGAAGACTGTCCTACGCGACCCGGCCATACACACCCGATGGCGACGAAACAAAACACTATCCACTCGCGTAATACGAGAATCTCTAACATGCAATGATCTAATTTAATGAAATCGTGTCGCGTCGTTATGGAAGAATTCACGAGCGAGAGGGGAATTTTCATGGTGGATCGTAGCCTCCTCGCATTCCTGCATGATCACCTCGTCTCCTTATTCGACGATCACTCGCGCGTTCCCGAATTCATTGAACGTACCAATTCGCTCGCAGATCCACTGGAAAATTCGCGAAACTTGCTCCGAATCACTTGCAGTCCTGCAAGCTCCATCGCATTGTCCTCTTCCCTATTCAGAATGTCTTCTGCCCTGGCAAATCTATCTCTCGTCCAAACGACTGCAAACATGTTTTTTTTCTTCAGCATCCTCCGACCTCGTACTTTATAAATCCCCAGAAACGTGACTTCGCGAAGCAACGATCAAAATCGACACGAGAATTTTGGGGGCCAAAACCAGCGTGTGGTTTTTTCAGCTGCAATGGGTGCGCGTTTCGGCTTTTTCACCGGTAGAGTCTAGTTTTCAAAAAATGAGTACAGAAAAATGCCTTGTTCACTTTTTCTTGTTAGTTATCGCGATTGCAGCGGTAGCAAGTGAAATGGAAAGCGATATACCGGGCATTGATTGTCGCGCCTAAATAGCTTGTAATGATGCTCGGGTATCTAAAATTCGATGGAATCTCGAAAAACGAGTATCGTGTCGATTAGCGATGATAAATACGCGGCTACCTCGGTAGCTGTGATGGTCGCTCGATCGAGACCTCGAATTTAGCCACGGGGTGGCCGTATCAATAATTTGGAGAGAAAGAGAAATCGGGGAATTCTACGTCCGTGGAAGTCTTGGTTCTTTATTGATCGATAGATCCGAGGCGTGAAGCGTAATCGCGTGTCCGTAAATATGTCTCACGGCTTAAATGAGACGCCAATGTTGCGTGCAGAGAGTATATCAAGCGTGTATGCTACAGTCTTAATGCGTTGCATCAATCAACGCGCGCCCGGAAGTTGGTTACTCGAGGCGTGTAATACAAATAATTATCTCGTTACAAACCGAGCGCCGATTAATACTCGATCACAGTGTTCGCAGATGTTCGCCACTGCGCTTCGCGAAAGAAAATTTCCAATTTCCCAACTTGAAATATCGTTTTTCATCGCGTTCTCGCTCGTCACTGGCGTCCCGTCGAGTTGCTTCTCCCCGAAATTAATTTTTCTATAATATTATATTTTTTTAATTCGCCGGGGAAAAAATCTTTGCTCTTCCATTTTTCTCACAACCGAGGAGAGATTTTGTTTCTGTTTTTTTCGGAGTTTTGCGGAAAATCCAGCGTTCATTGCCATGAGGATTTTTTCCGCATCTCCGATACGGAAGTTCTCGGCGACTTCGTCGAATTGGAAACGGTTGATTCCAAGAGTACCGTGTTTCACTCCGATGTCAATTTTATACCCGATCTTGGATACCCATAATAAGATACGCCAAAGGGGAGATTTTTTACCAGGTAATTCGTGACACGAATATAGTCGGAAGCCATTCAGAATCAACTATGGCATCGTCCGTGTCCATCGCACCGTCGTGTGTATTCAGAGATTCGACCACCTGTGTGTGCCGATGCGTAACGCCCCAAACCCGAGGACAGTAAGTAGAACGTCGAGAGAATCGTCCCTTTATTGAAATCGACACTTCGCCGCGAAGCTCCTTCATCCTCCGCTCTCTAACCCGAACGCGTGTCTTTCTCTCCAAAACCGATCGTGCACGCGTGCGTGCCCTCGTCACGCGTGTACCTGAGTTCTGCCCCGATTCCATCGTCGTCTTTTCGCCTACCTTCGATCTCCCGCTTCGGAATTTTCGCCTGGCCACAGGATCTATCATCTCGTTCGCCAGATTCGTATCGCATCATCGCGCGTCTATTTTCTCTCACCGACCCCAGCCTCTCGATTGCGCAAAATTCTATCATCGCCGTAAATTATATCTCATTTCAATATAATCAGTTGAACCGTTACACAAAATGCGGAATAATTTTTTTCTGAAAATGTTCCATCGAAATGTTAATGTTTGTGATAATGGTCCTAGTTACACCGCGTTACATTCGGTAGACACAGGTACCGGTATGTCCGAACGAGAAGTCTGTGATCGTACATTTGAATTTTAGTTTTTCAATTATTCTACTAACATGAAAATGAATTACACTTATCTCTGGCAATATAAATAAATACGACGTATCTTTGACCACGGAAATGTCTGCGGTCAATCAGCGCGCGCATTTTGTTTCGACTTACATCAGAGAGAGATGCCAACGTAAACGAATTTCAATACGAGAAAATCAAATTCATAAGCTTAATTCGCGTGATCTTTGAATAATAAAAAAGTACGAGCCTTTGATTTACCGAATCTCGTAAATCTTTTCAATTTTCACGGTACGTTCAACACCTTGGCTGCGTCCGAATCGCCACAAAATATTCAACAGTTCCTTCTTCCAACGGAAATTACCTACACTGAAATTAGACGCAACGCTGATTAAAAACTAATTAAAAATCATTGAGGTACGTTTACTCTTGTCCACGTACTCGACATTTTCGCGACGCTCTAATTTTTTTCTTTCGAATTCTTCTCACCGTTCTGTAAAACGCTCGAAATTACGGACGTTAACGCCATATCACAAAAACGGATGGTGGCTCGTCGATTGGTAGGAGGAAAAATCAGAAACTCGCCCAGCGATATGGAAGAATCGCAGGTAGATTATTTCCGTAGGAAGCCAAATACCCAGGTCCGAGTTCAATGTTCAACTGTGGGCTCATAGCCGACGCGAGGTCATGACTGCGCATGACTTGCCGGGTTTTGACCCGAATTCGTTTCTTTTTTTTTACTCGGCTTTTCACGTTTTTCCAAACCTTCGCACGTGTCTTTTACCAGATGTTTAGGCGAACGGACCACGCGTGTGCGTGCAGGTCGCGGAGAGCCTACCCGATTTCTTCTGCCCTTTCTATTCTTCGACTTCTTCGCTCCTCGGTCCGCTCGATCCTGCCGTATGGCCGTTTCGGATGTCCTGTCAAACTCGAACGACTTTGGACACAGAAGCTGGAGGCACTTTGCGAATGTAATTTATTTGGGATTAGCCTGCCAGTTTCAATGTCGAATTCGCACGGATTTCTCGATTCCTGGAACTCGGGGGAGTTCTGTTTGCTCTGTTTTTACCTTCGACGTCCTTTTTTCACCGGGGTTTTCGGTCATCGTGGAAGGATGTGGTCAAGATCCTTTTGGCGGTTTGAAAAGAAGCTTCGGAATGGATTGAAATATTATTAACTCCGGCTACCGGTGCACTTCGTTATATCTACTTCCTGCCTGCCCACTTTCGACTCGCTATGAGTCATTCGACACCGTCGCGAGTCGGCGATTCTCACAAAAACTTATTCTATGATTCGGATGCATCGAGTCAACGTGCTTTGAGCGGAGAACCGGCAAAAGAAACACCACGATGCATAAGTCAATTACATTCGACTTGCTTTTCTTCTTCCAAAACTGCAACGCGACAACAATACGTAGCGAAGGCAATTCTGGATATCACAATTCATTTCTATCCCGTTCCTATCTCCAATTTTAAATAATCACATTCCTCACCTAAACAACCAAATTTTCCCATCTCCAATCTATTTTCTCTCTCCTTCGATACAATTCTGATAGCTTTTTCATTTAACTCCACCAAAACTGTGCCCATCAAATTCTTGCCACTTTTTAGCCTACCCATCATGGTTTTGTGCTAGGATATCAGGCGGTTTTCTAATCGGATGACTGCATTTTAAATTCTATGGGGCAAAAACACGCGACAGTCGGATATTAGATTTACTTGTTTTTCGCGAAAATTCGACCCTAATCGGGAGACGAGTGCGAAAAACATGCAAATAGGATTTCCCGGATGTGTCAATTTTTCCGGTAAATAACACAACGGCGTGATTATCACCCGCTCGAATCGTGAATATATTCAGGTCGAAAATTGCCCCAACATCTCTTCCCTCGCCCGCCAATTATGCGTAATTTAATTTAAGTTCACAGAGTGGTTACGCGCGGTGTTAGTCGTTCGAGAGGGAAATTAATATTCAAACTAGCCGCGTACACACCAACACGGTGAACCGCGAATCTATCTCCGTTTGTTCTTTTTTCCAAAAAGGCGCGAGAAATCGCACCACCCAACTCTCCACGATTTCGGTCCTCCTGCGAACTAGCAAGAGAGTCAGCAATATGATTTTGGATCGGTCTCCAGTCGTCGGAGATTTTTACCCGGATTAAAAATCTTCTGGTAGTTTTTATTTTCATTGCACTTGCTCGCACAGCAAGTTCTCGGCGACGCGTCGTGCGATATCGCGGCAAGCATACGATCGGATACCCTCGCGCGCCTCGTCAAGTGGCGCGCGCCAAAAAACGTTTTTTACGATGCACTTTGAGCGACTATATCTCTGAAATGACTGATCAGAATGGTACTTTGTTAGTACTCTCTGGATTCGTCTCAATCGTCGCTACAGGATGACTACGAGAACATTCGGGGTATCCCTAAGATTGACGAATAAATTCGATTTTTGTGAACTGGGAAGAGAAAACGTCGACTCGTATCGCTGGTCACGTTCTTGGAGCGATATCCGGTCGCTGGAATTGAAATTTCCGTCGTTAAATACTCGCTCGAATTTCTATTTATCAGACTTATTGGCCAAGTGCACCCAAACAAGAGTGTAATTGCGTTCACGTGACGCTATCGAGACTCGAGTTAGCGGAGGAGGAGAAGCAAAGCAAAACTTGTGCCTAACACAGGATTCCCCGACTCGCTGCCTGGGGATGTATTTCGGTACGAGAAATTTCGGGGCGGAGGCGAATCGACGGTGGTTGGTACTATGAATGGTTGTTGATTGTGATCACCTAGCGGAACTAACTTCGCCTCATGTTTGAGCAAACCTCGAAGAACAACCAACCATATCGATGATATCAAACGCGACAAACACGCGTCGGCGTCACTTCAACGTTCGGAGTGAAATCAAACGTCGTTTTATTTTTCTATTATTCTCTCCCCGCAAAAATCGAGGTCGATTCTCGAGGGTAGGCATCGCGAATGGACGAGATGTGGAAAACCGAAAGTGTTCTCCCGGGGGCCATTGACGTAGAAATGAAACCACTGATAGGCTCGATCATTGCTGCGCGAATTTACCAAAAACTAGACGAATAATTTACACGAATCTGATTCTCGCGCTCGGAATTCCACTATTGAAAATTCCTCGCGAATACCATCACAAACATTCGAGTATTCGATCGATAAATACAAACTATCCCATTCTTAATCGACTCAGCTTCCCAAAAATCCAGTTTCCACGTCTCGCTCTATTTTTAATCGAGTTCAATTAAAAAAATTTTTATTGCTCGAATTTATTTTCCATTTTCTTCTCCACAAAAATGCAGTGTGTCCACCCTCGATTCAATTTCCCCCGATGAGAACACGTTTCGAAGATTATTTTCACGTCGTTTGGTCAGATTTGAAAAACGGTGCAATAAACAAGCTCAGGGAAAATTGCTTCCGAATTTTTTTGCTCGTATTTAAAAAATCCTTTGTCGGTCACCTTTTCCGTTTTTTTTGTCCTTTAATTTTCGTGCGCCGACATCTCGATGCAGATCGTCGGTCCGTCTTGATCTCTCTCAGTAATTTCATTCGAGTCGTTAAAAGTGTCTGGAAGTCGTGTTTACCGAGGGGCCTCGTCCACGTCAACGGAAGACTAATTACCTCCGAAAACGTGAAATTAGCATAGAGCAGTAATTCAGAAGAAACGTCGAGCATTTTGTTTTACGTTCAAATTTCGCTACTTCTGAACTTGATTCGCGAACAGTATTCTTCGCCTCTTCGCTCTTCCCCCGACGCCCGCCGTAATTAACGAGACTAACTTTCATTACCGAGCAACAATGAACGGATGAACGAACGAATTCCCACGAGGCAAACGATTCGTTTCTTTTCATTTTCTCCGCCCGTATTTTTTTCATTTTTCCACCGCTCGTAGTTTTCCCCCATTTTTTTCCCCCGCACATTTTTTATGCTCGCCCATTCGTCGGAAGTCGCTGCTCTTTGTTCGTTGTGAAAACAACGCGGGTGTCGCGGCAGGTGGCGAGTTATACGTAGATTAAAGAGAAATCAACTTATCGATGGGATCTTCGCTCGATCGTTGAGCCCCGAATTTTTTGACATCAGCCCCAACCGAACGAGGTAAAAAAATGGAAGGGGTAACGCGACGATGTAGGTGATAGTTGTCCCCGGCGCGTTAATACGCGTTTGAACTGTCTCATTGATGACGTTGATCGATATCAGAATTGAACAGTATTTTTTCGTTTTTCTCTTTCCACCGATGCGCCGCGACGCGCGGCGATGGGTGGTTCGGATCGCAACCCTAGGTGATTGTACCTCGCGTAGAGGGCAACGCGATTAGGGGCAACGCGTAAACGCCGCGGTTTATCCGCCGCCGGAAATACGTGGGTAAAGGTAGAAAAAAAGGTTTAGCGATTCGTACGATCGAGGTGGAGATAAGCGAGCAAACGACATTTCAAAACTACGAATTCATTTCCGTATTTTATGGACGGCGTACGCCTTTCCTCGTCCATTATTTCCAACGTGCCGCGACACTGTCACAACCGCTAAGGCTTACCCAAATCTTCGTTTTTTTCCCAACGCTTTGACATCTTGCATTTGCGTGTTCACATTTTCATTTGTGATAATTTTTTCGAGCTTTGTGTACCATTCGTTTCCTTACCGCTGAATTCGTCTGGCCGATTGATTTCTACGACCGATAGAAAACGTTTCCCTGTCCTTTGGAAATAACGCAAGCGATTCGTTTTCCCGCCGGGAGGAGAGGAAAAAATAGAGGGATGCAAAAAATGAGACGAGAAACAGGAAACGGAGGCTGTCCGTGCTCATCTTTCGCGAGGTGCTCTCAACCCTCCGCGAAGTTGGGGTTGAACGGGACCGAGCGCGGAGACAGGGAGACCTCGATATATTACGTCTTACAGATGATCGTAGCGAAGTATGAATTTAAATAAAACAAATGATGTGCCGTGAGATAATCATATTAGCGAAGGCTGAAAAGTTTCCTCTTCGCTGCGGCTCCCACCACCCCCCGCTCGCCACATGACTTTTTTGGCACGAGTTTAATCTCGTAATGCCAGTCGACGGGCTTCTATTATATTACCAATCATTTGTCAACCTGTCATATTGATATTAATAGTCGAAAAGTATCCCGTATTCATAAATAACTCGAACGCTTCGAGTCCTACGATCAAGCATTTCATTTATACTTATTTCTCCTGCTCGATGACCCTCTTTACCTCTTCGCCTTCATTTTTCAACCCGAATCTAAAATGATCACCCAGCCTAACGACGAAAAAAAACTTCTTACCAATAATTCTTCATCTAATTCCTATATTTTTGGTGTGTTGAGTAGGAAAATAACAATAAATATTTCTTTAAAAAAAAAATATATATATATTTTATGCTTCGCAGTGTAAGAAATTTATTTTTCATCGTTCAAATGTTATTGGGTTGGCAATAATATCAACATCGCGTGGGATTACCGTTGGTCACTCCACAGGGAAAAAGGAAAGGAGATAATGAGAGGAATAAGCACCTAAAATATTCGCATCGAAGTGAAATATTGTTATGATTTGACGTCTGTGCCCGGCATTATTATAATGATGACATTAGTCGCATCATTGCTCTTTCATCACGTACGACGAGAACCAATCGAGGAGAACTTGATGACAAGCCGAAGGGCGAGTGGACGAGCAGCGTACATCGAATACACACCGTTCGTTGTTTCGGTGTTGAAATCAATTTCCAAAGTCAGGATTCTCGTCAAAACCATTTTGTAAGAGGATTCGAAACTACGGTTGAAAATTTCGCCTTTCGCCGCCGGCTATCGAATTTGGGTTACTCTAATGGGGTCTTGCAGCTCTGTTGCGCGTCAGCGATCGCATCCGTGCATGAGTCATCGCAGACGCAATCGTTGCACGTAGTCATTACAGTCCTCAGCGTCTTGGCCACGAATTACAAACACATTTGTCAATTTCCATTACGTGCAGGACAAATCGGTTCTCGTTCGATTCAGCCTAACGGGAAGTAGACTAACGCAACAAATAACGCAACATTAACAAATTCTGGTATAACGCATAATGATCACGATCGTCGTTCTCCTCATAAAATTGGTGACTTACTGCAATCACAGTGACGAAACTTGTTCACTATCGTGGTCAGCATCACGGCATCATCAACGTGTCGTGAAGGTCGCGACGCCGTTATCATAAACGCGGCATGTTTGTCGGCTACAACCACCGTACGCCATCATTATCGGTATCGCGATAATTTTACGTCATCGCAAGACTCGCACGTCACGATCATCGTGACGTGGATCTCGAGACTGGTCAGTATCGTCATTACCGCAAAGCTCGCACGTTAATCGCTATAGAGCAGCAGAGTTTTAAGTACTGTAGCACGGACCAGTCGTCGGTAACCAACGTTGTTCGTATTTTTGGGAATAAACAGTCCATGCCACACGACCAAAAACGTTGCGCGTGGCTTTTCAAGGAAAACCGCAAGAGACGGTCGTCATAATTATCGTCGCGAGACGGGGAAATAACCATCAGCAACAATTTCGCTGTATCCAGCTAAAAAGTACTCGTCGAGACACACGAGTATACAGGCTTTTTTTAAAACCCGGATACCCTTTTTTCCGTGGAGAGCAGCTAAACAATTTTGACCACCCGAGTTCATCTTGTTGGTTTCGAGGGGGAAATCGATTGGCGCATGTTTTTTTTTTACCTGGAATATTCAGGTGCAGGGACATTTGAGTCAACTTTGTTGTTTCAAACGAAACCCCTCATTTTTGTATGCAGGTTCGTATTTTTCGCGTGAAGCAAGTTACTTTTGTCCCAGACAATTTTTGACTCGACGCAACCCTGAAGCGTGTCCGCGATATGTGTAATGTGTTTTTATTAGGCGATGAATAATGAAAAGCGAGGCCATTGGTGTTTACCAATGTTTGTACGTTATCATTACACTGTATTATCATTACACTGCGTAGTAGAGTCACATCAAGACTCCGCTCGCCTGAATCCGCGTCCGTGCATCGTTCGCTTTTCTGACTCGAAGTTGCAGGTCGCGGTTCGGGGTTGCGTCCAATCAAAAAAGGTTTGAGACCAAAGTTGGTCGTTTTCACGCAAAAAATACGAACCTATAGAAAACTACGGGATCCCATTCGAAAAAACAAAGTTGACGTGAATTTCCCTGTACGCGAACACTCTACCTAAAAAAAGACTGCATCCATCGATTTCCTCCTCGAAACCAAGGAGATCAACTCCGATGGTCAAAATCGTTCGGGTGCTCTCCGCAGGAATAAGAAGGGTGTTCGGGTTTCGAAAAGACAGCCTGGATAATGTAGCGGTGAGGAAAGCGCGCGACATCGCCTTCGTCTGTAATTGTTTGCAAGAGTGTACAAATTACGTTGGTGTCGGTTGTTGGTGTTGTTTTTTCTCTTTGTTCCGCGTTTATTTCAAACAATAGGATTAGCGAGATGGTGCAAGGTGTACGCATGGTCTAACAAGGTTAGATAGTCTGGAGCCAAGAGTCTCTGGAACCGAGGTAAAAGCAGCAACAGGCGCCTCTGCTCGTTCGTCGTCGACGAAAGCTACAGTCGAGGTGGTGATGGTGGTGACTCATCGACTCCTCGTAGTTCCCGTGGATCTCGCAACCCATGCAGAAGACCCCATTCGCTGATGGCTACTAGACCTCAGGACCGTAGGTGGCGACGCTATGGGGCTTCGCCCGTAGAAGGAGAAGGAAGAGGAGGAGGAGGATGGCGAACACATATCTTGGTGAACGCTTTCTCTTTCCGTTCGCACGCACCTCGTCATCCTCCCTCGGATAATGTGCAATTAGTCACGAATGTGCTGATTTCGCATGCATCACCGCTCTATCCGTCGAGTAGGTACACTTCGACTTTGAGGATCTCTGGGAGACGCTTATCTCTCGGGCTTGGACGAGGACGCGCTTCGACAAAATTGGCAGGCGCCGCGTCGGAAAGCCGCGACTAACGGTCGGCGACAATAACGGCGCCAGGACACCACTCGTCTCTCTCTCTTGACGTGATACGTATCGGTATAACTTTTGGTAAGAACGCTTGAGAAAAGTTTCAAACGACAGTTTGAAGAAGGGAATAAGTGGCACATTTTCACAAATCGGGAATCCATTTCTCACGCGATATCGAAGCGCCACGTTTCTATCCGATGATATACCCATGTAGATACCTACGTACGAATCAACAGTCAAGCTTCGACCCGTGAATTCCAGATTCTTCCACGCGAACCCCAAACACGGTGTCATTCCGAGTATAAATTAACGTTTCTTCAGCCAGCCTCTTGGAAAGCTGACTTCGTAAGTCTTTCAACGATGCTGTTCACTTTTCGACTTTGCTCATTCTTCGTCGCTTGGTCGCTCCTGATGAATCCTCCCCACGGACCACTTAGCAGAGGACTCTCCGTACCTGCGGACTTTGGATTTTGAACGGAATCGCCTCAGCCAATAAAATCTACACTCGTCTAGATCTGGTCATCTACCAAATGCTGATCTCCGTATAATTTTTTCCCTCAAATTTATCCCCATCTTCGCGTAATTGATATTTTCAGGGCATAAAACGATCGAATGCGGCGTTGTTGTTGTCGCGGATTTATTGGAAGAATATCGTGCAAAGAGATGAGAAGAGAAGAAGGAGAATGCGAATTTTGGTGCTCGAGGACGAGCGAGTAGCTTGGGTCGGAGAAGAGTTAACAGTTTGGCTCCTTCCTATTTGTTTCGTCATCGTTCCACGCGGTTCCCTTTCCATTCGTTGTTATCTCCGCGGCAACTCGAAGTATCGCCGAAAGTTAAACAAAAGACGATTCCGACGACGGGCGTAGTAGACCAGGAGAGTAGAGGAGCGTAGGGAGATCTTATCGCGGGCAAACAAAAGATTGGATACTGTTCCTTAAAACTTCGAGAGAGAAAAATAAAAGAGCAAGGTAAGAGAAATAAGAAAAACGTTGAGCAAACAAGTTGGACTAATTTCGTGCAGGAAATAAACTTGGCCCAGGTCAGTTTCTGGGCGGAGAACGCCGCAGCGTCGCCATGCCCCGTCCTCGTGGTCCCATCGTTTCTTCCTTCGTTTATTTTACCCAGGAAAAGATTAGCTGTGTCAATTTACGATATACTATATCCTAGTCTAAATGAGAATTCTTTTTACTTGATCGATCGTTCGACGCTTCTATTTATACGCGACGATGCACCGCGCGGTTCGCGGCATTGCCGCACCCCTCAAAAACTTGTCAACGGAGCAACTTACACGAAACCCACTTTTCACTCGGAGACGAGGAAACCGACGTCAACGTTGCTCGATCAGCAAACGAAAATAATGTTTCTCGAACTGTACCAATAATAATAATACACGTAAAATAATAATAATAATATAATTATAATTTTTGTTAGGCTCTCTGCATCGTGATATATACATAAGAATTGAAAAATTCAACGGAGTCGATCAAATAAAGCAAAATTATAATTGCAAAATTCAAAATTGTGCGTAAAATAGTTTGAACGGAATACAATAAAAATTTAACTGGCGATAAGTGTGGTTCAAGTTATGCAGAATACGGTGAAAATATTGTGTAATCTTCGATAAGCACGGTCGTACTTACGTTTTCTTGATAACGTAGAGTATGAAAAAATGATTGAAAAAAGTTCCAAGAAAAAATAATTTTTTTCGCACATCGTTTATTCTCAAGGTCGAAGCCGCGATTTTTCTTGGCAAAAGTCTGGCGCGTCGAAATGATGAAAATTTAATTGGCAAACAAGTTGGCAGTCCCTGTTTTGTGACCGCAAAACCACGTGTTTCGTGGCAGCTTGCGTAGTCATCGATGACGCCGACTTCCGTGCGATGATTTGCTGCTACCGTTTCGAGCGTTATGCTTCGGCACGGCCATCCCCCGACAATTCGCGTGTAAACTAATTTTTTTCCTCCCCGTATTTCATTTTCGGAGTTACGTAAGGAGGGATCGCGAGCTTAGAAAGCGAACGCGGTGGTTGTTCTCAGGACAGAGAACACGTGTCGAGAAAAAACTAGATCCATTCGTTGTTTGAAGGTCGTTTGGTGGAAGACTGGAGGAGGATCGCGAGGAGACCGGTTGGGATGTTGTCGGGAACCGGGAGTCCTCGGCTCTACGAGCCCTTAGAGAGAGAGAGTCCCCCAGGGATTTTGGCCGTGGTGATTCGAGTCGTGAAAAAGTCTGTGGATGGTCAAAAGGTCAGGCGAAACCCGTAATTATTCGAACAAAGGCTCGCGGAGTTTTGGTTAGTCGGGTAGAAGACTCTCAGCTGATGCGCCGAGGCGAAGAAGATGGCGATGGCCAGTTGTTCTTATTTTTGCGAAACATAATACTTCGTGAATTTCCTTATTATTGGCCAGACGGAAATGGGCTGTACGAAGCCTAAGCTACGAAAGCTAAGAGTCGAAATAATTTATCATTATTTTTTGGCTTCTCGTAATCTTCGTTACGCCCACCGATTACAACCTTGGTCATTGCTCGGGGCTATTTCCCACAAGGCAATAGCCATGGCCCTTCGTCGAGCAACGTCTATTAAAATTCACCATGGAAGCTGTCTGCCCTCGCCTAGAGTCATAGCTCCCATAACTTGATTACAGTCATTAACCCGCGCTAAAATCACCTCCTACGACAAACCACCACCACCGTTCTCGATTCATCTCATTTTCTGATTTCTATCTCGCCAATATTCGTTTCTAATCATTTCGCTCGTCCCCTCTCGACTCCCTTTCTGCTCTTGCGCTCAATCGGCAGTCAGGCAAATCGTACCTGTAACGAGTTTCACGAATCGCGAAGACTCTGTCCGATGTCCACTCGTCGCATCCAACTGGGAAGCACTACCAGAAGAGTATCGGGAGCAAATCTACAATTCCGATAAATCCTTCCTGGTAGTAGCAATAATCGTGTTGTAAGTCGACTTCGAACCAGCGATATCGAGTAAAAACTATAAATCCCGTCGTCTACGACTGTGGCGTGAACAAGTTTGGTTTATACCGTTGAGCTTATTTCATTCGGTAGATTACCTGTAATATCGAGAATGGCAACAATAAATATTGCGAAGCAGTACAAATAAATGAAGATTTGTATGTATTGAAATGTGAACCAATTTATGATAAAACAGATGATGTACATATTTCAAAATGGATGCAATATAAAGATTAAGGGCAATAACGGAGCTGCGACTGTGGGAATAGAAACAAATATTACAGATTGTCGCTTAGACGAGTTATCGAAAACTGTACAACGTGGCATACTTCCAGAGTTGGCGATATCCGCGAAATGTTTTTTGCCTAAGGATAAACGAGAATATTGGTAATCTCCAAATCTACGATTTGAAAGTGACAGCTATTCGAACCCCCCAATGTTTCGTTGGATCTTCAAACAAACGGGTCAGTTACTAGGTAAAACTCGATATTATACTGGCTTAAGACCAGTCGGACTGACCAGTTACTGGACAGAAATTCGATTTCATTTTTACGGCGCCTGTGGTAGAAGAGATGATCGCGAAACAAACGGTCATTGGTTGGCAAGAGTTGTGATGATTTTCCTCGCAAAAAAATATAACGTCCGCGTTCTGCACTCTCGCGCGACGAGGTGCCTTGCCCCATGCTTCGCGATATTGCTACCTGTTGGAAACGTTGCTACCAGCCACCTTGCGATAAATCGATGAGGAGATTTGCCGAGGTGAAAAATGACGATGTTTTGAAAACGTCCGAAGGGTTCTATTTTCTGGCGACGGGGTCCCAAACTCTGAGAAAACGCGTGGAACTTCCAAGAAACGAAAAGGCCCGGAGGGGCAGACCCCTCTTTGTCCGCGTCTACGGGAGATCCCATACAGATAAACTGTAGGGACTAGTTTTTCAGCCGCCGCAGTGCCGTTTGTTATTATTATTGTCCTAGCGGTGGTGGGCGACGCTGATGGTGTCTGCTGGTGCCCTTTTTCACCGAACGGCAAAATATTCCGGAGCCCAGATGTTGACCGCGTTTGCCAGCTAGACCCCGGTTTACAGCCGGGATTGAGAGGAACTTTTGCCCCACGCCCGTTTAAGGACGCGACCCTCTTTCCTCCCTCAACTTCTACTGCAGCCGACTATCCATCTTTCGCTTCTCTATGTCATCGTTCAGCGGTTACCAGGTCTCCAATTTCGCGCAAGGGTCACTTTTGGCTCCTCTTTCTACCTACCTATTGTGTCCCAGTATTGGTCATTTTTAACTCGAACCACTTTTTCCACAGTTCCCCCCAATTTTCGTCCTCTCTCACACTCCTCGGTTTTTCACAGTCAATCCTCCAACCTCCAATGCTGATCGAACACTCGTTACCCGTCACTCGTTACCCCACCCCAAAAATCATACTCGAGCTATTTCTAGAGCATTTTCGTCTCTGTCCACAGATCGACCGGATCATCGATCCGTGGTCAATCCTTCACCGATATCACATCGATCCCCGACCAATCCCCGCATCGATCATTCGAATGGACGACTCCTTCGATTGACCATGTTCATACCTCGCTCTCTCGCTCTCCCTCGCTCATCTTAGGCGTGACAGTCGCGGTTGGGGATGCAGGCTACTCGACGGGATGAGATAAATGGGATGGAGAAAATTCTCGGAACGAGTAGCGAGGATCGGAAAATATATCCGCCGAGAAAAACACCTGAAAAGAGGGAAAATACGTATCCGCAGGTCGAGGGGGAGGGTCTCTGACCTGACCAGACCTGTTCGGACCTGTTTTAACCCGCAGGTGTATTGTTGGCTAGACAGAATCCATGCCTCGGGAAGAGAACAACGCGAGGCCTGGCGACCGAAAAAGGACAACGTTGAACGCACAGATATCTCCTTTGTGGCATTCGAAATTAGCTCGCTAACTTTCAAACACTTTTTATACGCGGCTCGACTCCTCGCGCGCAACTTCCACGATTTACCAGCGGCCGCTTTATAATAACGCGCAGCTTCGCTTCCAAAATCACTTCATTCGTTCGACTTTGTTGTTGCTTTTATTGCTCTCATATCGAGGCATCGAGCCTCGAGCCATGCGTATCGATCGATTCCCTCGTCATCTTCAACGTCGTTTTCTCATCTCCCTTCCTCAGCATCCCATCAAACAAAAAAGACATCCAATTATCATACTCGACTTACATTTTTCACTTGAAAAATTCGGATTTTCGAGTCTAAAATTCGAGCAGAGGTTGAGCATGACGAAACTATCGTCGATTACTGCAACAGGCCCGTTTTTCCAGTACGGCTATCGCTTTTGCGGTTTTCACTGAAAACGTTCAAACGTCATACAAAGCCGCGACGACGTGTCGTTAGCACGACAACTTCGTGTCATCCGATGCGCACTTTACCACTTCCTCCGATCCCGTTGTCATTACCAACCGAACGATTCGAAACGCTTTCCGTTTCCCATTCTCGCAACCAACATCGCAGGCCTCAGGTTCGAAGAACTACACGAAAACACGCCGATGACTAATACAAACAAACGGCTTAATCCCCTCGCCATTCTCGTCGATGCCCCCCAAATCATCGCTACGGTGCGAGGTAGAACGAAATTTTCTTCCACTCCCGCATTAATTACGTTCCTTTGCTCCGATATCTATTATCAGTCGCGAGACGAATGCGCCGCGCCGACAGGACGCGGCGACCGCAACGCGGCTTCATCATCGACTACTACATGAATGAAATCGTTGAACTCGATTCGACATTTTGCGCGGAATTATTTTCACGCGAAAATTATTCGCTCGACGTTCCTCCCAACAGCAACGGGCAAAACCCCATGAAAACTTTCTCCGCGAGCAGACTGGAGAATCTAAATTATTCAAATACCCCTTATCGTGGATCGAACCACTAGAATCAAGTGTTACGCAGCAACGGGGCAGATCTGCACATTTTTGGTATTTATTGTCAGCCTCGGAGTTCTGGAACCAGAAATGTTTGCTCTATGCAACGGTACACGAATTATGTCGGGCAAAATGACGACGGGATAATTTAAACTGAAGGCAAGAACGAGGAATAAGTGCATCTATTGGCAGAAACTTACGCGTATCATAACGCTAACAGTAGTCGATAATTTTGAGAGAGAGAGAGAGAGAGAGAGAGGAAATGAGTATGTAAACCAGTTGCAGCGTAACTGTCATTATCACCGGGAGCTCTCGGTACGTTGATTCCGAATCGTGACTCACCTCCGTCAGGTTGAACACCTCGTTCCGTTCTAAAGTAGGTTTCCGCAAGGTACCTACTCCAGAGGATGGTAAACGGACCGACCAGTTTTTTTTCTCACGTCAAGCCTCGGCAACACGCGTTGAGTCGGGAGTCAAGTTATCAGGGATACGGTATATACCCCGAGGTATACGACGGCGTCGGGGTAGAAAAAGTGCAGGTAAGTTGCGAGAGTGGGGGGACGGAAGAAAAAAAAGGCAAGATCTATGGTGACTCACCTCCTCGCACTTCTGACTAACCGTACGGATTTTTTCGGAATAGCTTCACCGTTTTCTGCTCTCAATTGTGACTCAATCGCGATACACTGTATCAGTCATCGTCTCCCTCGATATTTTTTCCCTACCTTTTTATTTCTATCCATTTTGTCTTGCTTTTTTTGCCGTCTATCGCGAAAATATGGCCAAACGAGGCGAAAAGTACGATCGAAAATACGGGGACTGTTTTAATTGGTCGGTGAAGACCGGTTATTTTCGACGCGAAAATACGTATACTCGACGCTGAATATTCCAAACAGCTACACGTCATTACGAACATTTCACTTTTACCGTTCTACAATTTTTGTTTCGTCAGTTTTTAACGATTGCTCCCGGATAGTAAACCTCTGACTCACTCCCCACGGAACAACAAACATGACCAGGACGCTCCTCTGCCCACCTGTTGATAATTTTTGATTATACGGTATGTCGTAATCGGGCAAAAATCCGACGTCTACGTGGATCTTCGTCATCGAAACGAGATATATTGATAAGCGTTCCTCCTCCAACTACCTGCTGTTCTTGAAATTCCACGATTTTACCGATTTCTCCAAAAAATCATTGGCACTCTGCAGACGCGCGTGTAATACGTATTTACAATTTTCAGGAACGTCACACTGTGCATAATCATATTATACATATTATTGTTACTACCTTAATTTTGTTTTTTTCTATAAATTTCAAAATTAATAATAGCATTTCTTATCTTCCTCCGGTGCGAAAGGCAATCGATCATATGCTGGATTAAGGCAACGAATATGAATCGTTGTTATGCCTCGAGGAAATGTCGAAACGCACGTGGACAGTGGATTCAAAATGGGGACCGTGCGATATGGAAAAAAAAAAGTTAGAGAGTATAAGAATATTACCGATAGATTCATCGAACAAGAAAATAAAATTCGGCTACCGACCTCTTGGAGATTATGCAAATTGCACGCGATCGGTATTTATGAGCTCGCCGTTGATGAATCGTGAAAATAATACCGTTTCCTAATACCCTCACGTAATATAGCGATCTACGCGGTCGATTTCCAAAGGGATGGGAAAAACTAGGGGGCACGGAATTTTCGGTCCAAATCGAACCTTTTCGACTCGCTTTACGACCACGCGTCCTCGAGAATCGTTACCGACAAAAAGTAGAGGAAATTATGGATTAAATCTCGAGGTTCGAGAACGTTTTTCTACTTCTGAGGACCCTGATTCATTTTTAGGGACCGTGAAAGAGCAGCGAATATTCGACGAATAAAGTGAGTCTCGCGCGTTTTGTGCAGAAACCAAGCGAACGTCGCACAATGGAATGGAATGATTCTTCGTAAATTGCAGGATCGTTTTTAATGTTCAACCAAAACTGCGTAGCTGTCGAGTCCAACCGATTTCTTCGCGGTTTCTGGCTGCCAAGTATAGAATAATTGCGCGGAATAGTATTTCACTTGTTTCCGTTATCATTCGTTCCGTCGACCGGCGACAATGTCGTTGCGTTTTACGATAACGGATCCGACTAATCATCGGAATTCGGTCGTTCGTAGATTTTGTAAAATCCCACCGAGTTTTCCAACGACTCGTGATTCGGAAAATTGATAGTTGCCGGAATTCGCGTCGAGCAAAAATTCCACTCGGGTGGAGTAAAAAACTCGATGAAATGTAAAAAAGTGGAACGAAATGTAGGAGAAGAAGACGAAGAAGGGAAAAAAGGGGAAAATTGGGGGGAAAAAGGGGGAAAATGGGGGGAAAAATGGGGGAAAAATGGGGAAAAAGGAAAAATCGAAGATATTCCTTGGAACCTGTTAGGCGAGATGCGCGTTTGTGATTCATCGATCGATTCGCGAGATTTCCGCGAGGTCGAGAATCCCGGTGTTGCGAGAGGCGACGCAATAGCAAATCGCGCGTCGATCAAACGAAACACAGGTAAGAATTTTCGCGTGTAGATGGAGAAGGAAAGAAATGGAATAAAATAAATATTACGGTCAGTGTGTGACGTCGATTGTCGACTGTCGACGTGAGTCACGACTTTGGTGCGAGCCAATCGAGGAACGGGACAAACGCGAAACTTTTTCTCGTTGGTTCACGTGACCTGGCGTGATCGCGGCACGTCCGCTATGGAAGGAGCAAAACGTTTATTTTTCTTCGTTTCATCCTCTTTCTTTCCTCTCCTTTTTTCAATCTCCTCCTTTCTTTCATTCGTTTTTCCTCCGACAATTTTTTCGCTCCCTCGCAGGATCCGAGGGACTCGGCGATTTCTTAGAAAATTAAATATCCTCGCCTTCTAACGCCTACGAAGAATCGCCCGGCGGGATCCGCTGCGCCGATATCGCGAATATCGAAATTCGAATCGCCAATTTCGAATCGACAAATACGAAGCCACCAAACATCTCCTCGTCCAAGCTTTGCATTTTAGAATTCCCTTCCGATTTCTCCCAACGAATCTGCTCACCCCTTTTCCTGTATTACAGACAACTACAGCCCAATTTTTCCACCCAATTCGTCAGAGTTAAGCATTTTTCCCACATTCATCCAAATCGCTGAATAAATTCTACGCATTTTCCAACCACTCGTCAAATTTATCGCGACAGGGAAGAACAATTTTTTCCAGCGTGTTTCTCCTGTTGAAAATAATTCTTCTTCTTCGTCACAGATTCAGTCATCGTCAAGGTTGTTCGGAGCGATTTGTTCCAGAGCATCGGATCATTTCATTTTCGGAAATAACCATTAGTCATATCGCATGGGGTTCGATTAAACCAGATTTAGATGAAATTAATGAAAATCCTCAATTCGTCGACTGTTATGTCATTGTTTTCGTATGGAAATTTGTGACCTACAAATTTCCCTATTTTACTTCATTTTTTCAATTTTCTGGTAAAAACTTTTTACCTTCGATCGTTGCCTCGACGAATTGTTGGGCTTCGAAATGGATGGATTAGGTCGAACGTGTTAAGAATTTCTGCCGCAGGTAAATTGAATTGGTTCGGACAGGTAAGCGATTCCGTGAATAAAATGAGGCCTGGTTCGTTTGTGAGCCCGTTGGAACCCAAACTGGTATAAAAATGACCTGCGAATACTGGAGAGCGCTTACCTGCGGCTATGAATATAGATCCGATTGACGCTCATATTTTAATCACGATTAACTCGCGCGCGTTACGATTGGATTATCCTGATTTGGCGTGGAATCATCGGCAGGATAATTCAATTACGATCGATCGGGCGCTATTTGTTTTTTACTCGCCAAGGTTGGGAGATAAAGCGCTTCTACGGTGGTCGTTTTAGTTCGCGGCCATCTGCGTATAACTGGTATTTATTTTTTTCATTACATGCGAGAGAGAAAAAAACAGATAATTCAGCAACGGGACGTCCGGTCGCGCCGATCGATGCTACACATTCGCGCGAGAAAAATAAGAATGTAGGGAGAGCGGTGTGGGGCTGCGATATCGAGTAGCGTATCAACAATATTCACGCCGTGTTATTTTCGTCAAAATATATTATCGCCAAATACCGATAAAAAATCTACCACAAATTTCTTGTAATTCTTGTTTTTTTCGAACGGGACAATTTTGCGCAGCCGATATTCTACCTTCGATGCAAAGGTCGACCGATAAACTTCGTTATTGTTTTGGCAGTAAGCCTCCTTCGAATCGACCGCAAAAACCAGACGGTAATTTCCCGAGCATATATCTGCCTATTTTTGTTGTTTTCCCATCGTTTTCACGCCTCGCATCCATGCGCGACTGTACGTACACAGGTAGATCGGGATTTCACATTCTCTCGACCAATTCGTTTCCCATCCTGTGCTGCATCGTCGTGCAACAACATGAGAATCGCGTATTCTACCGTTTCTTTTTTTTTTACCGCTTCCTTTTACAGTTTCCTCGAAATGAGAGCGATCGCGCAAAAGATATTACAACTCCATCAAATTTTTCTGTGCCATTTTACCTCGATTTCCGAATATTGTAGAAAAAAATCGTATTTCTCATTCGAATAATAATTATTGTATTCGGTTTTTATTTCCACGATCATTTCATCCGGTTCTTCGAATGTTTGTTGATTCATGGCTGTTTCGTTTCTTTAGAAGTGGTATTCCATTCGCGTGCTATTCGATTTCTTATGAAAATCACGACATGTTGATTTACGTTTTTGGAAATGAATTATAATTCATTATAGCAATGATATAAAAATCATTGTTTACCTGTTTCGAACGTAGGAGAAAAGTCTGTACGTTCACATTTTTATTCTTTTGTAGGCTGTGGAGTTCAAACTGCATTACATTATCGCGGCGGAAGATTTGCGCCGCAAACGCAGACTTGGAGGAATGTCGCGACGCCTAAGCTTCCAGTGGTTGAACATCCGAACGACGAGTATATGACAGTTGGCGAAAATAAAAAAAGAAGACTATTAATAATTTCTTCGACGTAAGCCATTATCGATGACCTCGACGTGATGTCGCAGAAAAACCTCAAGCCTTCGAAAATATACTTATCCACGTTCCACGTGTCTCTTCTATTTCGAGGCGAAAGAAAATATTTCCAACGTTCCGTGGGACGCGCGTTCTCCAAGTTCGGTGGACATTTCTGTAATTAGTTGTACTTTATAGTTTCGTCGCTATACGAACCTCTTTCGGCCACTCTCCTCACAGAAATGTGGAAATACTTCGATAAGCTAACGACGTTTCGCCCTATCGTTCGGACATCTTTTCAAAATGAAAGTCATTTTCGGATCTTTATTATTTGACCCCGATTCACGTGGCAACGAGCGTATAACCACCAAATACGAACACAAATATCTCCCCGGACACGCGATACGTTTTATCGCGAGAGAGAGAGAGAGAGCGAGAGAGAGAGAGAGAGACAGAGAGGTACCTACATTTCGGGCAAAAAAAAATTGCACGACCAAGAAACTCGAAATAATCGCCGTTCCCTTTCTCGAAGCTCTACCAACGCGTAAGTCATCAAAAAATCGACATCGAACGTTGGACCAGATATTACACTAATGTTTCATGATAACTACAAGCTTGCCTACTCTTCGCGCTGTGGAATCGAAACTCCTCGGTACTTCTTCCCTGTCGCAACACTTCAAAGTGACATCCGCTGATTCGGAAATGTTACGTTTCGCATTTTAAAGTCAGGCCGACTTCCTCTCTTGTCGCCAACTGAACATGCTCGAGAATCGAAATATGCAAATTTCGCCAATTCTTCCACCACAAGCAACCATTCCCGCGCTGTTTCAACCCTTGCTATTTAATTTCTCGCTGCAGTGTATCGAAATGTATGCTCGCGAGTCAAATCGCAGGAGTAAAATTGCATCATCCAATTTTTGGAGAAGAAAAAAAAAGAAGAGTGAGAGTAAAAAAGAGTGAGCCAAATCGTCGGAGTGTAAAATTGTTTCTACTTTTTCAGGTAGAACTGTTGTAGAGGTATACCGCTGACTAGCTCGAATAGGTCAGAAAACGTCGGGATTACGTTGGAAATCGAGCAACGACGCTACTGAAAATTATGCGTGACAACGTTGGTGTACCGTGTTTCCGAGAATAGACTCAAAAGGCGGCTAATCGCGTTATTTTCGCAAAATATCTCGTCTCCGACTGCTCGTCGTCGACGGCACGTGGCATATATTTCCGCGTCACGTAATTCCATCGTCGTATCGTGACGAATAACAATATGGCCACCAGGCCTGATCCCGCCGGAATAAATAATTGCCAGTCGATACGGCAACGGGAAGTCGGCTAGCGACGCGCAATCAACCGCAATGGAATATTCGCGACGTGTTCGGTGCAACAAAAAAAAAAAAAAATGAAACGGTCATCTTCATCTCCGATCGGTCTACGCCGATGCGTCGCGTGGGGCGATTCGACGGCGCCGCGGGCCCGTCGAGCGAGAAGCAATCCCGTCGCAGTTTCCCACCAGCGTAGGCAGAGATATCGACGACGATCTTTTCGTTTTTTTTCTTCGTTTTTCTCTAACATTGGCGAGGAGAGACCGTCATCCTGTGATAATACGCACGGTACCATTATCACTTTATTTCCTCGTTATCGAGCGTCAACCTTGCTTACGACAATGCGATACGCGGAGCGGACAACGCTGACACGTCGAAACTCGTCTGCTCCGGTGCTGGTTACGTTCTTCGTCGTACGCTGCGGCGGATGGCACGTGGCTCTTGGTGGCTCGTGGTTACCTACTCACGCCAGCCATTCTAATAATAAACGTCATCGAATTCGACGGTCACGAAAGGACAACTCGTTCCGCAACGAAATAGCCCAAAAAAACAATTTTATCCAACCATATCGCCAAATCTGTCAAATCACCTTTCCGCTTTGGACACAACGACGAGAGTTCAACGCTACCGTTACTCATATTTCCTGCAAAATTTTCCTCCTTCTATCCTTTTTATTTCTCATGATTCTCAACGGTTTCTATGTGGATCTCGGTATCAGAGAGAAAAGAGTACGACGGTCCTCGCGACGAACGATTTACAACAATGTATGAAAGTACGTCGCATGAAACCGCACGAATGCCTAACATAAGCACTTGACATGGAGTGAGGTAACAGAACATGACGCGTCGGAAATGCGAGGATAATTCTATCTCGGGTTCGCTCGTTCGATCTCTTCATCTGAAATTCGTTTGAGCTTCGGTTATTATACCTTGTATATCGTGGGCGCCGTTAGCCGGAGTGTTTTTAATTATTTGTAGCGTATTATAAAACGGAGAACAATCGAGGGATACGGCCGACCGTTAGATATATTCAATTGGAGTCGGTTAGATGCGACAATCTCCGTTAATTGTTGTCTGTAGTTACATTTAATCGTCGTTGAATTGTCCAGATCAATTTATGTGATACGTGAGAGTTGGACTACGCTCAGAGGTTCGGAACCGCGAGTTGTCGTCCCTCGCGCGCGTGTGCATCTCCGCGCTGTACCGCCCGCTCTCTGGTAAATATTCGCAAGTTGACAAGTTTTAATAAATCACTTAATCCGGAGCGTTTGGTAATAACGTTTTAATTCGCGCTACGAATTCACGTTTGCGGCGAGCATTTCGCGCTTTGGTTTCGAACCTTTCAACGTGTTCTTGGCAACGCGACGGGGAAGGCATCGCGATCCGATTTAATTGGCAAACGAACGAAAATCGGCGGTCTAACTTGTCGTTATCGAATCACGCACTCGTCATGGATTCGAGTATGGTGTAGAAATCTGTTGTTTTCATTTGTTGGCAATCGAAGTAATAATAACGGCATGGTCGTACACCCGCCGTTGGGTTGGTACTTTCGTTGATGGTCGGCTGGTACGTAAAGTCGAGACGCGATAAGAGAGACACGGTGATTATGGAAGCGCTGCGCGACGCATGGAACCGGTTCGACGGAACGCCGCTGGAGTTCGTGACGTAACGCGTCGAGATTGATAGGACGCAGTTGGCCGTCTGGTAGTTAGCGATAAACGAAAGATGTGTATTCGTTGCGATTTTCCGCGTGCGCTTTGGAAAAATTCGCGCGTTGGGAATTATTTTTAAAACCGAGTCTCGCGGTTACCATCGGTGTGTCGCACCGAACGTTGACGAATCGCGGCTAAGTGATATTTTCAGCCAAATCGCCCTCGGATCCCAGACAAAGAGGATTGAAATGAAACGACGAATAACTTCCGCGAGTCCGTCGACTCGGTTTGTGGTTTGAACGCGACTCCAGCGGAAGGTTCAAGAAGCTATCGGTCTGCCATGGTGGCAAACTACGCAGTTGAGAACGGGGTGGCATGGTAGCGCAGCAGCCCAAGTGTTATTCGTGTGCATTTACCAGGAGGCGCGCGCGCGCTCACCCACAAAGACTCGCAGAGAGACAGAAAGAGAGAGAGTGACGAGAGAGCGAGAGGCGAGAAAGAGAGGAAAGAGAGAGGAGCGAGAGAGAGAAAGAGAAAGAGAGAGAGAGAGAGAGAGAGCGCGCGACGATCGGCACGCACACGGATAGGCGAGCAGCACGAGCAGCAACATCGAGAGACCAGGACAGGCACCGACCTGTCGCGTACGTACGATAGAGAGGCGCACGCGAAGAGCGAGCGATACGAAGTGGTGAAGTAGAAACGAAGGGAGAGTGCAGCGTGCGGCGGTTTGTCGGACGGAGAAAGAGAACGAGGTTCGGACGCTCGACGCGACGTCGACGGGGCAGAGAGGAGGGAATCGTGAAAAAGAAAGAGAAGGAAGGGCGAGGAGCAGCGGCACCGGAGAGCAAAAGAAAGAGAGAGAGTGCGAGCGAGAGAGAGAGAGAGAGCGCGCGCGCGCGCGTCTATACCGGTGTGTGCGTGTCCACGCAGGTCCGTTCGCATGCAGAAGTTACACGAAGCATATACGAAGTATATACGGGTTGCATTTCACCCCAGGGGCGCGTGTGCGCGCGCAGCCACGACGCCCCCCACTCCGGTTGATTTTCAGCTCTGTCTCCTCCCCCCGCGCCCCGCGCTGCGCTGCTCCCACTCCAACCGACGAACTCGTGCGAGGCAACATGACCTGCAAGCATCGAATCATTACCACACCAGACCTCGAGGAGAATAGTCGTGTTTTTCGTTTATCCAAGCTCAGTCGAGATCTCGTGCTTGTTTCACACTCTCCGTCGCACGTATACCTTTATTGCTACTGACGCAACTTCGTTATATTACGCATCGGTGATACATATATATATAAAGTTCATTTGTTTTCGTTTCGTTCGATCGTTCTCCCTGCAATCCGACACTAATCGCGCGTCCGACGCCCGGGAACATCGTTGAACATCTCCACGTGGAACCACGTCGATCGAAGGCATCGAAGAGAGACAGAGAGCGAGAGAGAGGGGGAGAAAACCCACGTCGTCGAACCACCAAGAAACCACCAGCGGGAAAACTGGACGAAGCAACAAGTCTCGTTCGCCGCAGACCATCGTCGCTCGATTCGTTGCGCAATTTTCTCCGAGCTCGCTTTCCCGCCAAAACGTTGTATTATCTCGCCGAACGACGCGTCGACTCTCCACGCGAAAAACTGATCGCGCGATAACCGAAGACCGAGCGAATTCGTAACGCGCCTTCTTCGCTATTTTCGCGAATTCCGGAAGTTCGGTACAACACGTTCGGCACACCTATGGACAGAGGACCGCTCGAGGATCCACCTAACGGAAGATCGAACCAAGTCGTGGGCTTTCGAACTGTGACGCTTTCCGTCAACTCGTAACTTTTGGATTCTCTCTCCACGCGAGAAAACAAACTCGCGTCGAGATAATCGAGTGGCGAACGATCGACACCAGATATATATACAGATACCTATATCCGGGAAAAGTTCAGTTCAGTGAATAAAAACGACGCGTGATTTGTTTGTTGTACGATAATCGCAAAACGACGTGAGTTTTTAGCTAAGATAGAGAGAGAGACGATCCTTGCGAAAACTTTTGCTCGTTTGGCATCGCGGAAAAAACATTCTTCCGAGACTTTGTTTTGAGACGAGTGACAGTGTACATTTTCACGAACGATAAAGTCAATCTCTCTAATACGAAGTGATCCGTTTGTAAAACACGCGCGACAATGGCCATCCCGTTCGCTAGACCAACGGAGGACGAAGACGAGGCTCAGGAACGACATCTCCAGCGGCTTTTGCTGGACCTCTACACGACGTTGCAACAGGTCATTCGGATCCGAAACAGTCGAACGTCTCCGCGCAACCGTAAGTACACGCAACTCTGTCCGTAACATCGAAATCTCGCTAACCTATTTCTACTCGAACAACGTTCCTTCAATTGTTTACTTTGGTCTCGTTTCGTTTCGTTTTTGTTTTTTTTTCTATCTTCTCTTCTTCTTTGTCCCTTTGAAGTCTGTTAACTGGAGGCTGCCTCGTTTAATTCAGTTTAGCTCGAAGGGTCGTTGCACTTTTCATTAAACGAGCAATTACGTTCGCTCGAAACTCGGGAAACGCGTAACGCTGTTATTTTTCACGATCAATCTCGCGAATAGAAATTGATGAAACGCTGAAATCGAACGAGCCAATTCGTGGAATTTTTTCGATATGAGCAAAGCAACGAATCACGCGACGAAGTGATATTCGTTCGGACACTCGTTCGTGTAACGGAATTAATTCGCTGGAAACGAAACCGGGTATTGCATCACGTTGAGAGATTCGTGAATCCTAGACCACGTGGAGGCCAATAACTCGTGATTCACCTGTGAAATATTCGACGGGACTTGACTCGCGATACAAAGTACACTCGTGGTTCCTTCTCGTGACGTTGACCCGCATTTTTCATTCGTCACGCGACACTTCGCTGAAATTCTCGGAAACGGTCACTCGATCTTCACTGGATCTTGGGTAGCGAGTTGACAGTTCCTTTTCCACGTTGGAATAACTCGACAACAGTTTTGTAGAAAAAGTAAAAGGAAAAAAGGCAAAGATGATTTCATACAATCGTTGTAGAGTGAAAAGGATTGTAAAAATTCCCGCAAATATCCGACACCGTTTGGGTAGGTACAAAGCAAACAACCGCAAGTCATGCGTGAAATGACATCCGAATGAAATTCTAACGCGTCGAGATTTATTCCGTTGAGATTGGAAATCTGCAATCTAGAGAATTCGACGTGAACGTTGGGTATCGAACACGAATGCTGAATCATTCGAGGAGAGGCTAAATTATTGCCAACGAAAGATACATCGTCGTACGATTTCGGTGGAAATGTGAATAATTTCACGTATTCGACTGTAGCAATAAATTCAAATATTTCGCGAAATCTGAGACGAGTGTTTATCTGCGATTGGGCATACGTTGAAACGTTTATCTTATCGCTCGTGTGATTATACTGAAACTATTGTACCTGTGATATTTTATTCTCCGATATTATACAGCGTAATCAGTAGCGAACAGTGTAAAGCTTGCTGGGCTGTATTATCTCTTTGAATATCATTTAATTCGTTGAATGCATAAACTATGGTAATTTACGTTCGTCGCGCTATAAAACGTAGTTTTATGACAGTGCAGCAAAGGGCACACAGAGACGGAGCGTGGGTGTTGGTCGTTGGTAGGACCAGCACCGCAGACGTTGGCCGACCATGACCCTTGTCGAGTGAGCCTTCCTTACATCGAGATATTCCCTGTCTGACCACTACAGTCGCACTCCCTATCGAAATTATCTCCTCCTCTATTCGAGACTACTTATTAGTTGTCGAAATGCAAGCATTCGCGAGTATTCGCGCGGAACAAACATACGACCGGCTTACAATCAGTTTAGAGCAACGACCCGTGGGATGGGGGGGAAAAAATCACGACCTTCGACGGTCATTGGCTTTACGGGGAAATATGCGGTTTTCGTTGGATTTGTAGTATTGACATGTGCGCCAATATTCGTGCAACTATACCAACTTGCAAAAAATTGATGATAATAATTTAGAACGATTCGTACGTAGACGAGCTTATCGATGGTGTCACGTGTGCCGTCGTTGCGGTTGATACCGTCATCGAAATGTTTGGTTTAACTTTACGTAGGAATTGCAAAATTTCAACGCGAGGCACGCTCCAACCGTGCACAAGTTGTTGCATCAGATTTTGCCTGGTATTTATAGAAACAGCTGCGAGCAACGGGCAACGAACGGCGACGCGCTTTCGAAGATTTGCAGAAAATATCATATTTGTACAAGTGGCCGACGAGGAAGTCGCATCTGCGGTTACACGCGCCGGCGGGTGACGCGAGATCACAGTTTCCTCCCGTTTACACAGATTTCACTACTCGATTGGTGTTTTCCAAAGAAATACTACTCCCTTCCAATTTCTCGCCTTCCATTCGATTTACTTTTCGTCTCGCGAAAATGACTGAACAAATAATTGGCGATCACGTTAATGACCCAAAAACTACAATGAAACACGTGCGAAAGAGCGATCGCGAGGGATTTCTATTATATACATATAATGTGGATGAATAGCAAATTGGTCGATGAAAAAAATTAACGGAAAAACAGGGTAAAAATATACGAATGATTGAGAGGAACCGCGGATTTTGAAAAACTGGGCGAGAGGTGGCAATCGTGATCCATTGACAAAGATAAATAAATGACGGAAAATAGGAATGGCAAATAAAGAACTCAACTTTGGCTAAGTAATAGAAGTTGTCGAGTAACGATAATTGTATCAGTGATGGAACTGTTGGAACTCTGATTGTGGTCGAGGTTTAGTCGTACATACGGGAGGCGTGATAACATAAGGAAAGATTTGTCACGAGGTGCATGGGAGTAAGTAGGTATGGGACAAAGTATGCTCGTGGCCTTGAAGGCTCTCGGCTCTTTGTGCGGACCGTCGCTGCACGAGCTTTCGCGCGAGCGAGTTATCCCGATGCATTCGAGAGTTGAAACAGCAGCACGGTTAGAGCCGGTGCTGCTCTATGTATAATAACAGTTCTCGCGGTATAGTAGTCGCGATTCGGTTGCATATCGTTCACCCGCGCACGTTTTTTGGAATGTTGTCTCGATACTCTCGGCGCATTAGCCTCGGGTCGACGTTTCTCCGCGAGGAAAAAAGAGAAAACGAGGGAAAAAAAACGGGAGAAAAACGGGAGAAAAAAGAAAAAGTGAAAAGGAGAAGAGAAAAAAGGCGAAAAAGTAAAATGGCACGTAACGAACTTACAAAGGGTGGCGTACTCGCGAAACACGTACGCGTGTCGTGACTCATAACGCGTATGTGAGAACGTACATGAGACACTGCACTCGTTCGTTGACGTGTATGTTTTATAGGCATGTGCGCGCGGCAACGTAAGACGTATACGAGTCGAAGTACATGCGGGTGCCTGCCACGTGCGTGGTACACTTTTTGCTCCGCGGAGCCATTTATTGCTGCGCGCGGTTGCAGCTCGTACATGTACTTACGATGGTTAGTATGTATCTCGGATTCGCGTAAGAGGATGGGGGGTTGGGGAGACGGAGGCTATACTAGTTTAGACGAGGTCTCAATCCTTTGTTATTAAACTCCCATTTCCAAGAGCTCTTCCGCAGCGGCAACGCTGCGTCGGCACTTCCGCGAAAAATCGGCACTTCCCGACGAGCGTAGGATAATTTTCATGTATTTTCGAACGACGCGCGAAAATTCGTCCGCGGAAAGTACAAAAGTATCGCGGCGCTCGGAGGTCTTGCGGTTTAGTTAGCGCGATGTGTGCGTTTCGTTCAGTCATCGCACGGTAGCAGTTACGGACAAAGGATTTTCCTATGGCTCGACGATCGGCTAATAAGATAATATGGAAATAAATTGTACGTAGAGGCATTAGCAGAAAAGTACAGGCTGGATGGAGAACTACGACAGGGGGAGTATTGCTATCTGCGTTCAACTTTATCTCCACGCGATCGACTCGCCCGCGTACACATCGATGTCTCAGTCCAACGATTTACCTCGCGACGAGAAACTTATTGCACAAGTGAAAGAGACTCGAAGACCAGTCTTTGCTGAAATGTCAAGGATTCATCGAGATATACTCGAACAATAGGAGCCGTGCATCGAGAAAATTCAATTTGTCACGCGTGCACTTTCTGCATATTAATGTATACCTTATCGCGTATCGCTTCGCCTTTCGTAACCGCGATTCCAACGAACGTCGCACTACAAAATCTTGTCCTTTTCAACTCCTTCCAACGACAAATAAAAACCGCAATAATTTCCTAACGACGAATCTCGATTCACGCATTTTGCGGCATGTACAAAAAAAAATTAAAAATAAAAAGAATCGGAGCAATTTTTTTCTTTACGCATAGAACGAAAGAGAAATAGAATTACGCCGTTTCGCAAGAGAAAAACGATTTACAGGTACGAGAAAAATAAGAATCGAGATGACCAAATATTAGCATTTTTTGCAATTATTTCATAGAACACCGTTTAGATCCCAGCTAGTGAAAGAGCTGAAAGTAAGAGATGACGGACAGTATGGTTTTCCTTTTTTTCGTTTTTTCCTTCCGTTTCTACGTGAATCGGGGCAAAAAAGAACAGCTGCGTTGTGTTTGGCATCGTTCGAGTTGAAATGTCCGACTCCTCGGCAGCATGGTCGACCGCAATTGTTCGAGACCGTTTTACGTCACGGGCGTACAGTTTTGTACTTGGTTTACTTTAGATAAAGTCTTGACTGTAGGCGAGACACGCAGTCTGCCGACGGAGGTTCTTTCTCGAGACCATGTGTTACGCGTGACTCCCGAGTCACGTCTTACCCCCCTCCTATCTCTCCGTTTTTGTTGGTAGTACATAACTACTTTGCTTTGAATTTCAATAAGTTTTTTCCTTCTCCCCCCCCCCCCCCCCCCTCTATTTCGTACGTTTTTCCTTCGAATTCTCGTGCCACGGTACGCGATCTCGTAACGTAGAATTCTCGTACCATCGAACTGTCGAATCTCACTCTGTCTCAACTATATATTTCTGTGTGCAAATTGCAGAGCGAAATGTTAGATGCTCGTATATGCTCGGTCTGACGACCAAGAGTCAGAAGGACGATGATCTTTAGCTTGGGTGTCAGTGGAGTCGGATATTTGAGTCTTCCCGTTGATGATCATAAAGGTACCTATGAAATTAGAAATGGAACAGAATTGCATTGTCGCTCGATCGTAGGCTGTGTGTTTGTTAGTATATCTACCATTAACCGTTTCATTTCTTCCCAATCATTGGCACGATCGTTACGTCGCTGCCTTTTTCCACGACGAGGAAATAATCTGCCTCTCTCTGACGCGTCGCCTTCGTTCGTGGTTACTTTTACATTTCTTACATATTTATCATTATCGCCGCCTCGAGAACGGACCCGAGGACGTTTCATTTATTCGTACTTAATGCTCACTCGTCGTTCGTGTACGTCTCGATGTTTTTTATTCGCATCCCTTTTTTTCTTCTTCTCTCGTTATCGCTGTGTTGAACGTTGTTGAGAGCGAATAGTGCTTCGCTCCGGAGAGGTATGGCGCTATTGCTGATAACTCGATCCACTGATCAAGCCTTGCCTTTTCCGTTTCTGTTAACAGATCGCTTACCTCGACGACCAGGCGATATTCCCGGATCTCGCGAACATCCGGTAGTTCTCGTGGACTCCGACTTGTCTCGTCTGCCGCTACCGGATCTCGTTGTCTCGGCCATGGAACAACTACCGCCACCGGTACCCCAAGTGACAGCCTCAGCTCCCAGCAGTCCAACGCGCGACGCTGCATTTCAATTTCCCGAATGCAATCCTCCGGTACCGAGCCCCAGGCCAAGACCACGACGGCGACGACTCGTGTCCGAAAATTCGACCTTGAAGAAGGAACACCAGGGCACCAGCTGCTCCCACCACGGCTCAACGGTCGCCGAAAACGAATGGGCCAACGTTGGCGCCAACTTGAGGAACATCGCCGACGACTTTCACGCCTCGAAGAACAAGGTAAGCGAGAGAAGAGACGAGCTTGAAATATCAACGACACTCGGTCACACGCGCAACCAGCGTGCTTCTCTTCGCTGACCGCTTGCGGTTAACGTTCCCTCGCGTTCTTCCGCTTACGGAATAGAGAACCGGCAACGCGACGAGTCGCACCGCGTGAAACCCGCGTCCTTCTCCTAAATGAGAATTTACCAACTTTACCCCTCGTCATCTCGCGGGTGCGATAAATTTCGACTCGCGGCGATCCGGAGGGTCGATTTTCGTCGGCAGTCTCGCGTCCCAACCCCCACGCTAAATTGCCGAACAACCTCCTCGGTGCCTCCGCCCGCGCGATCAAATATGTATCGCGGTGTGTCTTACCCATCCGATTTCGCCTCTCCGTTTGTTTGCCGAACTGATCGGAAAGCGAAAGAAGTGATCTCTTTCCCTTTCCTATTCCGCTTCTTTTCTTCTCACTTTCCTTCTCCTTTCTCAGTCCCTTCGTCTCGAGATGTCTCGATTTAAAGAGACTCCGATTCCCTGCTCGGATTCAATTGAATCTGATATAATTATGCAATTAAGTGTTTGTAATTGAACCGGAGGAAGGGAACTGCGCTGTAAAATTAAAAGGACCAGCTTTCGATTAAGAAGCTCTGAGAGGAGGCGACCCACGCCCTTCGTTCTTCCGCAATAGAATCAGTCTGAAACTTAATTGGAAATGGTTAGATTCAGTCTCTCACCTCCGATTTAAATATAATCACCCTTGTTCGAGCTCCATTCTACGACGCTTGTCATCTCACGGTTAATCGCGCCTTTTCCTGTCCCGTGATACGCCAGACCTGCAAATCAACTCCAAGAATACGTAACTTCGACGTGTAACAGCTGAGTGGCTACATCCATGCAACTACTTCCGACACGTCCAAGTTCATTGTTCTCAAACCTCTCTGTTGCATACGCGCTCCCACTGGCATTAAAACTCGACGTCCGCTTTTGCTGCACCGCGCGAACCTTCGATTCTCGCAACGTGTTTCACTCGGCCAACGTTAAAATGAATCATGCGACTGCGATGAGAATCCCACGAATATTTCGATTCTCGCTCGTCGATCCATCAATCAAAACGCCACAGATGCTCTGATCACCGTTCGCCCGGATCTCAAGAAAGCCGTAATTTTGCAACGTATGCGAATATTGTAAAACGCGACCAACGCGCATCAGCGCCACGCATCCAATAATTTATTTATCTCGATTCGAGTCACGTTCGTCCCACATCTGTTTACAAAATGACCTTCGAACGTTGAAATCGAAATGATTATTTTACCTCGAGAAATTTCCTCGTCGAATAACCACGAATCATCGATTTATACCTCGAACCACCGAAAGAACGGACACATTTCTCGGACTATTTCTCTTATCCCACAAATTCTCGCACTCGATTCGCGATGTTTCCACCAGTTTTCGCACACTCGAGCATAACCAGCTAGAAAAATTCGCACTTTGGGTGAAAGTACCGAAAAAAATTGTCAAGATGTTTGGTGGAAACCGGATAATCGCTTTGGAACGATAGAGCGGCTGAAACGAATAAACGGCGAAATGGTTCGAAGCGCGAATAATTTATTTCCCCGATCGTCGATCGCATATAATATTGGATTTTTTTTCTCTCGAACCATCGTATTATTCTATTCTTGGGAAAAAAATACACGACCAGGCTGCGGTCGAAGGATGAGTTGTGATAATCCTTTTCCTTTTTGTTATTTATCGCGCGGAGATTATTTATAGAAGCGGGGAAGTAGGAAAGGTCATTTGCGGAAAGAATCCTAGGAAAAAGATCGCGCGGAGAAGAGAGAGAGAGAGAGAGAGAGAGAGAGAGAGAGAGAGAGAGAGAGAGAGAGAGAGAGAGAGAGAGAGAGAGAGAGAGAGAGAGAGAGAGAGAGAGAGAGAGAGAGAGAGAGAGAGAGAGAGAGAGAGAGAGATAGAGAGAAAAGGAGAAGTAAATATAGGGCGTAAATAATTAAGAGAAAGTTTCACGGAATCTTTCCCCAATATCCCATAACTCTCCGTTAATGTGATGGTTGGTTGTTCTCCTTCTATTCCCCCGTCCACCTCGCCGTCGCCGCTTCTTCTTCTCTCCCATTCACGCGCGGACCTCTGATAATCTTTTCTTTGCGCTATGGTGTGACCAAACCGAATGTTATGGGGGTTAGTCGAGCAAGGGGATGAGGAAGGAGATATTATGGTTTCCCATAAAAGCGCCACCGGAGATTGGACTCTCCGCTCTCTCGCTCGCGTGTATTTATTATCGCGCTCGTGTAGATTGCGACCAAATGGACAACGGAAGCTCGGAATAGAGTCAAGATAGTGTGGAAAAGACAAAGAACGACGAGCCTCCGAAAATAAAATATCCATCGCGTGTTAATATCAACGATGCCGCGTCGACGTCGCCGCAAGCTCAATCGTTCGAGAGAAAAAACGACGAGTAAACAGGAAACACCAAATCGTCTTTCTTTCCCGTACTGTTTGCCAAAATGGCGATACTCTCGTGAATATTCGCTTCCAGTATGTTCGAATTTGCTCTACTCTCCTTTTTTTCTCTCTCTCTCTCTTTAAAATCTCACGATACCACTTCGATAAACAGTTCTCGTTCGTCTGGAAAATGTACAAATCGTACTCTGAGAACTTACAGCGATACTCGAGCGAAAAACTTTGGTGGTTTTCCGAATGACCTTGACAAATCTACTTAATTTACATGCTAATAATAGTTATTACGTATTATCGGTGAGCAGCGATAACGATGACGCAAAGAAATACTGAGAACTCATTTTTCATTATAACAACGAGCAGTAACGATTCTCTGCTACCTCTTCGCACATTCGTGTTTAAATTCGAAGTTGCAGCTTGAGCAAAAATCCTGAGAGCCGCAAATTATTATGCCAGGAGTTTTCCGTCGAGTCGAAAGTCTGGCAAATTTTTGATTCTCGCTCAAAAAATGAAAAAGACAAAATATGCGTTGATTCCCCGATCGAGACATCTTTTTCGACTGGAAGAACTTTTGATTACGATAAAATCTTTACTAATCCCGAGACTTCCCCGCGCAAGAATATTTAATGAATTTTTTGTGTTCTCCATTTTTTTTTCTCCAACACGGTCGATCTCGAATTTTAACAGTTTTCCACCAAAATGAAAGAATGCAAATGGGGGGAAATCACCGTGTTGCGCGCAAACAACGCGAAATATTCGTCCATTGATGTGCAGATCGGTGTCAGAAAATGAACGAGCGTGTCTTTGTTTGGAATGTTTCAGGATGCAGGACCAGAGAAATCAAGATTGCCGATAATCGATTCGGGCGACAGTACGACGGAGGGATTTCTCTCGCTCCTGATTCCTGCGCCGCTGAGAGAAACGCTATGGACAACGGTGGCTCTTTATCTTGGATGGCGGCTCGTCTCTCACCTGCGATAGAAACGTTCGATGCTGACGATTGATGAAATTGGGCTGAAATCAATTGGAAATGGTTGACTGTTTCCGATGATCAATGTTTTTTCTATCTCCTCCGAGACAACGAGCTCGAGGAATGACGCGAGTCGCGAATAAGCCTCCAATGACGATTATTCGGGGCGCGTTGAAGAAGTAAAAAAGAAAAATAAACCAACGACCACAAAATTTGTAATACTCGTCGGATCGGCAGCGCTTAAAGCACCGTCTAGAAAATCCACACGACAGAAACCAATATTTAATAACGAGGAGAGGAAGAGGAGCAGGAGCAGGATCAGGAGGAGGAGAGGAGGAGAGGAGAGGAGGAGGAGGGTGTCTCTCTTGTATTTGGCATGTTTGTTTTCCGTTCGTTCGCAAGTTTCGCTCAGCGAGATCCGCTACCGTCGCTTCGCCAATGAAATTAGTCGTTTGACGCGTTGACACAAGTAAGTAGTTGTGGAAAAGTGAACGCGAATTTATTTAGAAATACGACAGTTTCGAAGAGGCGAGATCCAAAGAGGACTAACCGAATAATCAAACGATGATCTCATTACGAATAATGAAAATTAATTATTTAGTGATTAAAGTGATTATACGTTCTAATTAGTAAAACTTACACGATTTACGTAGTCGAGACTAGATAACCGGTTCGCCGTGCGGTACCACGGCACGATAATTATTATATTCGTACCCTTATCGTTCGTATGGAAAGGAAAAACCTATTAATCCCGTTTGCGCCTCCGAGCGCGATCGTCGTTCCCGAAAATGAGGAAAAAAATCATATTTTCAAACGAACTAATTGTAAATACATATTAACCGTTTATTCGCCGATTTGCCAGGCCACGATTTCTTACTCGAAGAATGCGAACAAAATTGTCCGGATGTTTTTCTCTATCGTGAAAAAAACTTCATTCGCGTCGAATCGCAGTTCGTCAAATTCGAGAAATTGGAGGAAAAATAAACGAACGAATGAATTCCCTCCGAATTGCCAATTCGTCGACGAAGAAAGATATCCGGGTCCGTTAGCCCCGAATAGCAATTTTGGGCAGATTTTCGAATTTCCACTTGCCTTTTTTTCATCACTCCGACAACCTTCATCTCCTCGTCCGTTCTTCGGATCGCGCGAATGAAGTGCCGGTGAAAGGAAGTGCAGTGCGAAACGAGCAAAATCGAGGGTGAGAATGAGAAATGCTAAAGGAAATGTACGTGTATAAAAAGTATAAACTAAAGTAATAAATCAGTAATAAGTTGAGTAAATAAAGTTAAATAGATAATAAATTGATAGATGATGACCGAGGATCGCAGCATCTGATTGGCTCGCTGCGAGTCCCGTGGACAGTTTTCAAATGATCTCCGGTAGATTAGCTCTAGTGGCGCTCTCCAGGGGGACGCTTTAGTACTTTGGGAGAGGCGTCTTTGATTTATTTAACTTCTGACTCGTTTTCTCTCTCTCTCTCTCTCTCTCTCTCTCTCTCTCTCTCTCTCTCTCTCTCTCTCTCTCTTTCTCTCTTTCTCTCTTTCTCTCTCTCCCTCTCCCTCTCTCTCTCGCTCTCTCTCTCTCTTTCTTTCACTTCCTTCTCTGTCCTTCTCTTTTTTTCGCGTATGTTTGTCGTGTCTGCGTGAGAAAGTGTGCGACGTGCGATTGTTGACAGGAAACGAAATGCGCGCGTGAATCTGGCATTTTTGGCGGCAACAAAGCTCACATGCGATTTTTGGTTGTTTGGTGGTTTTTTCAATCGCTCGATCGTAGTCGAAGAGAAAAGAATTAAAAAAATGTAAAAATAAATCTATTAAATTGTCGAAGCAATCGGAAAGACTTTCATTGTGTTCACGCGACGAATCAGCGAAGTCGCGTTAATTGAAAAAAGAAAAAGAAAAGAAAATGCTGAAAAAAAAGAATATATATCCACGAATTGCCATCGGAAACCAAAAGCGCGAATCGAGGCTTTTTATACAATATATTGCGTAATAACGAATATTCCATCGGCGTAAAGAACAACGAGGAAACTGTTTTCTCTAGAAAGTATTCGTCTGTCTCTTCTTTACACGAGCAGGCTCCGAGGTAACTGCCATTTATTATTGTCCATTGTCGCTCGAATTGCCCGTCTCGCGAAAGGAGGAACAAACTCTGCAGGATAGGCTCTCTTGGCTCTCTTGGCTCTCTTTCGGCCAGTCGCTCCCCCTACCCCCACGTTTGCCTTTCATTTCACCATCGTTCGTCGGAATTTCACGAGCAAACGGATAATTCGAACCGACCGATAACCATCGACGAAAAAATCCGAAATTCGGCGAGAAGAAAAAAAAAGTATGCAATGAGAACAAAAGTCGCGAGACGACCTCCATCAAATGCTTGTAAATAGCTGCTTTTCGAAACCTTATACATAATACTAATAATAATTACGGTAGGAGGCGAACTATAGAGAAAAAAGCATTTTTAGATTAGTCAGCCATGTTGGAGAACAACGACGACGCATCGCGCGAATTATAATAACAATAACGATATCGATAAATTATATATTATAACGAATGACATATATTTTAAAATGTATACACGCAATGCCGAATATTGTTTCGAGGGAAAACGGGGAGTTATACAAATCTGATAGGAATATGCGTTTCGGGGACGCGCAACGGAGTGACGCGCGATAAAGCTTTGCTCAACGCGATTTTTTGACAACGGTGCTCGAACACGTTTCGCGAGTCCAGCTCCCAACGAAATTGTCGCGGGCTCGAGCACCGGAAACGAACGGGATCGCGTCACTCGTTGTACGGAAAATCACCTCGAGAAAATGTCGATAGAGGAGGAGGAGGCGGAAAGAATCGGAGCCGCGCGTATCGTTGGTCGAGGCGCGTTGGCGACTGCGAAAACTTCCGGATGACCTCTCTCATCCGGCGTGGAAAATCATGCGACGTGAACGGAGAGGGAAAGTGAAAGATATAAGCTGTAACTGTGACATTGCGGATCGTGGGGGGCAGGCTGTGAATATTGTTTCAATCGTCTCGAGGACACGGTCCTAACCGGCTCTTTTTTACCACGTTTCCAACCTACCAACTCTTCATTTTTCCACCTTTCGTTTTCATCTCTCGCGCCAGATCCCCTTTATTCCCACACGTTCGGCGGAGAAAATTTCTTCCCGGACCCGTTTTTTCCACCCCCCACCACCACCCCCTTCAACGTTCGTTGTTTTTACTAATCTCGATTCGTTTCCGACAATTGTTTGCTCCGAAATCGCGAAATTTGCGGCGACCAAGTTCACGACAAACGAAAAATTAGGAAAACGAAAGAAAAGTCGGAAAAAATACGCGCGAACAAAATACAAAAGGTGATAATCGCGAATGACAAGAGAAAACAGCCCGCCCGCCCGAGATCCCCGCGCGTCAAAGCGTCACTGTGATCTCGTAATGATAAAATTAAGGAATATCTAATAATAATTAAAATTACGATTAATCATATAAATATTGTAACCCGCAAATTAATTATATTCACCATTTCCGAAGTGTTTCTCGGTTAATCCAAAATACATGCATAACGCATCCGTTACACAACAGAGACAGAGACACATGCGATGAAAGACACGTAGATTAGCCATGATTTTTGTAACGTTCATTATAATTATTAATTATTTTAATTTTAATCAACTTTCAAATGATCTCGAAGAGGCAACGTGTTCACCGGGGCCGAAACTATGTCGTTGTACGCATGTAAATACCATAAGCATATAATATAATATATCTGAAGAATACAGCATATAAACGTCTATATTGTGTAGTTACCTGCCGAGGTTTTAAACGCCGCGTGGTAGATCCGCGCGATCGTCACGGGATCCTCGGTTGCGAATGATCATGCGAAAAGCTCGTTTCGACCAGAATTATTTTCGTTATTGTGCGCATCGTCCTTGAGGTTTATTCGAAGGAACAACATATTCGTTTCGCAAGTCTTACTACTACTACTGCCTTTAGCCAATTTTTATCAACGGCATACTATTATTATTAGTTCGTTAAGGTTTTTTATTATTGCTCTGCTCATCTTTAGCGTATATGAAATTTGTTAAGCGATATAAAATAGGCCCAAGTTTTTCCGTTACGATAAGTAATCGACGAGTTCCATGTCATTTTGCCACCTCGTGGCAAATCGCGAGTGTATCGAGAGGGGATCGCGCCGACATTTTTTTCCCCTCTTCTCCAAACACCCGACCAGCGCGGAAAAGACAGGGCCGACGATTGTCGATTTTCTCCGCGTTCTTTTTTCATTCCAATCAAGATTCTTCGTGTATCCAGAAATTATTGCCTTCCGCGTCGTCTCGCCGAAAAAATGTTATCGCTCCGTTAAACACCGGATCGTTTCGTTCGCGGTGGATCCTCGATCATCCGTATCATTTTGTCTCTTCTCAATCTGCATGGTTTTTGAGAGAAGCGTACGGATTATCGGGCATGATGCTACCGCGAGTCCGCGAGCAGTAAAATCTGGCTGGTGAAGGAAAAGAGAATAAAAATTGTCGGTGGCATCGACTCTTGGGAATTGACTCATCGACTAGTCTTTGCCGGACCAAGCACATTGAGATTGTTTATAAAAATTAACGGAGATTTTCATTTAACTATAAGATTGAGATTTGTCGTTCGTTTCTCTTCCGTTTCTATTTCTTTCCTCTATTTTCCTATCGTCTCGGGAACAGAAAAAAGCAAATAGAAAAAAAAACAAAGGAACGCCTCGCGAGTGACGAAAAGTCCTCTTCGGAATTTCACCTACGTACTTACATTCGTCCTCTTTGTTTTCCGATCATTTTTTCTTCAATCAGGCGACGCGAAACACACACCCGCACACACACACACACACACACACGCGCGCGCGTGCAGATACGTACACGTACACAAGCAAGGAGCGATAAAAAATATGAACGAAACACTGAAAACAAAAGCCAGTCAGCGGTTTTTTATATTGTATCAAATGAGAGACGAGGCGAGTTCCTCGCTACTCTCTGTGCTTTGTAAGATTTTTTTTCTACGATTAATAAATTATTGTACCAACGTGTCTCGTGATATATAATTGATGATCGTCACAATCTTTCTTTACACCGCTTCGTCATTGTCTGTTTCTTTTTCAATTCTCTCTCTCTCTCTCTCTCTCTCTCTCTCTCTCTCTCTCTCTCTCCCCTCTCTCTCTCGTTCTCTTCTCTCTCTTCGCTCTCTTATTTTCTCTCTCTCCCTTGGCTCGTCCACATCGCGCTCTCGAGGTCGCGCGCGTGTCACTCGAATGAGAGGGCGGAGGAATGGATCGATCGATGGTCATATCTGTGTTCTCGTAAAACCATCCACAAAAGTACAAGAACACCGATGAACAAAAAACATGTACGTATATACGTCATATCCCAACATCTTCCTACCGACGCCCCTCCCAGTCGCCATTTTTTGTTTTCCGTCACACGCTAGATTTTCGTTTTCCCCGCGTCATTTACGCGCGCCGCACAGATACCGCGCGACGATTCAGCGACTCGAAATTACGATTAAAACTATTATTATTATTATTATTATTATTACTATTATTACTATTCTTATGATTACGTATATTATTCCTTTTATTATTACCATTATCGTTAGTATTAATACGTTCGGTATAGTAGTGTTCACGTGTGTGGTATGCCCTCTTGTATAATTTATATACTCACTCGACGGTGCCAACGTTTTTTTCTTTCTTAATATTATACATATACATATACATACCTTGTAATACAGTCAGAGAGAAGGAGACCAACTCGTAGATAATGATAACAGTAATAACCGATCGATTATGAGGTGGAAGGGGAGATTTTTTTGAAAAATATTATTATTGTTTGGTTTTGTTTTTCTTTTGTATAAGTTTTTGTTTCTTTCTTTTTTTTACCATTATTAATATTGCGAAGAGAAAAATGAAAATGAGTTGAAAAAAAAGGATATACTAGAAAATAGGCCCTGAAAATGTTACCTGTAGCCAAATGTCCCGACGGACCACTTTCTTAAATGAAATTTTTATCGACCGTTTTCAACGTTGTTTCGCGCCTCTGTCGCGGGGTAAGAACGATCCTTGGAGTAAGTTTTTGTTCTCTCCCGGTAAACGTTACGCCTCGAGATTTCGCTGAGCTCGCGACTGCCTTGTGATAAAGTCTGGACTCTCCTTATGCCATACCGTTTACTATTTTTATTTGAACAAATATATTTTTTTTTCTTCGTTCTTTCAGTTTTTTGTACGCGTACATTTATGATTTTCCGTTGGTAGTTTTATTTCCGGCTTGTTTTTTTTTTTTTTTTTTTTTTTTTTTTTTTTTTCTCCAAATTGTTGGATCTCGTGCCTGAAATTGTTTCACCTCTCGTCGCTGGCCCCACCATGTGGCTGACGGACGGGAGTGAAAAAAAGCACGGAGAAACGATTCGTAGAAGTGGGAAGGGTGGGGTAAATGGGAAGAAACGCGGAGGGAAGTAGGTGAGATGATATTTATTGAAAGTAAATTTTTCGTCCAGCTGACCAATCCAAAGAAACGACCAAATAATGAGAGGGAACGATTTATAGCGATTGCTCACCACGACTGCTCGAGGCGTCTTTATTATTATCTTCTTTTCGCCCTCTCTTCGTTTTTCCTTCCCTCTTTTTTTCCGCGCCGTACGGCTCGTCGAGCTTTCGGACCCGTTACACGTGAAATCCCCGTAGTTCTTACCCCGCGATCGGACGACGAAGGAACGACGGTCACGTGATATGATAGAGAGAAACGCGAAGCCCCGTTCCTTCCTTCCCGACGAACGGATGGAACGAGAATGGTACTTTTTAATGATATTGATTACGCGTTGTTTTGTTCTCGCGTCCATACTTCTTGCGTTCGTCGAATTTATGCCTATCGTCACGCGCGCTAGCCGCTCGCAGCTCTTTGGATCTTCGTCATCTAGCGGTCTGACGATCTTCCAAAAAAAAAAAGAAAGAAAAAAACAAAAAAGCGGCGACTAAACGCGCGTGATCGATACAATCACCCTTATTATTCACTTTATTACACGAACATCGAGTATCGTTGCTGCTTACTCTCGATGATCGATAACGATCTATACCCATATGATCATCAAAAGGATCCATGCATTGTTCAACGATCTATAAAATTCCTCTGAACGAATTCGTATAGCTCACGAGGAAATTTATAGATCAACTCGAAGGTTTATAGATCATTTCGAGGATTCAGGGATCATGCAAAAATCTGTGGAACATTTTTATCGTGTCCAAATCAGTTCGAAGATCGAAGATAGATCATGAATCGTTTTGAAAATTGATGGATCATTCCGAAAATCTATAGATCATTCCGAAGATCTATAGATCATTTCAAACATCTATATATCATTTGGAAGATCCGTAGATCATTTCGAAGATCTATAGATCATTTTCAAGACTTGTAAATCATGTCGAAAAGCCAGTTGAAAAGATCGATGGATCTGGACGACGGCTATGCAGATATAGCTGATCTATGGGATCTCATGCGATGGTGCCGAATTTTTGTATCATTCGGTTATTTTCTTCATCGCGAATACGATTGTATTTTTGTAGCTATACTTTAGATATTTCGCTTCTCGTTGGGTTCTCGCGGACGCCGGAGGCGTCCGAGGGTTGTGACGTTGCGAGGCATCTCGACGCGAAAAAGAGCGATTTCCGCAGCAGGATCAGTGTCCGTTGATAATGCAATAATGAGCCCGGAGATGCCTGGCCGAGCGAGGCTCTTGCGAGAAACGTTCATACGATGCTGTGTTATTTTAAGTCATTACAGACCATTTATATGTTATTGCTACATTGATTATTTTATATTGACAATGATATGTTATTAATTTAATTCGATGATTATTAATATTATTTTAGATAATTCCCCTTTTTCTTCCACAATCATTATTATTTTATATCGTATTACGACATTACACGATTTTATACGTACGTGCGTCTATCGATCGTTACTTTTCATACCCGACTTTTATACTGCTGTTCGTTCGGGATAATCGCGATTCTCCCCTTCGTTCTCTCGTCGCTAACGTCCTTATTTTGAGAAGAATATTTTTAACTTTCAAAGATGGGAACGGACAGCGAACGGGGATAAGACAGACGCATCTCTTCGCTACCCCCGAGTCTTTCAATGTACAGATTTTAGCGATCTTATAGTTATTGTCATAAAATTTATTGTGATTTGAAATGCATTATTGACGATCGTCGTCACATAATTATTGTACTTGATTTTATATTAAATGTGATCACGACGAAACTATATATATATACATATATATATACTTGAAAAGTATCGGAAATTTTATACCCTTCCCGCCTCAAAAATCCTTTAACCCTCTCGAGTTTGTCACGCGATAGCCGATTCTCCGTTGGAATCCGACGATGCGGTTTTATTCGGAACCCTTTCGAAATATACATTCATATTTCTGCCGAGGGCTCAATTTTTTTCTCCTCTTTCTACAGATTTTCGTCCAGCCGGAATCAATCTTCTAAATTGGATTTCTGCCCGGAAAGGATTTGTTTCGTAAAACTCAGGATTGGATAGTTCACGGACAATCAGTGTGATGCGTGACCATCCTTTGATCCGTTAATTAAATCCTTTGTCGTCAAGTGCACTAACCGTACGCCATGTAATTCCGACTACACTCTGTATTTCAAGTATCGATGAATATATATCCGCCCAGACAGTGGCTATCGGAGAACCTCTAATGGGTTTCCTGAGACGTACCATCTGGGCATCCCGTTACTAAGGGATGTGACCACAAACCAATCTAGTCGTCTTGCACCAATCAACGTCGAACCCCAAGGTACAGGACCGACCCAGCAGCTACGAGGAAATAGTCTCCGTGTACGAATTAATAAACGATTAAATTACACGCGTTCTCCACGATACGCCACGATGTTGGCTGGTCAAAATTTAAGTATCTCTACTCCTTCGCAGCGCAATACCAGCCCCGATATTGGATTACTCGTCGAAGATCCTATTTTCCAGATTCTTCGCGTGTGTCCAATTTTGATGCGCGATGCGAAACAAAACAAACAGAAAAGAAAAAACGAACGAGTCGCAGAGGAACGATGGGGATTTTTGAAAAATTCGGCCGTTCACTCGTGGGTAATCATTCCCGGTGGCTCGCTGAATTGTTCCCGTGCATTTAATTGTCACCGGTGTTACTGTCGCCCCCGCTTGTATTTATTTCTGATAGCCGTTGGGCAAAGCTTACGCCTGCTGCGAATTCTAAACAGTGCGGCACATGTCACCGCGGTTAGCCGTGTCCTACACGTTTCGAGTCATCGATTTCGCGCGGTGTATATATCTGGTGCATATCCATATGCAGATCCCACTGATATGACAACATTTACATATTGCATACGTTCGTGGCTCAGCCAGCGTTCTCTCGACGTTCAACCCGAGCTTTCAGTCCTCCGCACACAACCGTACGGATTGATTGACGTTATTGGTCTCACCGCTGACACCAGATTACATTTCTATTTGCATACATTCATGGTGTGTGCTTTTCACCGCGCCCTGTTTATACGCTTCGGACGATTTCGAGATTTTTCCTTCTCTTCGCTTCTCAGTTTCTCTCTATCTCCGCCTTCGCGCAGCATCCTCGAATATTCCGTAAACCCGATACGCGACGATCGACGGAATAATTTACGTTTCACACCGCTGCCTCGGTAATACAACGCGTATCAGTGCTCCTCGATTTTTGTCAACCTCTCCTGATTTTTATTGAACTCTGCCACCTGGTTAACGATGTGACACATCGCGTTACGTGCCTCTGAATCACCTATGACTCTCGCACTCCGCTTCCCTCTATCTTTACTCGCTATTGAACGGTTAACGGAAACGCGACAGCCACGCGCGAAGGGAGTCACCGCGTTTCGATTCTCCTTTTTTCACTCGCAAAACACAGCGATACGATGCGGTAAAATTGCGATGCGAGTAGAAACTCACGATCGTGTTTGTCAAACCTCGTCAATTTTTCACGCGCAATCCGACAGCAAGTCATTTTCTACTTCCTTCTCCCTTAATAAATAATCTGATAACTGTCGAAATTCGAAAATTCCAGATAAGCTATCCAGCAATTTATTTGGCAAATTTGTCAGTAATTTCTGCAATCGATGTGAATTTAATAATGGCGGCGTTTGTTCGATTGTTCGTGCCTAAATTCATTTAAATCTAATTTCGTGATATCGTTTTAACATTTTTACTGCCGAAATTCAATATCTTCTACGTGTTTCCAGCTCAGTATTTGTCACATATCTATTTATCACTCCAATCATATTCGACATCGAATAGAACTTGCTACAAAACTTTATCGTATGTGACGCAGTGGTTTGCATGCGTACGCATACGTGTATGACATACGAATCAATTAATGAGACATTTCTCGGAAAAAAGCATTGGATTCACTTTAATTTCTCAAGATACGTAGATCACGCGAGTGAGTACGTATACTCTGTAGATACGATTCCACACCCTCGGACGTACATACAGACAATGATACAACATTAAGACAGAGAGAAGAAAAATAGTCTTTTATTACAGATTACAAATAATGTGCACATAATTGTACGGCCTTGAAAAAATTACTGTACATCTAAACATCATCGGATATCGTGATCACGCGTTGATATATCTTTCAAATCGTCTCGGTAAATATTTCGACAGCATGGAAAGTTACCAAATTCTGTACGGTTATTTTCGAAATGATACCGTCTTACAAAAGCTTCGGGAACGAGTAGTCATATTTCCAGAAATGTTGCTTCGCGTAAGATCCGTGGAAACAGAGTTTAAAATCAAATGATTGTTTCATCGAACCATTTTTCTCATCTAGGCATTATCACGCTTTTAAAAAAGATTACACGTTATTATTAACTGCTGCTTGAATGGCGTTTAGATATTTAGAAGCCGGTCGTCGAGGGTCCGGAGTAGTAGCATTGTCCTAGAAGTACCATCGTCCTCTGAATAATTGAGGCGTGAGGTCGATGAATTCCCTGCTACGATGCGATAAACAGTGAGAATCGAACAAATGTTTTCACACAATTTTAAACACGAAATGATAAAATTATCGGTAATTCTTCCGTACAATTGGCGACTTTATGATATACTTACACTTCTCGAGTATACTGATAATTGCATCGTCTCGTCCTCGTCTCGCTTTGCTCGAAGTACAGCGTAACGAAATTGATCGAATATATAGAGTAACATTTTGCGCGTGACATTTCCGAGAACCGAAAGTCGTATAAAATACATGCGATGGATGTGATTTGTATTTTTACCATCGTCTAGCCGGACCTTGAAATCCTACGAAGAGACATTTGTCAAAGCGACGTCTAACGGCAGTTATCGTAGCGTGCCGCTCGAGAATCACTTCGTCGAAAATCGTCGCGCAGACCAATCGATGTTATGATTTGCTCCGACCATTGATCTCGCGACGAACAGATAGCGGAGACTCGTATTTTCGTGTCAAATTCGTTGCCGTACCGCACAGTCGCAACTGCATTCAGTATCTACTTTGCGTTAATCGTTACAATCGAATAATCGCATACACAGAAATATGCGCTCGATATTATGATTAATCGTCCTAGTATCAATTCAATTCGTATCCATTCGCCCCGTTTCCATCGTAGATATATACTCCTATATCACGATCTCGTTGAATTACTACCCTTTTTTTTAATTATTTTTTTATTAGTCGTTTTAAACCATATTGGTTTTTTTCTGCACACAACGTGTAGGCTTACACTTTGTCTTACATAATATTGTACTTTTTATATTTTCAAATTAGAATCCTGCATGGTGGATGACTATTTGAACTTTTTTATTTGAAAACAATCTTTCGAGTACATTCACTAAAATTACACTCTCTCTACTGTATTACATAGTCAGGTGTCATGTTTTCGACATCTTCTCGAATCGTCGTTTATTTTCTCACCATTCGTTGCGTTATATCCTGAGTCTCCAAAATTATTTCTCACGTTGTTTCAGGTGACTTTAAGAACGTTCTACTTACAGCGAATGCGCGAGAGCGAAGAAAATTAAGGATTCGTCTGTGGAAAGTGTCGAGCGAGGATTACGATTCGTGCGAAGACTGGTAACAAATTATTTTGCATCGCGGATGTGGTAGCGCTGTCTTTCTGAGCGTGAGCTGTACGCAGTTTTCAGGGTGTCGTTATCGTCGTCGGCGGCTAATTTCGGGGTGGAGGAGGTCGCGACAAGGAGCTTTTGAGAATTTTCATCGATCCTGGCGGCATGAAATTCGCCGCGACAGCCTCTTGACAAAGGGATTCGTTCTTAATCCGAAGAGTAGGTAGGTAGGTAGGTGAGCGTTACAGTTAATTAAAGCCGATCTATTGTGGTGACCCCTGATTGGTCATAGCCTTGTTAGAGTGCCTGGACCTCTGAAGATTTTTCAAAGGAGTGTATAACACCGATAAAATCCTTTTCATCGTTCGCGCTCTGATTAGATTCTCCGTGGAAGAGGAAGAACAATGCGATCCTGTGACAAAAGAACGCGTGTCTCTCGGTTCACTCGCGATCGGAGACCATATTTTACGCAGTAGTCCGTGAGTTGTGAAATATATATCGCGGTATATCGATGAAAAGGACATCGCGTCGCGATTCTTTTCTTCTCTCGGCTCAATAATCTCGAATGGCGGGCAATATTCCGAGAACACGATTTGATCGGCGAACGCGTGCTGGCATCGACCGTGAATCGCGAAGCTGCGGCGATAAACGACGCTTTCGACAATTATTTCGAGTTTTACATGACAACCGCGATTGTCATTTGTGGCTGTGCTTATCGCGTTGACCGATAGGATACGTATATATCAGACAAAGAACAGATAACGATTTCCTTCGACCACTCTGACCTTCCGATCGCGCGTAAATATATAAACACGATGTGACGCGCGACCTGTCTACAGATAGCCGCTATCTTGCGATTTGAATATCGACGCACTTTCGAGGAAAAACTATGGATCTCGCGGTGACTCACGTCGAATCCAATCGAATATTTATCAGCGTAAAGCCAAGGGAATCGTCGACGCTCTATCTCTCTCTCTCTCGCTCTCTTTCAACGAACGACCTTGAATCGATTTTCTTGCTTCGGAGGATTCGCTGGAAACAATTAGGCTTCGTGATTTATCGTCCACATCGATTTCACGACGCAAGTAACCCAGCTCTACAAATGTAGGTACGTTAGTCACACCGAGCGAATAGTCACGAAACACTCACCGATGATTAAAATCATGCGAAGCTTCGGTGAAAAATTATCGATGTATTGCGTAATGCGATTTTCATTCGATCGCCTTTTTCGTTTCAATATTCGAATTCTTTCCAAAATTTCATTCGTTTCGGTACTTCGATACCAGTTTATTGTTAATGCCGCAACGTTACCGGTGATCATTTGACCTTGGAATTTTTTATCCGATCGTTCGCGAATACAACATCACGCTTTTGCGCAGCGAGGGGGGTGTAAATAATGCAGCGCGATTTTTCCGGGTAAACCTATTATATTGTACGTTTTGTAAAGCATCACCGTGAGCTTTTTCTGTGCCGATTCTGAGCTTCAGTTTCTCGCATGGCTAATATTTTTTACGCGGCCTTGAAAATATCTACCGCAACGTGGCGGATGCACGTATTTCACCAGAAATATTGCAGCTGCGACGAGTTGAAGAACGATGGTCGGTTAAATTTCCCGATAAATAATCCGACAAAAAAATTTGTTCGCACAATGGATCGTCAATATATTTGCGGATTTAAAATAACCTCATTACATTTCTACCTTGCTTGTGTTTATCGGTACGAGGTGGATCGGAGGCGAGTAAGTTATGATATCAGTAAATATCGAACGTCGTCGTCACGAAAATAATGCGCAGAGAAACGCGTTTTAAATCTATATACTATACATATATACGAGTAAACCCGTCGATCCGATAATACGATTTGCAACCGCGACGAAACAATCATCTCCGTCAATATTGTCTACTTGAAATATCACTTGACGCTGGAATACAAAAATAACGTAGAGAAATTTCGTATGTTGGCCGATGTTACTTTTAAATTTCGTGGACATTTTCATAATTTAATGAAAATTCTCATCTCATTAGTTGAAATTTATTCTGCGCAAAGAAAAATTCACACGAATGTAACAGTTACTGAACATGGTTGACTCGTGGTATGAGGAGTATCAGTTATTTATCTACGCCGAGTGTGATTGTAAGGAATTACAATCGATGTTGAGGATATTGTCTGTTAGTCTTTAAGCTGGCTGATAAAACATTTATCAAGGCACATCCCACGTTACGTAAAAATATCTTCCAAGCTGTAATATTTTGTCTGCAAAATTCTCGGTCCTCGACTTTGTAAGTAATGTACGTGAGATGCAGTGAAATCAGTATATATGTACAAACATTTTTCAAACATTTTATCAAAAATCTAGAAGAGCTCGTTAGAGACGAGCTATTTTACTGTCGACGCCGGAAATTGTTGTGACGGTGAATAACATTGAAAAGCAGGCTGTTTCCGATAAGTGAAAAAGTTTTCGACGCGGTATGCATTTGTTACTAATTTTTGTCTCTTTGTTTTCTTGTCTCGTGTGGAATAAAACACACAGAGAAATTGTCTGTCTTTGAAAATAAGAATGTAGCCTCGGAATAGATGGGAAATCGTCGACCATTTCTCGCGTTTAATTCTAGAACGAATTTTTTTTGAGGTATTTGATAGTAATGTTCAGCGGAAATTCGTATGATTCGATTCTTATCGTGCTAACAAATATTTGTTGAGTAAATACGACTTTTTATCGGTGGAATAATTTGCGAAATCGTTTAAGATGGTTGGGAAATCTCGCGCGTCGAATTTCCAATTTTCCTCGGAATTTCTGCCACCTGGTCGGGACTCCATTCACGATTCAGTGGTATTTTATGGCACATGGGTAGTTGGTTTATCTGACGACCGGTATCGGTGCTGGCTTCCACTAGCGATAAGCTGCTGGAATCCAGCGGTGATAAGGAATTGGGAAAAAATTGATAAGCAACGGCGACAGGCGGTCTGCGGCTACGTTAACGCTGCGTCTATGATTCTACACGCGTGCCTGTACCCACGTACGCGGGTAAATTGAGCCCGTTTGCAACTGGTACGTCCACTTTCGCGTACGCGATATCACGCCGTTACGCGATATGACAACCTGTAAAATCATATCGCGCGCGAGTCACGGACCCTCGTTAAACGGCTCATCGCCACGTGAAAACAGGTCCGCATACGCAACGTTTCTATCGGCATGATGCATGAGATTAGATTCTTGCTGGGTGTTATCACTCGATACGACGTTACCACCGAGATTAGGTATCACCGGGCTGCTTCTACAAGGCCACGCGTCGCAACAGGTCTGTGACGTGTTTTACGATACTCGAAATGCCAAGAACAATAATCATTCTCGACGAACAGAATCAACAAACGTGAGTTCACTCGAGTAAATCGTCGGAAAATTGGTATCGCTGTTTACCTTTTCGATTACCAATTCGCCGCGCGTAATCGTAGTGATCGATAACGTGATCTACGACACGCGAGATACCGCAGAGAAACAAAAGACAAACGTGAATGTGTACTTTCGTTAATCAAAATTCGAATAGTCTTCCCTGAATTTAAGGTTTCAAATTCCAGTCAAGTGGAAGTCGCTTTTCACGGTCAAACAGCAATCACATTTTTGTCGTCTTTCCTTCTTCAAACAGTGTTCAACGTGTTGCGTGATTAAAATATGGCAAAAGTCGAAAGTGCCGACTCTCAATGCTCGCAGAGGCAATGAAAGCGTATATTCGGTAAAAATCGAACGATTCGTGAATTATTGGTTCTTGACATTCTTGTGATTCACTCCGTTCTAGCTGGCTCGAATGAACGTCTGGAACTTGACCCACATTCGATTATCGAAAGGTCGGTGATTCGCTTTTCGAACCAAGCCACGGATAACAGATGTCATCGAGTGATTTTGGTCAATATTTGCCTGGGTGAGTGCAAAAGATAAAACGATTCGAAAGTCACTCCGCCACGTGACGTCCGTAATATTTATTGTTCACCAAACAATAGAAATTCGCGGTGCAAATAGGTACAATTCCGAAAACCCTTCGACCCATCCCAAAGTTTCGCCAATAACACAAAGAGCATGTAATAATGAGATATGTAAATTTTTGGCACGCGAAGGCGTTTATCCTTCGATCGGATCCGCGAAGCTCCGTCATCCACAACTTTCGCCGGAGAAGGTGAAGAACCACCACCGGCATTCGACACGCTCCCGCGAGCCCGTTTGTTTTTGTCTGGTTCACGCCCTACATTTACATTCGCGAAACCGATTAGCATACCGCAAGTCACTTAGCAAAGCGACTTGCTCGGCCGAATGAATTATCGCGAAAGGGTTGAATTATGGTCGAAATTATTCGAGCGGTGAATTAATGCGGTGCCAACGACTGTTCGCGTTACAAGTGATATTAATTGCCGGAGCATCCACCTCTGCAAAGGGCGGAAGGATCACGGCTAACAAAGAAATCTCAGCTGTTCGCGAGCCAACAATTTTCGGGAAGGTTCACGATTTTCCGCCACTTCTTCGATGCGATGGACAATCTGGAAGCTAATTGCTATCAATTGAGGAGAAACGTCACGAAACTCTGGCAAGTGTTCAGATTAGTCGTAATTCCTGTCGTTGACCGACGAGCGAAGCCGCGTAGGTCAAGCGTTACCGCTAGTCTCACTTATCTAATAGACTGCTCGCGCGCGCCAGGAAGGAGCCTCGTGAATTTGGTGCAACGGGAATCTGCACGATTCGCGAATCTGTCCGAGCGGAAAGACGTATTTTTGTGGCGTTAGCCTTAATCTATTCACTTGGACTCGGAAGGACGAAGCGCGAGTCTCGATTACGTAGAATTTTGAATGGCCCCGAGCTAACTCCGTCGTGGCGTCTCTTCCTAAATCCTTACGCCTGTCCGCATCACGGCAACCGGTCATGGGAGTCGAATTTCAACCCCATGGGCTAGCCACAGCAACCCCACCTATTGTCAGCTTAATAATACCCCAGTGTAGGAAAGTATCGAGGGGGGAAGTGGTGGCGGTGCTGCTGGCTTGTGCCACACGTAGGAGCGAGGTCCCTCTTTCGGCTCTCTCGCTCTTCCTTCCCACTTCTCTCGCCGAATACGCAACCGACACCGTATAATCACATCTCGGTCAATGTCTGGAAATGATTCACGCCCATTACAAATACTAACTATAATCTCTAATTCTCACTCGTTTCGCGTGTTCCGGACGATTATTCAACCGCGCGGACGACTACGAGCGCCACACGTTAGTCCCGTATTTATCGCTCTCTCTCTCTCTTTTGTCTCCCTTTCCGAGGCTTTCGGTCTAACCTGCTAACAAATCACGACGAAGATCGCTTTTTCCGTGCATTCTTCGCGAGAACGATGATAACGGGCGCGAAATCGCGGCGGTGTTTTTCTTATTTCGAGGCGCGGATGACCGCGGGGAAAATGAAGAGGAATCGGCGAAGAAATATGAACGCGAAGACGAATAGGTATCAAGTTTAATTGACCCTCCGCGAGCTTCGCGTTGTAGATGCGGTGCGGTTATCGAGGGGCTGGTGACCCCGGAAAAAGACCCTCGCTGACCATGAATCAACATATAGATTGGCAACCGTCTCGAAGATTAGAGATAAAGCCGTATGTCGCGGAACACGGATAGTTATCGACGCGAGGTGATTGAATTTTCGAATCGTGCCATCGCCGCGATAGCTGCGATCCAACAATATCCGACGGATCACGATCCGGCTTCGTTTAATTCGCGGAAGAAAACGCGAGGTGAGCGAGCGATATCCGTGATTCTCGCGCGCGGACGGTCGAGAAAATGGTGGTGCATAGCAAAACACCGTGGCAGGCGTTGCCTCGGCTCTAACTACCACTTAAACTGATATTATCCGCCTTACAGTTCGCAGTTTCTTGGTAGCAGCCGCAGTGACGTATTCCAAGAAAATATCTTGCTACTCTCTGCAATTTGTTCGAATTTCTTTTCATCTCGTCCTTCCATTTCCATTCTCTTTCTTTCGTTTACCCGATCTTCGAAAGCGCGGTGTCCCGTTTTTATCGCCGGCAGTTCAGCCCCGGCGTAGAATTTTTCACCGTTACGCCGGCAAAAAATCGTTCAGCGATGCGTCACGCGATTTTTTCCGGCAGATTTTCGATAAGGTATCGGGAAAGAATGAACAAAAAAAACGGGGAAAAATCTTTATCCCATCGCGCGGTTTATCGGATGACTGGGAAACTTTTTCGCAGGATCTTTACATTTTAATAACCAGCGTCCCGTATAATCGTCTGGCTCTATTTACCTTTGAAATTCATCGGCCTGTAGCGTCGTCGCTAAAATCGAAAAATCCCCGCGGGCAATGGCACAAAAATACGGGCACGCGGCCGCAACGTTGTAGTTACGCCTCCGGTACGCCACCCGCTCCCGGCGCTGATCCGCGACACGTGACTTCAATGCTGCAATCAACGCGGGTGACTGACGTCCCATCGGGCGTCGCGTGATACCAAATACGATATTTATAGACGATTTCAAATGGCCAGTAGATTAGTTTTCACCGATCGACGAGCGACGTTCACGCATCTCTGCGATGGGTAGGTTCTTTACCCGCTTCTTCACCCGTACTTTGACCAGAAGGGATTTTAGATCCGGCGAGAACCCAGCTACGAGAAAAAAACCCAGATATGAGAAAAAAAATCAAGTTCCTCTCGCTATATGTTAATTATCAAATACCAAATTTTTTGGCAGTCATGAGAATAAACATCTTATCAATATTGAATTAATTTTTTCGGCTCGTTATTTCCATTTATTATTCATTTTTTATTTAATGGAATCCTAATGTCTCTGCGATTTTTACATTACGGTAGGCAAATCGAGAAGGTGAAGATTTTTAAGGCGTACGTGAGTTCGTATGAGTTTGTACGTATGTTGGCATATACAGATAAAACGCTTAGAATTATCTGGACAAATGAGGTGTCTATGGATTCGTATAAGCCGTGGAAGTGTTACGGGTTACACGACGTTGACATAAATCCAGCTCCGACTCGGGAATAAGTCTTGAGAATAACTCGGAAGCACGCGAGAGCATCTTCGAGACAAATTATCGGCTTATAACGACTGTTTTCTAAAGCTTCCTCGACACTTTTCATTTTACATTTTTCTTTCGGACTTTTTTTTTATTTCATTTTTCTTTTCGATTGTTTTGCGCTGGCTACGAACTTGATGAAGAATTTCGTTACAGGCGAGTGAGCTCGATTTTCTTTCGCCTTGGGCAAGTGGTGGCGAAGTAATTAGCAATTCCGAGGAGATATTCGTGCTCAGCCTCTTTCTGCTGTCAACAAAGGTTGCAAGGTAATGAGTTTTTTAGTTTTCCACAGCTCCTTTGTCGATCGTCCTTCGCATCTTCGCACCCGGTCCAATTCAAAAGGATTTACCGTGGCACTTGGGGTGTGGTAAGCCGACATGAAACCGGCACAGGATCCTAATAACAGGGAATTATGACGGTAATACGATATGCAGGATCCGCTTTGATGACGACGTTCCTTGGGGAAAATAATACATAGTACGCTAATGGAATAAGATTATTCATATTCTATAAATCTCTGCGGTGGAGAAAATCTACTACGAGGTACGAGCCCTCGATCCTGGTCGACGTTTTTCACGGAACGAAAAAAGTCCGACGGGGCAAGGATGCGCGCGGCAGTCCGACAGACTCGCCTGTGGTCAATGCGAGCAATTTGAATCGGTGTCATCTCGAGATGATGATCTTGGGGATTTCTCCCGTAGGAAAACTCTTGACGCTTGTCCGTGTCGTATCGCGTATATTGAAAGGTCGATTGTCTCTTGCTGTCAGTAACACACCCCTCGGTCCTGTCCAGGACACACACGACCCTCGGGCTATTCCTCCTAGATTCGGGGGCTCCCTTGGCACGATCGTCCCGCCCCATCCTCCTCGGAATTACATGGGCGAGCGAATAAAATAATTACACGGTGACTTTTACCTTCCCGTGTCTAATCAGTAACCGCGAGCGATTTCTTGTTTGAAGAGTGTCATGTCGCCATTAAACTCGATGACCTGACAATTAAGTTAGAACGAACCTGCGAACTCGCACGTGGCCGGATTCACCGGCTCGATGATTTACCTACTGGTCGCGTTACCAACCTACGTTATTCCCTGGAAATCGGAAAATAACGGGATACAACACCGACGCTGCGCTAAACCGTAAGATAAATGGTAACCATTCACGGGAAGCCTTCTTTAGGGTCTTCGGTGCGGAGTGACTCTACGCTCGTTTACGGACTCGTTGCACACACTCGAAATTACAGTCAGCATATCTCGGACCAACGTGACGCGAGCGATGCATTCCTGATTAGTTTTCTCGTCCTGGTCCCCTTCTTCGTTTTGTGGTGTCATCCGCCAATTCGATACAGTATAATCCTAGCGGATTGGTATCGCGTCCCCGGTGCGCGTGATCCTTCATTTTTCGATTAAATCCCGCGACGGGCGAGTAGTTAACGGGAGTGAGCCTCGCTATCGAGTGATTAATTAACAACAATCAACGGCTTCTTATAGTTGCTTTCATTTCGTTTACCAGATCTCATAGTCACGAGCTGTACATCCTAAGGGCTTGACAATGGAAAGAAATGTTATTGGTAAAAGTTGAATGGTATTACGCGATGTATTTTAAGAAGAGTTATCGGAGCTGAAAGTTCTCGAATCATTCAAATCTAACGGCAAGTGTTCAGATGCACTGACGTTACAACAAGTGTTCGAACGGTCCTCCATTGCAGTTCGAGCACTTTTCTATTCGCTTCCTTATGTTGCGTAGCAGGCTGCTGATGTCTCTTTCCGTTATTAACGAAACATTTTGTTGATCTGTTTTCGCAGCTTCTCGAGGTACAATAGGTTTAGATTAAACTGTATCATTCAGACATCCTCATAGCAGGAAATCGAGGGGTGTAAGGTCCGACGATCGTGCAGGCCAAAGGATATACATTGTAGTGTGAGTACTCCTGAACACTTGCCGAGAGATTTGAATGACTCCGATAACTACTCGACGTATGATCTTAGGGCACAGGTATTTTCGTACTTTTGTGTAGAGCATAACAAACTACATCGATTCGTGCAGTCAAAAATATAGATTTCAGTTTTAGAAAAAAAGTGCACTTGCATTTTTCTGATGCGCCGATGCCCAGAGGTGCATACGCGTAGTTTCCTGAAAGACATTGTGTAACACCATTCAACTTTTACCACTAATATTTCCTGTCGTTCTCAACCGTTTAGGAGGCACTGCTTGTTCCAGATCCGTCGCTCACCGTGTATACTATTTTACTCGTTGCACGAGACACGTTACGTACATTTCCAGTCGCAAACATACATCTCGAGTCACAAATTCGAGTTGCATCACCGTAACCCGATGCATCGGGCCACCGCGTACCACCAGACTTCTGCGTAGTTGGCACTGCTCACTATTGCGCCACTGGACGCCTTAATTTGGGTTTACCAATTGCTGCGCTTATAACCGAAACTCGCCTTTTCGGTGGGGTGGCGTCCACTCGATTACAAATATTTTTTGCCTTCACGCTATTTCTAGTCTCTAGTACCTGCAGAGGGTCGTCGAGCTGTGGCTTCACTGTTTTCAGCTATTGTAGAGCACACCTGAACTTACCTGTTTCACAAGGAGACCCTCCGGATCTCACCTGCTGTTTTCTTTCATCCCAAGGCTTTGTTGAGTCCTGATCTTGGCACAAGCAGTTCGGAGAGATCTTTGCCATCTTTAAACGGGATTGCCATTGACTTCCGATACATTTGGCACTGGATTGTGAGAAATGCGAGTATCGGAAGTAATACTGTTTTCGGTAAACGCTGCGTTGAAACTTGTGCTTCGTTCGCTTTTAACTGCTTTTGGCAATGTGGATTCAACAAAATCTATCTACTTCGATGACGATCCCCTGCGATATTTATATCTCTGTTGCAACGAGATGCTGAGATTGTTTCCTTAAAGTTCGCCGTGGATATTAAAGTCACACGCATCGATTGTTTTCGTTGAAGTTTTTTATTATCACAAATGTGTGCTCGGTTTCTATTTTAACGTCATTTAACACAGTTCTATCATTCGATTTGTACAATAAGCCTGGAGTGATGAGAACATGGCAGATTGAGGAAACAATTAATGTTAATTGTTGTGGCTCAAATATTTTAAAACAAACAGGCTCAAGTGAATACAGCGTGCAGTTAAATATAACAATATATAAATTAAAATAGATAGCACGAGGTAAAGTCGCTTTGTTTTAATGCTCGGGATCATGCGAAGATATTTGATTGGTTCTGTAGTGATTTTTCGTCGGTCGGAGCACGTTACTCAAGATCGTTGAAACTTGTTTCTCGTCACCTTTCTGATCGAGACAGATCACTTCGCAGGGTATGTTCCGCGAAAGGTCCAGAACCGGGCGTTCCGGCGTCATCATTGTCGTGAGCATGTCATCATCTGTCGACGAAACTTGATTGAATTGAACCAGAGTACCTCTGGAATCGTGGCAGACCACGTCGCAGGGATGTTTGAGGATCAAGTCTGGATCTTCAGAGAAGTAGTCGGCCAGATTTACCATACTGTAGCCTTCGAAGCTGGTTGGCTCGAGATGCTGCTCGCTGTCTTCGTGCCGAGACATCCTCTCGGAGTCATGGGCAATGACTTTGGCGAAACGTACATTGATTTCGACCTTCTGACCGTCGGGGAATACAAAAGAGGTCGTCGATTCGTTAGCTTCAGCCTCAGGTACGTAGAGCCGTACCTTTCCAGAACTCGAGGATGGATCGTCGCTCGCCAGACGCGTTACGGAATCTTCTTGGCTTCCAGAGAACGTATGATCATCGTCGTTCTTCAAATAAGGCAAAAATTAGTCGATAAACTTTGGGAATCGAGAAACTTAAGTATCGATGAGCCGCGAGCTATTACCGAAGGAAAGAAGGAAGGTTCTCTGTTCGAATCAGCTTTGCTCGAGCTGTCGGGAAAAAATCCTGGTGAAGTATCAAAAAGACTCTTCGATACTCTGTTAGACGAGGCCTGCTCCTCCAGACTCCTGTCGTCTTCGGGAAAAATGAGTTTCGAACTTCGATTTGGCGGCTGCGAGGCCCCCGCTTCGTAATCTAGGCGCGCAGAAGGTGGAGGGTTGTCGAATTTCAATTCTCCGGTCCCAGTGCGATCGGATTCTGGTCCTGAGAGTCCTGGCGGAGGTGCAGGTTTTACTCTACTAGCTCTGTGAAATCCTCTGGATACCTCAGTTTCCGGATCTGAAAGCGTATGCCGATGGAGATGAACGGTTAGCTATCCCACTCTAGACTCCTTTGGCTACTCACCTGATCGTCCTACGTTGCTGAAGAACCGGAAGAATCCACCGTTGTGGTTATTCAGATAGTACACCAAGTCGTTCGGGTTCCTGGGACACTTGACGTACTCCCTGTAGCAAATCGACGAATCTCCTCTGCTAGAATATCCCAAGAGTGCTGACTTCGCAAAACCGAGCAGCGGGTTCGACTCACTGACGTCGAAAGCTGTCAACAATCTGCAGAACAAAAATTCCGAATCAGCACGTCGATCGATTCGGGACACCGCAGCCACGAGAAGCCCACTACTGACAGATAGTCGACAGCTTCGCTCAGGCGAGGTACAATTATGAATAATGATTAACGGCGAGGTGGAACTACGTTCCTAAATGTTATTCATAACTTCTCGAGAACTATTCATTCGTTTCGCAATTGAGGTCTATTCGTCGCTCGTTAAGCCACCTTTCACTTGACACCTATTTGAATATTCGTTCGCGCAAAAAGGATCTTTCGAGAATCTCCCACGGCTTCTTACCCTACTAGCGCGTTTTGTCCCAAGTCCGACAACGATGATGACTGCTTGCCGTAGTAACTTCCCGGCTTGGATCCCGTGGCTACTTCGCAGAGAAGTCTTGGGACGCACTTCAAGTCGTCGTATTGGGCTACCGACATCAGTGCGTTGTACAGGCCAGCGACAGGGGATGGTCCCTCGTACCCCAATCCTTGGTTGGGGTACTCTCCAAATCCTTGAGGTCCGTAGTAGCCAGGTGCCGAGGATTCGTACAACGCTGGATCTACCTGCGAAACACGTACGTACACTTGCTGTTTCTCACAGCAAATCGATCGGCATCGCCTCAGGATCTCCCAAGGTCAACAAAATAACGAGTACCTATTTCAATAAGGTCTAAGCTGTCCTGCCGATCGGAATCTGAGCTGAGTATTCGGAATGAGTAGTGGCACGTGAAATATGAGAAATCTTGGCCAGTGAGAATACAACTATCAGCTGTTCTGTTTTAGAGATACACCATATACGGCCTTGAAACTTGGAGAAGGGACACTGAGCTCGTTGGCTATTGATTAACGGAGGTGTAGAGGCGGAACTATGAGTCTCACCGGTCTTCCGTAATACGGAGGTCTATCTCCCGGCCTGGATCCGTAGTAATCTCCGTAATCGTCTAAATTCTGCCGCCTGCTGCCGAAATAATAGTCCAGGTCGGCAGATCTACCTGCCTGTCGATTTTCACCGAATGCCAAACCGGCAGCAAGGTCATTCATGCATCTGAGGGGGAAAATCGAATTGTATGGTACATCCAAAGAAGGTCAGCTCGTTCAATTGATCGAATCTTACCGCAACAAATCCGCGATACTGTAGACAGTTCCCGCGCTATTGAAGCTGCATATTTTTGGCTCCAGTGCTTTTTTCGTAGAGGTTCGACTTCGCCTGGGCGTCGGAATCGCATGAGACGTTTGTGCCCAGAGGCACGCGATCGCGAATATTAGTATCGCGGCGAAGAGTTCAACTTTTACACGAAACGAGGCCATTTTTAAGTCCACAGTCTTTTGGGAGCTGCGAAGCTCGACTTGACTATTTGATATTTAATTTTCTTTACAGTTTTGCTCGCGAATGCGCGACTGAAATTATTCGAGTTACTTCATTTCGAAGCAGCGACACTGCTTCGCTCAACACTTTCGCGTACCTTTCACGCACGAAATTTCGTCATTTGCTCACTGGAAACACCGATTAGAATTGCTGAGGAAATCGACGCGTCGTATCAGAGCTGCGTGCTTCGGTCACCGTCGCTTTAGCTCCTCAGGATTTTGGCTTTTTATCGCAACCCGAATTTTGATTACGATATCGACGCGCCGGGATTTTCACGATTTGACAATTTCGATCTAGCAGACTTTTTCCAACGGAGCTATCCTTTCGCGAGGTTTCGCGACACTGTTTTCTTTCCAGTGGAGGTTGTTTGCCGAAGTCGACGACGACGCGAGAACGTGGGTTGTGGCAGAAACGTCATCAGCCGGCAACTCTCTCTCTTCGGACCTAGATTTGGTCTCGCCTGAAATACGCAGATACGTAGGAGAGCTCGTCTCAAAATCGCTTAGCATTTACATTCGTGGTAATCCCCCCGATTACGATGACCTGTGGACACCGAGATCGCCAATTCTGCTCAGACGTCACCGTTTCGTGACGCACATGCGTGAGTATTCATTCGTATCTATTCGCCGAACGATTATCGATGACAATTTCTTCATCGGACATGAAATTTCGGTGAATACGAATTAGAAGACGAGAAAGCTACGGGTCGAGGGACAAACATACAATAATAACCCGAAGACAACGTGACTAAGTGCAAATTTGCTTTCTAAGATGAGAGGTTGACGAACTTCGGAGATGTTATGTCGTTTCTACGCTATTAAATTATCGTCGATTAGCGCGTTCTAACCAATCCTTCTGGATTACAGCCACGTTTCAATTATTCTTACAAGTTATTTACGATCGACGCACACATGTCTTCCAAATTTACTGAGTCTGCCGTGGAAAACGTTGCGTAATTAAAAAAAAAACGAATACGTGAATCTTTGCGTTAGTCAGACGATCAACGAGAGAAATTTCGATCTTTCAGTAGCATTCGTTGTGAGCGAGAAATCCTGGGCGCATAGGATTTTGACAGAAGAAACAAATTTCTCTCAGGCTTGGTATTTTCTGCGGTTTTTATTTATGGGTCGATTTGTTGTAACGTCGTTACTGGAATTGTTTTACTTTGAGCCTCGTGGCTGATTTCGCGACTGGAGTCTCATTGAAGTCTGAACTTTGACAGGAGCAGCTGATGAAGACATGAAAAAAAACTGCGATGAGTATTATATAAAATCAATCGTTTATGCTTTCAGACTTGCGGAATTTCTGGATTCTCATTTGTATCGTCGATGGAACAAATTCTACCTGGATGAAGACTGCAAGCAGCTTTATGAAATATTTTCTGAGACGATGTCACCGCGATCCTGGCGATTTTCATGACGCAATCAGGATAGCAATGATATGTTATTGTTGTTATTTATTGTTTATTGAAGTTCGAATTTTTTAGTGAAAATGTACTTGATTTCATCTTGTCGCGCGTAAACAGGAATAATTGTATGTTAAATACGGCGCGCGTCGAGCGCAAACGTAATGGTATCGTATTAGATATGAAGTTGCCCAAATGCTCGGTCATATGCGCGCGAGATGTTGTAGAGCACGGACATCCAGCTCTATCACCGCTCTCGTATATTATACGTCGATTGAGTTGTTCTTGTTCGAATATTGCCTTGTATCGTGAAATGAATCTAATAAATGAGCGTTCAATCCATGCCACGAACTTTTGAATGAATTTCCTGCCTTTAGAATTAATTTCTTCGTCGGAAATAACTTCTAATTGTTGATGACTTGGACTGGGCTTGTAATGTATGATCTTGGATTATATTATTTAACGATAAAAGGGATGTCAATGTATGAAATACATTTTTGGCTGATGAAGAAATCGAAGAGAAGTCTTATCGCACGAGTAGCTTTGAAAACTCTGGCCTTCACACTTTTGCGATATTCGGAAGTCAGGAATTCGCTCGTAATTCCTTTCCTGGTCGAGATATCGAACTGATAGCAACTGCGTTGGATTCTACGCCTCAAGATACGTCAGAAAAAAAAGCATGAAGCAATTCTGAGATGCGTCGAAATTTTCAAAAATCTGAAGGCTATAGCCTTCAAGTTTCTCTGATTTTTGAAACGTCGGTTTTTCGATCGTAATTTCTTTTCTCGTGGAGATATCGACCTGGGACCAACGGCATTCGATTCTGCGCCCCAAAATACGCCAGGAAACGAAGCAGCGACCTATTCTGAGATGCGTCGAAATTTTCAAAAACCTGAAGGCTATAGCCTTCAAGTTTCTCTGATTTTTGAAACGTCGGTTTTTCGATCGTAATTTCTTTTCTCGTGGAGATATCGACCTGGAACCAACGGCATTCGATTCTGCGCCCCAAAATACGTCAGGAAACGGAGTATCAAGCAATTCTGAAATGCGTCGAAATTTTCAAAAATCTGAAGGCTATAGCCTTCAAGTTTCTTCGATTTTTGAAATGTCGGTTTTTCGACCGTAATTTTTTTTCTCGTAAAGATATCGACCTGGGACCAACGGCATTCGATTCTGCGCCCCATAATACATCAGGAAACGAAGCAGCGACCTATTCTGAGATGCGTCGAAATTTTCAAAAATCTGAAGGCTATAGCCTTCAAGTTTCTTTGATTTTTGAAATGTCGGTTTTTCGATCGTAATTTCTTTTCTCGTAAAGATATCGACCCGGGACCAACGGCATTCGATTCTGCGCCCCAAAATACGTCAGGAAACGAAGCAGCGACCTATTCTGAGATGCGTCGAAATTTTCAAAAATCTGAAGGCTATAGCCTTCAAGTTTCTCTGATTTTTAAAACGTCGGTTTTTCGATCGTAATTTCTTTTCTCGTGGAGATATCGACCTGGAACCAACGGCATTCGATTCGGCGCCCCGAAATACGTCAGGAAACGAAGCAGCGACCAATTCAGAGATGCGTCGAAATTTTCAAAAATCTGAAGGCTATAGCCTTCAAGTTTCTCTGATCTTTGAAACGTCGGTTTTTCGATCGTAATTTCTTTTCTCGTGAAGACATCGACCTGGGACCAACGGCATTCGATTCTGCGCCCCAAAAGACGTCAGGAAACGAAGTATTAAGCAATTCTGAGATGCGTCGAAATTTTCAAAAATCTGAAGGCTATAGCCTTCAGATTTTTTCGATTCTGAAAAGTCGGTTTTTGGCCGTAATTTCTTTTCTACTGGAGATATCGACTCAGGACAAACGGAATTCGATTCTGCGCCCCAAAATACGTCGGGAAACGTAGCATGAAGCAATTCTGAGATGCGTCAAAATTTTGAAAAATCTGAAGGCTATAACCTTCAGATTTTTTCAATTTTGAAAAGTCGGTTTTTTGGTCGTAACTTCTTTTCTACTGGAGATATCGACTCAGGACCAACGGCATTCGATTCTGCGCCCCAAAATACTTCAGGAAACGAAGCAGCGACCAATTCTGAGATGCGTCGAAATTTTCAAAAATCTGAAGGCTATAGCCTTCAAGTTTCTTCGATTCTTGAAATGTCGGTTTTTTGACCGTAATTTCTTTTTCCGTAAAGATATCGACTTGGGACCAACGGCATTCGATTCTGCGCCCCATAATACATCAGGAAACGAAGCAGCGACCTATTCTGAGATGCGTCGAAATTTTCAAAAATCTGAAGGCTATAGCCTTCAAGTTTCTTTGATTTTTGAAATGTCGGTTTTTCGATCGTAATTTCTTTTCTCGTAAAGATATCGACCCGGGACCAACGGCATTCGATTCTGCGCCCCAAAATACGTCAGGAAACGAAGCAGCGACCTATTCTGAGATGCGTCGAAATTTTCAAAAATCTGAAGGCTATAGCCTTCAAGTTTCTCTGATTTTTAAAACGTCGGTTTTTCGATCGTAATTTCTTTTCTCGTGGAGATATCGACCTGGAACCAACGGCATTCGATTCGGCGCCCCGAAATACGTCAGGAAACGAAGCAGCGACCAATTCAGAGATGCGTCGAAATTTTCAAAAATCTGAAGGCTATAGCCTTCAAGTTTCTCTGATCTTTGAAACGTCGGTTTTTCGATCGTAATTTCTTTTCTCGTGAAGACATCGACCTGGGACCAACGGCATTCGATTCTGCGCCGCAAAAGACGTCAGGAAACGAAGTATTAAGCAATTCTGAGATGCGTCGAAATTTTCAAAAATCTGAAGGCTATAGCCTTCAAGTTTCTTCGATTCTTGAAATGTCGGTTTTTTGACCGTAATTTCTTTTTCCGTACAGATATCGACTTGGGACCAACGGCATTCGATTCTGCGCCCCATAATACATCAGGAAACGAAGCAGCGACCTATTCTGAGATGCGTCGAAATTTTCAAAAATCTGAAGGCTATAGCCTTCAAGTTTCTTCGATTCTTGAAATGTTTGTTTTTTGACCGTAATTTCTTTTTCCGTAAAGATATCGACTTGGGACCAACGGCATCCGATTCTGCGCCCCAAAAGACGTCAGGAAACGGAGTATTAAGCAATTCTGAGATGCGTCGAAATTTTCAAAAATCTGAAGGCTATAGCCTTCAAGTTTCTCTGATTTTTGAAATGTCGGTTTTTTGATCGTAATCTCTTTTCTCGTGAAGATATCGACCTGGGACCAACGGCATTCGATTCTGCGCCCTAAAATACGTCAGGAAACGAAGCATGAAGCAATTTTGAGATGCGTCGAAATTTCGAAAAATCTATTTATTAAGAATTGAATGCTATACATTCATATAAATTCTTCGTTTTTTACAAATATTTAAATCAATCAAATAAATCGATATATCAATAAATCATCTATTTTATAAAGTTTTCTCTATAAGAATTTCAATGAAGTAATGAATAAAACTAAACTCATAAATTATAATGATATTCAATTCAATCAATTTGGTATAGATACCATTGAAGAATTCGAAATAATAAAATTATACTCAATCAAATATGAGTTCCGTTTCCGGTGTGAGAGTGAGCGAGTGAAAGAATTTGACGTGTGGGAAAAAGTGCGAATATTGGAAGGAAAGAGGAGGGGAAAGAAAGCAGGAAAGGCGGGGAGCCGGGAGGGAGAGTGAGGAGAGAGAACAGGTAGAACGGCAGGTGAGGAGAGAGAGAAGAGAAGGTGGGAACAGATAAAGAAGGTGAGGCAGGGAGATTGAGGTTAGGAGCGACGCGGGAGTGGGGGGCGCGGGAGAAGAGAAGCGTAGGCGCGAGAGTAGACCGACGAGAGCGCCGTACACGGCCAGCGGGGAGAAAGAGAAGTACGAGAGAGTCGACGCAGGTAGCGATTAGACGGTTGGTATGAGTGAGAGGAAAGGAGAGGAGGGGGAGAAGAAGAGGGGGAGAAAGACGAACGTGGAGAGGTTAACGAGGGCCAGGAGCGAGAGTCGGGAAAGGATAGGAGGAATTAGGGAAATGTGGAGACGGAAAAAGGAGAGGGAAGAGGAGGAGCAAGAGAGAGCTTTCCAAAGGGGCGGGAATGTGACAAGGTCACCGGAAAAGAGAGAGGAGGAGGGGGTGTGCGAGGCGATGAGGAGACTAGGGGAGGAGATAAGAAAGCAGGTAAGGGAGGAATTGAGGGAGGAGATGAGAGAAGAGATGAGGAAGGAGAGGCAGGAGTGGAAGAGTGCAGAGGAGGTGAGAGAGCAGGAGTGGAGGGCAGAGGTACAGAAGCTGAGAGAGGAGATGAGAAAAATGAAGGAGGGATGGAAGAAAGAGAAAGAGGAATGGGAGAAGGGAAGAGAAGGCAGAACAGGTGAGAGGAGGAGCGGGATGGAGGGGGAGGGGGAGGCCGATGGAAGGTTTAGGAGAACGGAGGTGGAAGAGGAGAGAGACGGAGAGGAGGAGGAAGGGTGGACCATGGGGAGAGGGCGAGAAAGGGGGATAGAAAGGAAAGTGAAGGAGATGGAGGAAAGAATAGAACGAAATGAGAGAGAGGAGAGAAGGAAAAATGTAATAATCAAGAGGGTAAAGACGAGAGGCACGGCAAGGGAGACAGCAGAAGAAGTGCTGGAGAGAATAGGGGCGGAAGTGAGGATAGTGGGAGTGAAAGAGATAGGTAGAAGAAGAGCAGAAGGGGAGGAAACGATGCTAGAAGTGAAGCTAGAGGATGAGGAAGCGAAGAGAGAGGTTATGAACAAAAAAAGGAACCTCCAGGGGAGGAATGAATGGATAGGGGATGACTGGACATGGAAGGAAAGGAGAATGCAGTGGATGCTAAAGAGGAAAGCGGTAGAGGAGATGAAGAAAGGAAGAAGAGTGAGGGTAAGGTACGGGAGGATAATTGTGAATGGAAGCTCATGGATCTGGGACGAGGAGAGAGAGATGCTCAGGAAGGGATGGGAAAGGGAGGAGGGGAGGGGGGCAGAAGCAGAACAGAGAGAAGAAGAAGGGGAGAAGAGGAAGGAAAAAAACTAGGAAGGCAGGGCAGGGAGAAGGTGCGGGATGGGAGCTGGAAGATCGGCTTTTGGAACGTGGCAGGGGTGTTGAACAAAGATAAAGAATTCTGGAGGGAGATAGGGAAGTGGGAGGTGATCGTAATGATTGAAACATGGCTGGAAGAGAAAAACTGGTACAAGGTCAAGAACAGACTGCCAAAGGGGTACAGCTGGACGAGACAGGATGCGAAGAGGAGGAGCAGGAAAGGAAGAGGGATAGGCGGGATGGTAATAGGGGTGAGGGAGGAGATGGCGGAGGGGATACAAGAAAAGGAGCAGAACGAGGAAGAAGGTCTGATGATGAGGACAATCAAAGCAGAAAAAGAGGAGTGGACGGTGGTAGCAGTATACGTAAATGGAGACTTGGAAAGGAAGCTAGAAAGTATGAGGGGAAGGATGGAGAGACAGGGACAGGGAGGAAAAGTGATTATAGGGGGGGATTTCAACGCAAGGACGGGGAACAGGGGAGGAAGAGTGGAAGGTATAGAAGAGGAGGAAGAGGGTGGGAGGAGATCAAAGGACAAGAAGGTAAACAGAGAGGGGATGATATTGACGAGAATGCTAGGAGAGGTAGGTTGGGAAATAATGAACGGCAACATAAAGGGTGATGAGCAGGGAGAATATACCTTCACTGGAGGAAAGGCGAGTACGGTAATAGACTACGTGCTGGGAGACGAGGAAACAAGGGAAGGGATAGAGAGAGTGGAGGTAGGAGATAGAATAGAGTCGGACCATCACCCATTGATAGTGACAATGAAAAGAGGAAGGTTGGGGAAAGAGAAAGGAAGGAAGAAGAGGAGAGGAGCGGGGAACGGCAAATGGTCGGAGGCGATGATAGAAGAGTACAGGAAAGGAGTTGGAAGAATGAGAGTAGAGGGGGAAGGGGTTCAGGAGGCATGGAAAGAGACCACGGATAAGATAAGGGAAGTGATAAAGGAAAGCGAGGAAAAAGGGGGAAGGCAGGAGGTAAAGAGAAGGGAAGGGTGGTGGGACGAGGAATGTAAAGAAAAGAAGGAGGAGGCCAGAAGGGAGCTGAGGAGATGGAGAAGAGGCGAAGGAGACAAGGAAGGATACAGGGGAAAAAAGAGGGAATATCAACGGATGTGCGAGAGGAAAAGGGAGGAGGAAAGAGAAAGGGCGGTGAAGGAGATCGAAGAGGCAAGAACAGAGCAGAAGGTGTGGGAAATAGTGAACAGGGGGAGGAGAAGGAGGAAAAGGATGAATGAGGGAATAGGAGAAGAGGAATGGAAAGAGTACTTTACAAATCTACTGGGAGGAGCGGAGAAAAAGGTAACATGGGGGAAGGAAAGAAGGGAAAGAGAAGGGGAAGAAGAGGAAATAAGTAAGGCAGAAGTAAGGAGGGCAGTGGGGAAGCTGAAGGCGGAGAAGGCAACGGGAATAGACGGGATACCGAACGAAGCATGGAAGTATGGAGGGGAAGCGGGGATAGTGATAGCATGGGAAATTTGCAGGAGAGTGTGGAGAGGAGAGGGCTGGCCACAGGAATGGAAAGAGGGAATAATAGCGCCGATAGTAAAAAAGGGAGAAGGAGAGAAAGTGGAGGAGTATAGAGGAGTGACGCTAATGCCGACGATATATAAAATATATGCAATGGTACTAGTGAACAGACTAGAGCAAGAGGTCGAGAGAGAGAAGATGATCCCACCGAACCAAACGGGTTTCAGGAAGGGTGTAGGAACAATAGACAACATCTACGTGCTGAACCACGTAGTGGGAAGGCAGGTGAACGAAGAAAAAGGGAAATTGGTAGCGCTCTTCGTAGACCTGAAAGCGGCGTTTGATTCGGTGGACAGGAAGGTGTTGCTTCAAGCGATGGAGGAGAGAGGGGTCAGGAAGGGATTAAGGGAAAGGGTGGAGGAAGTACTGAGGGAAACGATAAGCAGAGTGAGAGCAGGGGGGGAGTTGGGAGAGGGTTTCTGGACGGCAAGGGGAGTGAGGCAGGGATGCCCATTGAGTCCGCTGCTTTTCAACCTGCTAACGGCTGACTTGGAAGAGGAGATGAGGAGAGGGAGATGGGGAGGGGTAGAAGTGAGAGGGAGGAGGATATGCACGTTAGCATATGCGGACGACGTGGTGGTGCTGGCAAAAGGGGAAGAGGAGATGAAAAGTATGATAAGGAGAATGGAAGAATACTGGGATAGGAAGAAGCTGGAAGTGAACGTGGCGAAGACCAAGCTGATAAGGTTCAGGAAAGGAGGGGGAAGGAGTAAGGAGATAGACTGGAGATGGAGAGGGAGGAAAATAGAGGAGGTGAAGGAATTTAGATACTTAGGATATGTGTTCAGGAAAAACGGAGGGCAAGAAGCGCACTTAAGGGAAAGGGTAAGGAAGGCAGGAGCAGTGATGAGGCAGGCTTGGGGAATAGGAAAGAGGAAATTTGGGAAGGATTGGAAGAGAAGGATGTGGCTCTTCGACACGCTGGTGTGGACGGTGATGAGTTACGGAGCAGAAATATGGGGTTGGGAGGAAAGAAAGGAGATAGAGGGGGTGCAGGAGAGATATATCAGATGGACGTTAGGAGTGGATTGGGGAACGCCGGGATATATGGTGAGGGAGGAAGTGAAGAGAGACAAGATCAGGACAAGGGCGGCGAAGAGAGCATGGAATTACGAAGAGAAGCTGAGAAGTGGAAAAGGGAGCGAAATAGCGAGAGAGTGCCTGGAGGAGGTAGAAGAGAGGGAGAGGAGAGGGGAGGAAAGGAAATCCAAATGGGAAGAGGAGAGGAGAAGATTTAGGGACAAGTTCGGACAGGAAGGGAGAAGCAGGGGAAGAGAGAACTGGGAAGAGGTAGAGAAAGAGGACAGGAGACAGCAGGAAGGGGAAAGGATGGAGGAGATACAAGGATCGAGGTACAACAGGTGGTACAAAGAGATAAGAGTAGAAGGAGTCCCGGAGTACCTAGGAGGAAAGTGGAGCGAGGAAAGGAAGAGAAGAGTAGCGAGGTACAGACTGGGAAATGAGATGAGAGAGGGCAGGTACTGGGAAGAGGAAGAGGACAGGAGGTGTAGATTGTGCGGGATAGAAGAGGAGACGTGGGGTCACACGCTAGAGGTGTGCTGTAGGGAGGCAGAGGAAGAGGAGGAGAAAGGAGTAGCAGAGAGGGTGAGAGAGATTTTGGACGGAGCAGGCAAGGGAGAGGAATGGATGAAAGAGATGGAGAAACGAAGGAAAGAAAGAGGGTGGTATGGCAGAAGTGGAATGGGATGAATGAAACGGAAACGGAAGTCGGAGAGGAGGGAGTAGGAATGAGAATAGGAAGTGCCGGTAACCCTTCGGGGAGGCCGTAAATATATACATACATACATACTCAATCAAATATATATATTAAACACTGGAATTAACAATTTCTGTATTCTGTATGAAAATCAGTCTTCTTGTGTAAATCCTTCATAGAATGCCTCGTAGACTCTCTTTGCTCCGAGTTTGTATATAATAATAGGTAAAACGCTTTTCTGCGATGGATAAATAAAGTCATACTTGTAAACCCCATTTCGCATTATACGAAATCGTATTTTATGCTCACACATTTTTATTGGCGCAAATATAAACCCATACTAGATTACAATACTTCATCGGTGTTCGTGTGATTATTTAATTAGGCCTTACGAGCAATAGAATATCACACGAACATCGCCGTGGACATCCATAATCCGCTTTGCTACAGAGTTGCAGTTCGACGGCCACATGATCACTATGGTCGCCGTGGATATCGTCTTCGGTACTTCAGTAGTACATTGCGATCCTGTAATTAGAAATAAGTGAAGAACAGTATCGTTACTCATTAAACATGTATGAAACGCGGGCTGTATAGGTTTGAAACTGCTCTTTCTGTTGCAATTTTCCCTCCCAATTCTAACCATAATCCCATCACAGTTCCCTGAACCACAATGTTCCCGTTATTCCCCCGATTATAAACCATTTACAATTTCCTTGTCCACGATAGCATTTAGGATTCTCCAACCACTGTTCAAAAATCATCAACGGGTATTAGCTCATAACGAGTTATTGCTTGTGGGTGGTTGATGCTAGATGATTGAGGAATTCAAGCGCTATCATGGATGGACAAGGAAACTAAAAATGGTGTATGATCGAGGTTTTCAAGGTTTTCAAAGTGCCACTTCAACCATAATGGCACTTTGAAAACCTCAACCCAGCTCAGCCCAACCCAACTCAACCTCACCATAATAGCCCCAATACCCGTCGGTGGTCGAGGATAATGGTTGAAAAATCGTAAGGACTAGTTTATGCATAGGGAACTAGGACAACACGATTCTGAAAGTTTTCCAGGAAGCATTTCCTTCCAGCTCCGCAACCATGGTAGTCCTCACGATTTCCTGACTATTTATACTCAACCACCAATGAGCATCAGCCCATTATGGTTAGATGAAGTGGGCCTAGGAATCGAAAGAAGATTATGGATAAGGATCAGCAATGGAAATGGTCGAGGAATATGGACGTGGATCAGGAGAGAAGTGCGATGGATGGATGAGGGACTACACAATAAAGAAATTCATACTTCGCACATTCATGGTTTCCTTTATTGGATTGCAGCGCTGTCTATTGCCCCGCCCTGTTCGAAGATCTGCGATGTACTGAAGTGACCAAGCAGAAATCAACTACCCTAGCGATCGACCACCACGAAATACGATGTCGATGGCCACGCAGCAGCTTGGAGCATTATGTATCTTCTTGTCGAGTCAATTATCGGATCATTGTATACTTGTATTGATAGTGCGAATAAAACGTCTTATTATACCTTATTATTAGAAGAGCTGAGAAATAATTTCACTTACCCGGTTATTTATTAAGTATTCTCATCGCATTTTCCAAATATCGAATTATAATGTCAGAAATATCAGACTAGATGTCTGATAGTACTAAGATTATTCTTTTATTGATTATTCGTTTGTCAGTTAATTATTTTCATCGCTTACTAAATTTACTTTATTTCCTTGAGGCTGACACTTAACAATATCTAGTTCCAGTCTTCTTTCATAGAAAATCAACCGACGACAAATATTTGTAGCGAAGTTTTGATCTTTCAATTAATTTATCTTATTGGATTCGATATCAATTTGCGAACATTACCGATCAAGAACCGAAATTCACTATCGAAAAATGGTCTCGTTTATTACAAGCATTCTCAACGATTCCATCTAGTCAAACGCGTGTTTTCATTAATATCGATAAATAATGACTTGTGATAGCTTCAATTAATCTTCCATTTAAGTGTTTCAATCTGAATCCAATCGAGAACAACAATAAGGATTTTAGATTTCGAATTAGTTATATTTCAATATTGTGACAGTTTTAATTACGTAATGATTCATCTGTTCAAATATAAGATATTAGGTTCACGAAAGGTACGAGGAATTGATTGATTTCATTCATCAGTTATTAGAATTTCTCGAATTTATTTTTACGTAGTCTCCATTGATCCGCGAGGTTTCATCTCGAAACGAATGAATATCATTTATCATTCCGTGGACCGCATTTAATACGTATGAAGTAGATTTGAACCGACGTGCAATTAAACTTGACGGTAGGCTGCCAAATTTAAAACTGAAATGTGGATCAAAGAGTGACGCACAATCTCAATCGATAGAATTATTGTACGTTTTATTTGATTTGGATTTATTTAATCGATCATTAATCGCACGTTGGGGATTCTTGAAACACGTATTTTGTTCGCAAGAATATGTAATATCTTATAGTTCATATATAACGATAACCATTTTGAGTCCGCCATTTTGATTTGAAGCTCCAATTCGATAAAACGATTCGACAAAGTTGTACAGCATTTCATAACGAGCTAATAGAAAAAAAAGAATAAAATCGGTTAACAATTACGGGGTCCAGACTAATTTGTCCACCGAAATCGTCTTTTGAGCCACGTGCGTCAGTTTTGCTCGACGGTCCGAGCCTAAGTGAGAACAAGTAGTATAGATCTACTTACTTACGTTAGTCGTCCCAAGTTAGTCGCGCTACTCAACGCACGAATACTTCTCTTGTTTCACCTTCGAGGGAATTGAGATCACAGCTTCCGATCGAATACTGCTACGAATATAATTAGTATACTAATTATATATCAGTCAGGTCGAGGTATACGCAATTGGAATAATTTATTTATGTCAAATATTTTTCTAGTATTTTTCCCCATTGGCTTGTATATAATAACAATTAACGCAAACATTTACTGAGTAGAACAAAATATAATATAATAAAATATGATAAGTCTAGAAATAGACCGAGTCAATATTTTACAATAAATACACAAAGATTTGAATTTGTCGATGGTATTTAGTTTGTTTTATCGTATAGCCTTATCAAAGCATGAAATAATCCCGAATTCACGGTTGTCTCACTGTCGATAAGTAATTGCCATCAACCATCGACTAGTAGTGTTAACAAGAAAATAACGCTATCGCAGTTTCCACGCGTTATTCAACGTCCACAAAAATATTCAGGCATGAAAAACTCTGTGACTAATCGCGAGCCCGGTTAAAACATAACAGTGATGCACGTTACGTTGATAGTAAATGTGTTATCGCTCGCAACGAGAATTCTTGATGCGGTCGCGCGAACAGAATGATGCAGTGGCTGATACTCGTCGAGTTCGACCTGACGCAATTGACATGGAAATTGGAATGAATAAAGACAAAACAATTTAAAAAACTAGAACAATATATTTACAACGTTCACATAAAACTCTTGGAGTCATTTTGCTTCGGCTCATCGTAGAACTATTGTAAAGTCCTTGGATCACAGCCTCTTCCACGTTTAGCCAATTGATGACAGAGACTTGGGTTTCCAATGATGTTGCCCAAGAAGACACTGACCAGATATCTGTCCTTCATTGGCTCCGGTGACTTTTTGTACAAGCTGCACATCAAAAAATATCGTATCACCGGAAATGCGACAAGCATCGAAATGAAAACGACGAATGTAGAGGGTGATAGAATTCGGTAGGAAATGTTCGAAGGAGTAGCAGTAAAGATCACGTTTCCGACCTTGACTCGTACGGGATGAAATTGATACGTAACGGGATCGATCCACGGACCGGGAATCTCGGAAAGCTTACAACGAGGAGAAGAGGGAGCAAGATGGATCACCAGGTTTGAATGCTTTGGGAGCAAATCGAGGACATGGAAGATCGTTTGGACGGACCTTGTACCACGCCTGACAGGGATTTCTCGACGGGAGAGTAATTCTTGTCTGTTTTCCTTATCCATGAATCTTCGAACGGAGTTTTTGACGTGTCGTCGACGTTAAGTTGGTCAAAAAGTCAGTTGCGATGAGAAATTCACGAGGGCGTCGAACGAGATGCGATCTCTCGACGCGCGGTCCGTCATTTGTCTAGACCCGGATTTATTTCGAAGTATAGATCAGCGGATGATGGATAGACATTACGAAAATGGTTGCTTTCAAGAGATCGAGTGTGACGAGCGTCGAGCAAATGCGTGGAGGAAGAAGTTCAGTCAACCCTGTCTGTCCTGCCACAGGTGGTAGCGGTTCGTATATATATAATCGAAGGGTGGGGACGAAAACGTATTTCGAGGCTGAAAATCGTGGCACGTGCTCGGATATCTGACCAGAACGTCTCGTAAGACGAGATAAAGTGACGGACTTAAAGTTTTCAACTCCATTTAAAGGACTGTTAACTCTCCGTAAGACGAGGAGAGGCAACGACCACCGAGCGGCGAAGAGATAGAGGAAAGGAGTTGTAATACGAAAAGAGTGAAATGGAAAATAAAAGTGCATTAAGCGAGCACGAGCCACGGTCATTAAGCCTCAACTTCTTATCTTTCCCGCGCGAGGTTCCTGGTATTGAAAACTTACCGCGAGGGCATAGGATAAGAATTGAGTACTTACTGCTCCGGACGCGGTAGCCGAGTCTATCAAATTCTACTCGACTTGAGCTTTTAGCGATTCGGAAATAATTCATGAACGTCTGACCTCTCTACAGCTCTATACACCGAGTGACGCTAACTTCTGTGAATACACAGTCTACTCTTAAACCTTTCCAGACGTTTTACCCCGAGCAATCAAAGTATAACGCTCCCAGGTAAAAGGCTACGGCGAGATCAAAAGACTACGAGGAAGAAAAAACGTTTCTACGGTTGTTACCTCAACGGAAAACCTTCCTTCAAGCTCGTCCGCATGTACGCTATGTTTGCAGAATTAGTAGTTTTTCCGACTCGCAGTTATTATTATTATTATTATTATTATTATTATTTAGATTTTTAATTGTATTTGTAATTGTACTTGAAGGCGGAAATAAATTCTAGTTCACGGGAAGTTTTGTTGGAAAACGTTCGGTGATCCAACATAGTCTTTATAAATAGCGCAATCATGGAGATGGATCGAATCTCCTTGCTGATTCGTGTCAGCGACGAGCAGATTAATTTTAGAGACGATTTTCAGAAGGGATGAGACTTTGATAAAATCAATTGTGTTGCGAATGTTTGGGCGAAAATTTTGCGAAGAAGAACTCTGCTGCAGAGAAATTCGAGGGGATAAAATAGAATAAAACTTGGATGACCGATTTCACTGGCATGTCTGAGAGTTGTACCTGAAAATGTGGTTCCAATCCAAAGCGACGTCCCGACCCTGCTTTCGCGAAGTCCTCACGGCGTAATTTGCGCATATTCTCTCGTAGACGCATACGCCGTTTCCCAGTTCTGCGATCAGTTTTTTTTCGACACTGTCAACATCGAGGAACTCGTTTGGTGCTCCTCGGGTGGTGGAACGTTTGGCACGACTGGCGTAGGTGTCTGTTACAGGTGAAATAGGAAAGCAAAACAAAATCATGAGACTAGAGAAAATGAAGATTTGTGAAAGTTTAGCGTGACGTGGTTGTTTTGAGGTATCGTATCCACACTGATTTGAAGCTGAAACTGGCGACGAACGGAGTACGAAAGAATTGGTATGAATATTATTATATCATCCGTCGACAGTACGACGCGCGAAAGCTTCCTCGGGGATCTATTTAATAAAACTGGGTATACGTGATTAAATTACGAACAAAAGCTCCGCACGGCCGGTATATATAAGGTAATTAAAAAGACTTTCGCTCCTCTGGGTAAACTTTGGTGATTTGTTAAGTCACCAGCGAAGCCGGTTAATAACTAAGAACTACGTAAAGTAATTTTAAAATTCATTTCAAGTCTCGCGATGAGAAGGTACGGTACGACATAAGTGAGTAGGCATTTAAGTAGGTACAGTTTCGCCCAACTTCTCGACGAAATGATAGTTTCGCGGAGAATCTTTCGCAGCGTAAAACCGCGAACTTCGCTGACTTTTAGTCTGGGAATTTTTTCTCTCGAAAAAATATTTAAAAAAAATAAAGAGCACGAAGCAACGAAGAACAAACATTTTCCACGTCAGATTTCTACGTCTCCTCTCGCGTTTATTGGTTCTATTGGTTTGGGACGTTCGGTATCTCGAAACGGTAGCGACAGATTTTACCGCGACCCTCGGAAAGGTCGTACCTCGGACGAGGATTATCGCTGCTCGTCAGCGATAACGTTTCCAAGATTAGGAATTTACCTGGGTTCAGAGTGTAGGCGAGTTTTTTCACGAAATTCGACAGCCGGACGGCTGCTATGATTACTGGAAAACCGACCAGTTGCACGGGGAGCTCGAAGATTGGTTCTTGTGGACTCGGCGCGGCGGACACGGAAGCCAGGATCACCAGAGACAATCCCAGCAGCAAATATATCCTCGGAAACTTCATATCTCGGAGATATTCTTCGAGGGGGATAAAAAAACATACAAGTTTTAGAAAAACGTCGTTCCAGGCAGAAGGTTACCAGAGTAATGGAAAACTCTTGCGAATACAACGTCGAATTATAATTCGAAACTCCAAACTAACTTCTGCAAAATTACCGAGCTACATTTTATCAAGCATATGCTTCGGCGTAGGATCGTAGAATTTTCGCGCATCACAGATTTCCAAGACAAATTGCCAGTCAAAATATGTTCAGTCGTTGATTTTACGAAAAAGAATTCGCAATAAAAAATGACGGTCATCAAAAAATCAGGGAAACGAATAATTTTCTGTTTCTTGTACGTATCGCGTTGTTGCACGTTGATCTTCGATCGATCGAGAATTGAACTAACGTTGACTAGAGCAAGAGAAATTAATGTTTGGTAATTTGACGGCGAAAAATTTACCGCAACGAATCTGATCTCTCGGCTTTGGCGAAATGCATTTGCTGGTCGCTTCTGCAATGATAATTACACCGTTAAAATGCAATTTCAATGGTAAGGAACAGCGAAAGTTTGGGATACATTATTTTAACGTTGTATCGCAGGTTGATTGCTTTCTATCCAGTCGCGATTGGGTTGCAGGTTTGATTTTGAATTTAGTACCGATTTGATGTACCGCGTCGTATAAAATTAAGTTTTGTAACGGTGGGACTCAATTACGGCGGAACTCGTCGTCCTAAATAACACTGTTTCATCAGATCCGGACATTGTTTCACCAAGAGAATAAGTTGGAAGTAAAACCAGCAACATTCTTAACGCTACTTTTTTTTAGAAAGCAGATTCAAATATTTCCTCGAATTATGCTATGATAATGGTGAACAATTTTCAATCACGCGAGTCACGTGAAGTAATTTCACGCGTGACAACGAATTTTCGAGAAATCAAGCTCCAGATTATTTTCCCCCATATTTTTAGCCGCTCCGTAAATTTCTTGCCAGGTCGCGTCGAAGGGTCATCCGAGAACGTTGATGAAGGTACGAGGAAAGGGACGTCGAATGACCTTGATTGCTCGAGGCGCGCGTTGTTAGCGAGAGATGCGGGGATTCTTTTCCCGTTGGAAGTTGCAGACGTAAAGAGGAAAACGTGCCGGTCGGTGAAAAAATCGGCGGTACAGGAAGCGAGCTTTCGGTCGCGATGACCTTGTTTCAACTTACTCGTGTAACAGTCCGCGATAATATTGTCCACAGGAGTGCCGAAGGAGGCGACGGTGTGCCGATGGGATATCGACTGTTGCACGGGTTGAACTTTCTGGCGAGTGTCGCTACTCCGTTCTCAAAGGTTGATACGAGGCTTCACCTGCTACGAGAGAAAGTTTTACCCCTCCCAAACCACCGATGCTCGACAAGAAATCTCAGGTTGCAACACCGCTTCGAAATCGATGTCTACGTGTGACGGAAGACCCCGCCACATCGTGCATGGGAAACCTTGTGTCGTCTTCCAGTTACGGGACAAGGTTACGTCCACCGATTTCGCAACCGCGTCGAGCTATTCGACCAGAATTTATAAAGGTATGCCTGCGTCGAAAGGGAATCTTGGTGGACGAGAAAACGAGATATACCTCACATGTATGTGTATAGAAAGCACGGAGATATATCTATTTACATATATATATATATATATATATATATATATATATATATATATATATATATATATATATATACACATACATATATATATGTGTGTATGTAAGATTGAAAAATTGTACCTTTCCTTCCCTCAATTTTTTAATATTTTTTGTACCCTTCTAAAAAACCTTGCAGGTGAATTTTGGAATTTTCTCGATCACCTGTTTGATAGATATCAAGCTCGTGTTTTTTGCTCATAGCTTGCTGAATAATGGACTAAATAGGATATTTTTTGTCAACATTTTCGTTTTGTTACGTACTCTTCACAAAAAATACGAAAATTTTACTTTCTCTATTATTCAATACGAATACTAATTTTTGTCACTAGGTATGTTTTCTGTTTTTAGTTATTCTGAATTAATTTGCACACTTTCTGATTGTTAACAGGCGTTTGGAATTATAAGTTGAAGATTATAAACAGACTTATATGAAGATGATTCGATGTTGTTTTTCGGAGCTTTATGTACAAACTACATCCGCGCTTTTTAACCAGCTGCTTATAAACATCATTGTTTCGAGATTTGAAGGGTTACGGCACAAAAAAGAAACGAGGAGAGTGAATTCGTGGTGGCGAATTCACATTATATCAAGTTTAGCTGTTATCTTCTCGAAGATTTGAGGATTGTGCACAAGAATTTTATTCAAATATTTCAACGTCGACTGGCATTCAACGATTTTTATTCGGTTCGTTTCGGAACATTTTCACAGATAAATGTGGTTAAAAAATGTACATATTTCTAATTTTCATTTAAACTTGAACGCTCTTTCACCTTTACCCGGACGCTTTCAACTGTGTTCTACTTTCGTATTTGAAAACTTGTTTAAATTCAAATGAGACGATGTAGGAAAAATCTCACAGAATTTTCGTCAAGAATGGCTAATCTTAAGATTTATTAAAATGTGGGTCAATATTCTGATTCCAGAATTATCGTATGGATTCCATGGGACTGCAATATATTTTTCAGATTTTTATGCAAGGATCAAGCAGCATTCGATTCAGCTTAAATAATTATGAACGCTAATGGAAAGGTAAAAAACAAACGGACAAAATTCTTTATTTACAAGTCGCCTGTGCGTTTATGCTAGTGACAAAGAAAGAGAGAGAGAGAGAGAAGAAGAGGAAGAAATTAGGCGCCGATCATATCGTCAATCGTAGTGGTTGCGAGATATTCGTCGACTACTAGTCGTCACATATCGTTCCGTGATCGTGGCGACGAGTAACTAAGTCTATATATCTATAAATAGAAACGATATCAAAAATCGACGTGTACTACGAGGAATAAAAATATAAGTATCGAGACGAGCACGAATCTAAAATCTACCGCTTCCTACTCGAATGAATACGTGGATATTTACAAATTTTGCAAAACAACGCTCGAACGAGTTGCAAAAACCTCGTCAGCGTTAGCTTCGGCGAATTCGACTAGCCTCGCTACCATCTCATTTGTGCTCCGAGAGAGCATCTCCGATATATACAACACGAAGGGTATCTTCGGTACTGTTCAACAATTTTCGACCCGGTTCGTAGTCCTTTCGCAGATGTGAAATCGCTTTGGGAGTTAAAGAAATGGCTCGAATGACGCGAGCCCGAGTAGTATCCTCGGCAATGAACTTCCTGGATCCCGTCGCTTTTTCGAAGTTCTTTCCACACCGGACTTTCAATGACCTTGCCTCCTTGGCATGCGCGTCGCGTTAGCGAAGGCGAACCTTCTTCATCATGTTCAATACGCTGGATCCTGGGAAAGGACAGGTCGGGTAAAAATTATGACATCCTTGACCCTCGAGGCCTGAAATCAGTTGTCCCATGTGAGCAGCGAAATGGTACCGCGAGGCAACTTCCGCCGTTGTGCTGAGGCTCGTGTCCCTGTAACACGAAGAGAAACGGAGAGATCAATCGACGATGTCTCGTTTGAAATTGGTGGTTCCATAGCAGTGTCAAGTATCCTTTTCATTGCCTTCCTACCAAACTTCCGCATTCTATCCTACGTACGCGTAGAATAAAAAGAGTGAGAGACAGAGTGAGAGAGAGAGAGAGCGTACGCGGCACAAGAATCGTTCCCTCGGGAGCAACGAGACGAGGGCAAGACTCGAAGAACTCTTTTTGCGGGATAATAAATCTCCCTCGCGTCCCGAAGTTTGCATAGAATTGCGCTGCAATAGCTCTCCGGCTATCTTCACCCGGAACTTCTACGTATGACCTATAACAACAACTCAGCAATTTCTGGAGCGTCAGAAAAGTAAATTGTTCCCCGTGGTTCGAAACCCGATAAGACTTCGTCCCATTCTCGTGCCAGATATCTGCGCTGCTGGTTTCGTGCGTTCACATTTTTCGTCTCTGACAAGAATCGGGACGCGGCAAATGATATTTATCGAAAATTGTACAGCGATACCGCAACAAATAGGTCAGTTGTCTCGTATTTTTAAATACAAGCGCTATAAAAATCCAATCTCACCTTATACATTCCGTTTCAAGTCTAATTTTATCTACCGGAAATTTTCCTCTCGCGAGGAAATTTTAATTTTAAACCAAAATATGAATTCAAACGGAACGTCATAATTCAATTTGCGAATTCGAGTTTTACAACGAATAAACTATCCGAAATAAAATTCTAATCAGCGTTCAAATTATAATTTCAACTTCAGCTCGAAGTCATCGAGCAAACGAGAAAAAAAGGTGAAAAATTACCAAAAAGTAACTTTGGCAGATTTCGCAGAACAAAATCTGACGTTGATTAAATTCAAATGTGAATAAATTTAGAATTACAACGAAAAAGTGAATATTTTCCAGAAAATGCACAGTTAAAAATATTCAAATGGTCTTTTTTTCTTCTTCTTTAGCTTCGAAGTATCGAGCGTCGAAAGTTCGCGACAAATAATTGAAACGCGGAGGAAAAGTCGGAGACGCGAAATTACGATGGGTCGTCGTTTTAAGGTAACAAGCCACGTAAGAACCGTGTTGGAGCACCGCCAAGTCGTATGAAACGGTAATAAACAGAATAGAAAATGAGACGGAGAAACGAGACTTTGGAGTTCGTATCTGATGTCTCCATAAATCGGCCTTGTAGCGACGTGGAGATATTTCAATAGTTCGTAGAGTATAGAGCATTTGGTAAAAACTCACCGAGTCACGCAAGACAACCAACGGGCACAAGGTAGGCGAGCAGGCGACAGGCCGGTAGCCAGAGACATTCACTTTCTATAATCGGACCGAACGCACGAAGCCGTAAAAAACCGAGCTCGATGCAGAGCCGATGTTAATACAACAACGCTGTGGGAGAAAATAACCCGACGCAGCGAATGAATTCATTTAGTTTTTGTTGACTATTCCTTGCGGGAATATACTGTCGAGACTCTAGCATATGCAACGCCACCCGCTCGACAGCCGCGCACTGCGGTAGCGAACTTCCAGGCGCAATATAATTTTATTTTTTTTAATCACGCCACGCGGCAATTCTTCCCAAAATTCCGACACACTCGAGTTGCTTTGCGCGAGTCAAACGCGGGAATCGGGAGTCCGAAATTTCGGCTTAATATAAAATTCTGTTAAAATAAAAAATTGAAATAAAAAATCTGTTAAAATTGGACGAAGAAATTGAAAACAAAATTGGAATAAGAAATCTGGGAGAACATTTGGTGGACGATGGAATTGAGAAATAAAATCTTACCGACGATCGAAGGAAATATTGAAATGATCACGATGATCAATCGGATTGGGAAAAAAAGACAAACGAGAGAGAGAGTCGGGAATAATGTCGTGGTATCGAAACGAAAGTCGAAGTGGGTGGTAAAAAGTGGGATGCGAATGATGAAACGAAGAAGGAGAAATTGAAGGTCGATACATAGAATGGGAGCACAACAGCGAAGCGACGAGATATAATTGGATGAGATTGAACGAGGCGATAAAAAGTACGAAGGAAGCGCTGAAATCTGTTCGATAAAAGTCGAACGGCGGAACAATGGAGGTCGAGGCGGGAAAATGAAGCGTGGAAATCTGTGGATAGGGTGTCGGTCGCTGTTTCCGTGATCGTTTCGACGAGGCGAGGAGATCCGTTGGCAGCGATATCGTTTAGCGAATCTACGGAATTCCCTCTTTCATCCGTATGCCACGGATTTCTAGCCGTTCGAAAAGTGAGGTTATAGTGGCGCCATCTTCGGACATCTTCGATCACTTGGAACTTCAGGATGCAGCGGATAAAATCTAACGGCCATCGGGGTTCGAATAAACGCGGCGGGAGTTTGAAAATCGCTGAAGTTTGGGTACCTGAAACTCTATTTTCAGTATCCCAGTTCGCGGCGCGAAAACCATAGGGATACGCGAATTCGCATACCGCTATGGCGAAAACGCGACTGCGAGCAGTAAACGAGAGAGTGACTGAGCGGGAGAAACTCGCGTCGGAGAAACGTGTATGGCGTGCCGAGGAGAAAGTGACGAGGCGTTAGGTAACTTTTCCGAAAACGAAAGGACCGAAAGCGAACGGATTCGAATGCTCGGCGCTGTGGAGAGTGGCGAGAGTACCGGATTATGTGATCACGCGCGTAACGGACGCGCGGGGAAAAATTGCCGGGAGAAAACAACACGCGAGAGAAAACAGCTGTGAAGGCTCGAGACCGCCGCACGATTCGTGGATCAGGGTCCATCAAGAAATATATAATTTATTTTGATTCGCCTCCATTTTCTCCGATTCCCGTTATTATTCGATATTAATGATCACTTAATTATTATTAATTGTTATTCGTTATTTATTATTCCTTCTTGCATCTCCCAATTTTTGCTCACCCTCCAAACTCTCTTGTATTCGACAACCATTTTGATCTCGTCAATTTCTCCCTTCGCTATCCAAACGTTCCGCCTTGGTTTCTAATTTTTCTTTCAACTGCCAAAAGCCACTCTTCGAGTTCGTACTCTCTTAAAATAAACTTGTAACGTCCCAACATTCAAATTTGAAAAACTTTAGTTCTTCGAAATTGATGCAACCAGAAGAAGATTCTTCCGAACAAGAAGAAACATCCTAAGGAAGATAGCTCGATTCAATTTGATTTTGTACCCTTTCAATCTTATTTATTTTAATGCACGTGGTTTTATTTCTCTAAAAAATGGAACTTTTCGAAATAGATGAAAAAATTCAAATATTTCACATTTCCCTTCGCTGATCTACTGATATGTCTCTAAATATCTCTCGAAAACCACTGCATCATTTTTACCTGGTTTTCAGTAGAATTTTCACCGTTTCCTATTAATAATTCACTGGTTTCTGAGTGAGAATTTCAACTGGTTTGCATATCGATGATTTTCACCGTTCCAATCACTAAAATTAAACGAATTTCAATGGGTAAAATAATGAGATTTCTAATGAAAACCAGTGAAATTCAACTGGTTCATTCTTAGAGAGCACACTCGCCGGAAGTACTTTTCATTTTCTACGTTTTTATTCCTCTACAGCATTTTTGTTTCGTTCTGCTGTTTGCAATTTTTTCCGCTCCGAAGGTCCAACCCATTACGGTGGGTACTTAATCAACGTGCGACGTTGTGATATTTTTTTCACGCAGAAAACTGCTACGATCGATCGTGACGTAGCAGCACGTACGTCGTAAATATACTTCTATAAATACCAGATGAAAGTTTGTGAAAATTCCGTAATTTCCCATGAACAGAGCGGTTTGGCTGCGAATAATTGTATTACGTGCGGTTTGTTAAACACCGGAAATTCATCCGTCACCACGGTCAGTGGCATTGGCATGTTTACAGCGGTAAATCGCCTGCTACCTACACGTGTTTACATCGGTCGGTCGGTGCGCGTGTCGCGAGTGCCATGGTCACCCTATGAATATACCCGTTGGTGCCCTACACCTCGAAAATAAGCATGCACCAGTTGCTCGAGCTAAATGTCGCCGAACCTTTGACAAAAAAGCCTACCAAACGTCAAATTACCGATATATATACGAACGTGTTGACAGAACTCATGCCAAACGACTCAGGTGCGCGTGACCAATGTCATGTCATGGGAGAAAAAGTAGACCTCCGTTTGAAATTCGTAGCGTCGCGCACGCTCAGAGATGTGGGTGTCGGTGTCGCGCGGTCGTTGAAGACTGATAAATCATTTTACGAAATTTCGTACAAAAAAATTTGCGGCATGGTTCATCGAATCGGAATTGGAAACCAAACCGGCTCTTCGGGTCACAGCTCTTACTGCTAAACGCGACAGCCCAAATCCGGATATCATGCTACCATAATAACAATTGCAATCAAATTCTCGTCGTTCTAAGACAATTCCCTTGTTAATCAACCGAGAATACCACTAGACTGACGTTCATTCGTGGTCGCATCTCGGGCAAGCTATATCCGGGAGCATCTAGAATACTCGATCTATTGCAATAATACTTCGGAAAACATTTCTATCTGCTCGTTCCCAGATTTTTCCATTTTGCTATTTTTTCTCCGCTCATTTTGGTAAATTTGTTGAATTTGCGGAGTGCGTTGAAGTAAAGTCGTAATAAATGTTTTCATTCGCATCGATCTTCACGCGATCATGTCTCGAGCGACAATCGGATGCATCAAGTGCGAGTGTTACGAGTTGAATTGGAATTTCGATGAAATTTGAGTAAAATTTTGGAGTTAGCTTGAGAACGCGTTAAACATACGGAGATTACGACACTCGTCACAATCTCTTATCAACGAGTAGCTGACCGTGAAACGTAATCTAATCTGCGAGTGAACTTGAGATAAGAAGCGCGATAACGAATGATGTTCGGACGAAGAGTATAATTTGTCGATTCGAACCTTATCAAATTCAGGAGTGATCTCTCCATCTCGCTGAGTTGATCTTGATTGGTAGAGGCTGTCAGTTCGCATATCAATTTTGGAAGACACGCGTTTTTGATAGTGGCCATCAGTTTCGTCTTCGCGTTTATACCTGCAAAAAGTAAAAATGAATTTCTCGCTAAAAATACCACACCGAAAGAATCATTTGCAAAGACACGAGAATCAATGCAAATATCTCATAGTCCTGCGTCTGCTCGATTGCGTCACGATGATCCGTCAATTTTGTTTCTTCCATTTTATTTTTCGTACGTACTTCTGTCGACCGTCCTTCGTACGTCGCTAATTTTAGTCCCGGAATGAAAAAAAAAAGTCCAAAAATTAAAACCAAACGTTCGTTTGACCCGGATCTCCGAGATTTACCTTGAAACTTAACGACGCGCCGATTCGCCCAAGATCAGACGTTTTCCTACCGATCATAAGCGATAGCCAGTTTTCAACAAATCAACACCGTGAAATTCGGACAACGTTGTTCAATGTCAAACGTTCTCCGAGATCAGACAATTCAGAGTTCACCGACCTCGAGGCGTTTCCATTGACGGCAATTATTACTGTGGTAGATTTCCACCGTTGCGTAGGAGACTTATTTTTACCGATAATAATAAACTCAAAAAATGCTGTGCAAGGTCGAACAGAAACTGCGTTTAAAAAGTCCACGTTTTTCCCCCGTAAATGTGAATTTAATGGCTCGTGGAAAATTTTATCTACCACGAAGGAAAAATATCATCACTGAGCAAGAAGTACGTTCGTAACAGACCTCAGTTTTTTTATACTACAATTTCTGTATTCATTTATACTCAAGATCCGCGAGAATTCAATTTTGTCTGTACTGCAAAAATATCAAAATTAAATACATTTTCCCGGCAAGTGGATGATATTTGGATCAATGGTGAATCGCAGAAAAATTGAGCACTTAAAAAATGGATTTTTTGGCGAAGAAATGAATTTGGGTAGAAAATAGTTTCTGATGTAGGTAAGCAATCCGCAGACACATATTTCGCGACTCGATAAGTAAACTCTTTCAAGAATCAAGAAGCGCAAAAAATCATTCAGCCAAAGACGACGCTTCCCTGACGATGACTTTTCAAAATGTTTATATCGAGCACGCGTGTTGTACAGCGAAAAAACGGACATGATATAACCTAAATACATTTTTTTACCCCAGTAATCGGCTATCCGAGTTGATTAGGCAAAAACGATTATCGATTATTTAACATGGCCGCAGATCGATCCATTATTGATGAGTGTCGTAATCGTAGACCGATTGCTGGGAAAATATGATCTTTCCCGTGTCGTAAAAATGATGACGCGGCTTCTATCCCGTCGATTCGTATTACCGTGACGCAAGCTTAATTCCCGAAGGTCGATCGAGACTCGAATAACAGTCGAATGGTCAAAGGTGTGCGTCGTATAGGAATACAATGCGACGCCGCGTCACTCGCGTGGATCGGTCGACAATTCGAAATTAATCGCAATTCGAAATTAAACAGCGAAAGTCAGGTCGACGAGCGTTTCGTCATTCGACGTCAAAAACGCAAGCATCGGGTACAATTTTGAAGTTTTCCATCCCGCTGTCTCGGAAAAAAACGCGCATTCCAATGCTACCGAGCGCATCGAACGATGTTGACGATCCGTTGTTGGCGATGTTGTGAAGAAATGTTGGGAATAAAAGCGAGTCGAGAACATTCTCTTACCATTTTCCTCGACGAATTCCTTGTCCGCCACCTCGCGAGCGACTTTCTCGGCGTTTGGTCCTTCCTTCGCAGAACCTTTTGGTCCCTTCAACGACGCCGTTGCGTTGCTGTCGCTGGCGGTCCCAAAGATAGAGGACACGAGGGACGTGTAATCACCGGCGAAAAGTAGAAACATCCCGATAAAAATGACCAGTCGAACGGTTCCCGTATCCATATTTGCTACCAGCTCTCAGTTTCGTAACCGTGAATTTTGCCAATCACCCGCGTAATTCTCGACGCGATATCAATTTTTCCAGGGACGAAATATCACGGGGATTAAGTTTGGCATTGGAGATATCGATGGAAGTTTATCCCAAGGTTTCCAAATCAATTGTAACTATTTCCGACTCGAGTGGTTCACGGGGCACGAGCACTTTGGTTACCACGAAGAGATTCGAACAAACTCACTGCAACTCGCGGATCGCCGTCGCCATCGCCTCTCCCCTATTCGCGGATTTACTTTCGGCAACCCGATATAATTACACGTCTTCGAGGGACACTTGGCGGGGAATAGCGTTGTTTATCGGCGAAGAATCGACGATATCGCGTGGGGACCTCGCACAACCAGCGGGTCTCAAAGCCTACGAATGACTGTAAGCAAAATGAATGACTCGAAGCAAGGCAAACGCGAGCTCTGCTACCTTCTCGAGACTCCGGTCTCGGGCCCACCGTGCCGTTCGTTGCTCGGTGGCAAGGAGACAGTGAAAGTTGACTCTCGTTCGACTGCAATCCTCTGTTGGTACGACAAAAAGCTCGATCGGCATTCCGATACGATTCGAAGCAAATGGCAGCGATTTTCCACCGCGAATTTCCATTTTCACACGGATTTCTCCCCCTTGCCGCAAAATTCCCAGCCTCGAGGCGAGAACTTCGTCCCGTTTTCGATCCATTCCGATCGAGTCCTCATTTCAAGGATGATTTCGTAGTTTTTGTTCGATGCAGCAGCTTCGATAATCGATTCGCAGCTGAATATCGTTCGCCTATCAACTTTACCACGAGATGCAAATTTCATTTCGATAAAAAAAAAATAAAAAAACCGCGAGCCATGAAAACGACACGAGTGACGACATTATCGTGTGAAAATACCATTCAAGATGGATGCAGGTGCGGCGAACAGCTGATCGCTTAACCTCTACTCGACACGACGACGATGCGACGTCGCGATGTTTGCGGATCGAAGATAATGTAATTCGATCGTGCTACCAATTGATTTGTATACTTTACCAATTGAAACGCACTGCGCAACGATAAGCCGATCGGGAATGTCGGGAGAAGAGACTGAAAGTTCGGAACTTTCACTTCTTGCGTCTCGTTACGCTCGAGCGAGATGTTCCGACAATTCCGAAATGGTCGTCCGATAATAAAAGTCATTCGTACGCTGATGCCCCGCGGATGTTGACGGATTTTATAATTGACTACTCGTCATTCGCAGCTCGGTGCTTAAAAAAAAATGAATAAAAAAAAACAGCAGACAATTGTATTAGCGGCATACGAATAATTTCCGGATAAATTGCCAAAAAAAAAAAGGTATCTAAAAACATTTCTGCAGAAGGAATTACAATTTTGAATTTTGCATTGTAGAGCTTTGAAAAAATGACGGATACACTTTCGTCGATAACATCAATGTTTACGCGTAATTTCGAAAAGAATTTGGTGGCTGCGGAAAAATATGAAAGAAAGTTTTTATCGAAAATACGAGAATATAAATAGGCTTTTTGCGAAGCGTCTGCAAATAAGTGAATCGAAGAATACGTGCTAACTTTCGAATTGGGAGAAGATATTTGTGCGTTGGCGTGGATTTTTATCGCTCGTTCGATGTGTAAATTCGTGAAAAAATCCCGTTTGGATGAGATCAATATGCAAAAATGTTCGCAAAAATATTTTTGCCAGGAAACGTTCGGCTTGTCTTTTGTTTTTTAACGCGAAGCCAATACGTTTGTCGCGAGATATCGATCGTACATTCCGCTATTCAATGGAGAATAAATTTTTCAAGTCAGCGGGAAAAATATGTTTGATTTGAAATTTTCAGTCGCGGCTCTAAGAAACGTGAGAATTCGAAAACTTTGAAAGAAAATGCATTTTTTGAGAGCACAATTTCAGATTTCATCGTCGTTCCTGAAACGCGAGTTGGCAACGGAAAAATTTGTGTAGGAATGAGAATTCGTGGTGTCGATTTCTATATTGGCAAACTGAGCGAAACTTGTTGAAAAAAAATCACCGAATTCGTTAAAAATAACGTCGAATATCTTCACGAATTCGTCGATAGATGCGAGTTTCGTGCCGAGCAAATGAAAAGAATCGTGTATTTATTAGGAGCCGAAGGCAACGATTTACCGTCTCTGCATACAGGCTGCGCGTCAAGGTCAACGGTCTCGAGGCTCGCTGAAGAAATTTGCACGTGATATTGTACGCAACGCCATAGCATTTTCCATCTGACGCCGAAATTAGAAAAGAGTTTCAACGCGAAGCGACGATGGACAGTTCAGAGTTTATCAAGGTCATCGTGATTATTATGGCCAACGCGAGGACGGAGCACAAATGTTGCGATTGATCTGATCTTCGGTAAGAAAAATCGGCGTCAATTCCAGGATGGCTTTTGACAACGGTGTAACAGCAGGATCGTTTCTCAAATTTTTCACGAATCGAGATCTTCGAATATCGAGGGAATCGTAGAGCTTGGCAGATTGGCGTCGTCGAGCGTCACCGAATAAAGTACCATCGTCTCTTACTGGCCTAACAGAATCACACTCCATCGAAATCTCACCAGGACCTCGAGGAGGGTGCACAAGAAACAGATATTATTAGCGAGTCGAAGATAATTTCCTTGCCCAACAATTCTTCTTGATGGACGCGTGTAAATTGGGCGAACGAGCAAAGTCCATCATTCCAGGGTGCCGAATTCAATGAACTAGGAAAGACTTGCCCAATTCACGCTCTAGAGAAGAGGATGCGAGTAGCGGAGAGTTTTTTGCCCCTTGCCCAATTTACACGCGAGGTCGAGAATTATCGCCCAATTTGCCATTGCCCTTTTGTCGATCGTGTACCAAAATTTGGCGTCGCGATCGACGATCGGTTGCTACTTGAAGCCGATTTTTGGGGGCGGAGGTGGAGACGGAATCGTCGATCCTGGCCGGACGCGGTGTCCAGGTGGTCTGCTGACGAAGATTCCGTACTTCCTTGGCGGCGGCTCGGGCGGGAGCGGCGGTGGGAACGAAGGTTCCAAAATCTGCGACAGGAAATGGAATTCGATGCGCAAATCCGCGAAAAATCAAACGATTCCAATGCAACTCGAGAAACCTTGATGTCTTCCGGTTTTTCTGACGAATCGTTGATACCGGACGTTGGGATTTCACCATCTCCACCGGAAATTGACATTTGCTGACCGGTGTTGAACGCACTGTCCACGGTTGTGCACTGGACAAGGCCTGACAGTTATCATTCGAACAATTTTCGGATATGATATTCGAAAACATTTATATCTTACTTTTCCAAGTATCTTTTCAAGTTCCAAGATTTTCTCCTCGGTTGTCGATACTTCCGTGCTCAGCTTTTTTATCTGCATCATAATCATTTTGTTTAGCCTCGACTCAACACTCGTCGTTCGTATTCATAATCGTATCTCAGTTTTTTTTTTAATTCGCTGCTCAATATTTTATGGTTCGCTATTTAATCGCTGTATCATCGTTAATCCGTCAAAACTCTCTGGGTAGAGAAATTTTGGTATTTTATAATTCGTGACGCAAATTCAGCTTCGTTACTGCTCGACAAATTAACTATCCACAACTCTATACTCTGACACTATCGCTTTAACGATTTACTATTTACGGCTCGCGGATTTGTCATGTGAAATTTCGCTGCTCACCGTTCAAATTTTCGCTGCACGACCGATTACTAAGAATTTAAAAACTCACATCTCATCATTTTTTAGTCCCGTGTCTGCTGACACGAGATTTTTACCAGTCACAGCTCAACAGTTTAAAAAATAATACCTCAATTCCTACGAGTAAGCAAAGGAATTGAAATTTCGATGGCTTGATTAAACACTCACTTGGTTATCCAAATACTTGGTTGTCTGCCGTTGGATGCCTTTCTGTAAATCATTTTTAAAATTAACATCACCCAAAGTACATGGATTATTATCCCTAAGATTTGTTGTTGTTATAGGCAAATTTTCGTAACAAGGTCACCGACACTTTTGACGACGACTTCTTCGTATTCGACTCGCTTCTTTTTCAGCGTCAATAAATCATCCAGCTTCTAAAATAAATTACCATGCGATTAAGGTTGGACAAAGGCAGAAAATGGTTGGAGAAGAAATTAATGCAATTTTCATGTACGAACAGTTTTGTTCTCTTCCACTATAGCGAATAGTTCTCTGTTAACTTGCTCGATTCTTTTGATGACCTGCAAAAGAAAACGTGGCAAGTTTTGGGGAATTCGTCGAGTAGCACTGATTTTTCGCTCGAACGACATACCTTGTCGGTGTACCAAAGTCCAAGGTAAAATAAGCAATACATCAGCACGCATACTACGATATTATCCAAAATGCTTGCCCGTATGAACGACTGTAAGTAAATAATGAACCGATCAACGTCTATCTCAAAAAATTCACAGAAGCATTTCTTTTCAATTGCCAGTGACTAGATTCGTTGACAAATTATTTTTGATACGTGGGAAAAGGGGGATTTTTACGTGAAATAGCTTTGGTAGGGGAAAATATGATATCGGCGCGTATAATTACCCGTGGATCGTAAATATCGAAAGCTTTCAAACATGGTATCGCTCTGGTGAGTCGATAAAAAAATCCCTGCCGATGGTAAAACATCTTTCCGAGAATCCATAGATTTTCAAGGATGGGATTTATTTCATCGGCGAATAAAAGTCCACAAAAATTTGCAGATCACGTTACACGTTACGATGTCATCGAGAAGATGTTGTTTGGAAATGACGATCTGATCGCGATCGCGAAAAGTTTGACGCCTGACGTCAGGGGCGAAGGAACGACGTTGATGAATCGAATTACTGAGGCGACTTCGCAACGCTGTTCAAACATTTTTCAACGACTAGCTTCAGCGTGCATAATATTTACCTCGGCTCTCCGTCAGCAAATAGTTGGCGTTGAATGGAATTGAAAAAAAAAATGAATGGCCAATGAATTAAATTGAGCGACGAATCGGTGTCGATATCCACTTTTATGGTTGATTTTTGCGCAAACGAGTCGATATTATTTTTATCAAGATTCAGTTGTACCTCGTGGTACGAGATTTTTTCCAAGTTGGCGAGATGGACTTCACCTCGTTCCAATTTCGCGTCATGGACGCCGTTCGGAATTCCGTGAAGGTAAATGGCACGCGCTGCCCATCGGCTGAGTGCAGCGCCAGATGCGTTTTTCAAGGTCCACGTGGATATGAGAATCGTTACACGAGAGCCAAAAGCGTCTGAAAGTCTGAGCCCGCGGGAAAGATCTGCTAGAATGCTGCGACGCCTCACCTCGCGACTTTAGTGCCAGATTTCTCGCTCAGGGAAAATTTTGGCGAGGTGGGACGAAATTATTTGGAAAGCTTGCGAGTGAACTATCTTGAATCAGTCATCACTTATCGCGAGAAGCGACTTCCATTTCGAGGCTAGAATGCCAAGACGTCCCACCTCGCGACTTCCGAATACGATTACTCGGCCAGCAATAAACTTACGGATAGGAATCAACGTTTTTCGAAGAATTCCAGAGTGAGAGTTTTCACATCAATGGTCGTTAGTTGCGAAAACTACGATCAGACGAGCGGCATTCGCGCACCAAAGACTGTAGCGCCTGAAATCGGTTTATTCTCCGATCGAATTGTCGATCGTGCTCGTGTAGTTTTTAGAAGCACGTTCGACGAGTCGAGGACGAAATCCAATGAAATTTTAATCCACCCAGAGCATCAATCTCACTCAACGGCCACCTGTAATAACAGGTAACGCGCGAAAGTGAAAAATAAAATTGTACGAAATTGTTCACGTGTCATTTTCCTGCGTATTGTTTCACGCGACGATAACAAAGAGGGTAATTATCATTATTGCAACGTGTCCGAGGTGAAATGTGATTTTAATAGGTTACGCCACGCCGCGTGAAACACTCGAATGGTCGCGGGGAGCACAGTGGATTTCGGCGGTACCCCGAATCGGATATTATAATTGTACGAATAGAAAACAAGAAGCAGAAGCCTTCATCTTTATCGGCCCCGTTGGTATTTGATCAAATAAACAGAGATTAGCACATGAAAGGATTCCGAGGCGAACTTTCGTGGCACTTGGCGACTCCCATGACGCCTCGGGGCAGGGTTGACTGACTAAACAAGAACTTGGCTTAAATCTACCTCCCCTGCCCCGGGCCAGGGTTAAACGAACCTCAAAGCTCTCACTTAGCGCTACTCAAATGATAGCTGAATCAATTGACAAAATATTGTCGCACGAATCTCCGAAACGCGGACTCTTTGCGTCAAACACTCCAAGAGACTCGAATGATACGTGCAGTCGAAACTAATTCAAACAACTCTCCGATTCCCGCTCAAATATAAATCTATCTGGCCGAGATGTTTATGTAAAACAGTTCTCAGTCACCCCTGCCTGCTCTCTATTATTTGTATCAAGCTTTTCTCTCTCTCTCTCTCTCTCTCTCTCTCTCTCTCTCTCTCTCTCTCTCTCTCTCTCCCTTTTTTTTTCATCATCGAGGACCCCGTTGCATAGCGGCGAAGGGTCGCGCGGACACGCTCCTCCCCGCTCAGACGTGTCAAAAAACGTCGGTAACACATCGAACAACTCGACAAGATGGAGGAAGCGAGTGGCGAGGGAGTTTTCCGATTTAATCACACGCGGAAAATCCATCTCGAGAATCACGAGTTGCACGCTGCACGTCGCACGGCGATAATTGGATACCGTGATTTGTTCACGCGAATTATCGATATATCGAATCGTGTGAGCTACGAGCATTACAAGACTCGAAATATAAGTCTGAAATGTAACTCGCGACGTTGCGTGATTATTTGATGGCAAAATACCTTTGCAAATTGATGCGATGAGAACAACAGGGAACTTGGGTATTGGAGAGTCGTATGTAAAAATAGTTGGTATTATATTATTTTGCCACGTTGATTTTATCTCCAAGAATGATGTCAGTTCGACTATCGAATGCCGAAAGGCTTGTTTTTATATTAAAATCAACTTTGAGCGATGAGTTGATTAGAAGTACCGATTTCAACAATTTTTACTCCGCTGGTTGTTAACCTCGCGAGAATGGAATTCCTTCTACTCTCTTAAAATAAACCAGTGGAAATCTCACTGATCGAACAAGCTAAAAAATTTGCATTGACAAACCAGTTATAATCCGTTCGTCTACCTCTGGAATTGACTTACTTTTTGTGAGTTTATAGAATCTTTCAGTTATGATATCAACGATAAGATGCAAAGAAATTTTGTATCGTGCCTGCAGCTAAATTTAAAAAAATTGGATTTTTCGAAAATGATGCCATCAGAGAAGGATTCTTGCGAACGAGAAGAAACACCGCGAGGAAAAGAACTCTATGTAATTTAATTGTGTACCCTTTGTTGTGATTCTATTTTTGTAAAAAATGAATTTTTTCTAAATGAATGAAAAAATTAAAATATTTCACATTTCCCTTCATTGGTCTACTGATATTGTCATAAATATCACTGGAAAGCCAGCGCACCGTTTTTACTTGGTTTTCAGTAACAATTTTCACTGGTTTCCTAGTGGGAATTTTAACTGGTTTGTACATCGACGATTTTCACTGTTTCAATGACTAAAGTTTCACTGGTTTCCAATGCAGCGATTTTCAAGGGGAGAAATAGTGAAATTCTACCGGTTCGTTTTAGGAAGTACGGATGAGGTTGAAAAAACGGGGAAAATGAATTTCTACGAGATGAAACGACGAATTCCCTCGAGTTGCTTTTCTTAGGTTTTTTCTTCCGAGATCCACTGTGTACGTTCGATCTCGCGGTGTATTATTTCTCGGAGATGTATAAGAAATGAGACAGATATACGGTTAGATCTGGCGTTAAGCTCTTCGGATAAGAAGCCGATACGGAGGGTGTGTTCTCTCGCATCGCTTTGAGACGAGGGCTGAGCCAAAGGCAAAGGTCGCGATCGGAATAGACGTAATCGATTTGGTGAGAAACGAAGCGGAAGTCACCCCGAAGACGTCAACCAACCGAGAAATTACTCATCGTTCCGATTGAGGTTAATTAATTAGAGATAATTAAGTCCCTGCAGCGAGGCAAAATGAGCTGTTAGCCTCTAGGATACGCGAATCCTCGAGCTCTGTTGTCTCCTCGTTTCCCAGCCTCGAGAGACGCCGAAAATTCATCGGGAATGAAAAATTCAATTATTCTCGTTCAACGATGCGAGTCGATCGCTCAACTCGCTACTAAATTATTCGATAGGCGGACAAATGAACCTACAATTTTCGATGCCTACCCCCTTTAAATCTGCCATACTACTTCGCGAAATGAAAAAAAAAATGAAATATATCATTCGTTAAATTTGCACTTGTCATAATTCATTGACAACGAGCATCGAACTCGACAAAATCTCGCGTAAAAACTATCCTTTTCGCCAAGTCCACGCGAATTTTTTTCATTCCTTGATTGATTTTCAATTACCAGTAGTGGAAAAATTAATGACGATCTCAAAAATCTCAGAATTTTTCGAATCTGGCACAAAGCAAGTCTGTGTTTTTGCGAGCATATCTGAAAAATAACAGGATGTTGGTGAAATATGAAAAAATAAATAAATAGCTGAATAAATACATGAATAAATAGATAGCCAAATGAAAAGATAGTATTTGAGAAAAGGTGCAATTAACGTTTAATATTCCAATCTCGAAGTTTTCTCTACGAAAGAAGCGGGAGTATTTTGAACGGGGATGAGTCTACATAAATTGCGTGAAAAACAAGATTATGAAATTTCACTCAGGATACTCGGAAAAAATGGCGGGATCGTGACAGGTCGGGTAAATCGATCGGATATCAATTTTCGCACACGTATGATTCCTAGGCTGCGAGAAATATGGAGACTCACCGTGTTTTGCTCCTCGTTTCGCGAACGGAAGTATCCGGATGGAGGAGAGGTTACGCGCTTTCTCGAAAGCTCACGTCTGAAAAATTAAGGAGTAGCGAATCGACAGACCGGGAAGGTTCGAGTCACTGAATCGCACGTATCTCGGCCGACGAGGAAGGGAAAACGAGGAAAAAAAATGAAAATAGGCTAAACAGAGCGGAATCTCGAGCGGCGAGGTGTATCTAATCTCTGTGAATCATCGTTGATTTGATCTAAAACGATTTAACAATAGCACTTGCGCCCGAATCGTCGCCCGCTGATGGGCAACCAACCACTACAATCACCGCAGCGACTGCAAGCTCCCACCAACAGCAACGACGACCCTCGATAGAATTTTGAGGAAACAGTTTCTCTGTACGTTTTGTTGTTCGGGTTACGCGCGTTCACGGATCTTCTCACACGCGCGCGGCTTCGTTTGCGTGGACAGATAGTCGTATATACGCGTAACGATGTATCGACGCGGCAGAAGTACTACGCGGGACAGAAGAGGACGTGTCAGTCAAAGGTTAACCAACCATGAGAGAGGCCATTGTATCGAGAATGGAACAGATACACGGATACGGAGATGCTGGGGTGTTCGTGAATTTTAGGGATCGAGAAAATAGGGTCTTCTGATTACACGTCAAGTTGGATACCGCGTCAGAGAATATGCTTTGACTTGAAATTAATTTGAGTGGTTTTTCCTACGAAGCAATCGGCACACGATGATTCGGGGAGTCGCATAACACGAGTCGCGCAGGCTTTTAATTAATCGTCACTTGTCACACGCCACTGACGTGCACCTCAATTTTTACGCGACACTGCTCTGCTCCTCATTCGATACCAACAATCAATCTCGCCTCTCCTCCACTTTTCCCTGAAATTTCCACCTCGTCGATTCCCGTTTTTTCTCGTCTTCTATTTTCCTGCTCTCCGAATCGAACCTCCTCGCCTCTTCTTCGCCTACTGCTCGACGCGTATCTTTCGTTACTCCGTTTTCTCTGCCCTCCTCGGCAGATTCTCTCCGTCCCCGGTTATTGAATTTTCAATACTGAAATCTTGGTGGAATTCTTTAGATATTTTGTGATCACGCTGAAAACCCGAATTTTCTGGTAGCAGCGTGGAAGATCAGAATTGCGTTGAAAACAGCGCAATTATTAAACATCGCATCGCTAACATCAGTAATGTCTGTCGAGTTCACCGATTGGCCATTTGAAAAGTGATGTTTTATTTTTTTTTTGAATTCGAATTTTGTACTAAAACACGCGCAAACTCCAATATGCGACACGTTTTCGATAATGATTCTGGAATATCCGCGCGAAATGGGACGTGGAGAGCAACGTTTACAAGCTCGTGCGTGGCGATTTGGAAAATGAGACGTTGGTGAGTTTTTTGGGTGGGAAATTGTGCAAAAATCAGGTTCCACCGAGACTTGAACTCGGATCGCTGGATTCAAAGTCCAGAGTGCTTACCATTACACCATGGAACCTCGCTGATAAGCAGGTGTTGGTTAATCGCCGCGAGAGCGAGACGGATGCACCGCCGCGAGTGCGAATTTGCAGAGAAAACAAACGGGTATCGACGTTTGTAGAGTTCTATATTTGGAACGATGATAACCTGCACGTTGGAAACAACGATCTCGATCTTTCCAGCTCGATCGGGTTTCGGTTTGCTGAAAAACCGACGTCGTGCCGTCTAACTCCCTCTAACTCTCACCGCGATCACTGACACCTTATTTTCCGCGAGGTGTCAGTGAGCATTCTGAACTGTAGGCATAGAGCACTGCGTAGCGAAGTTGCAAAATATGATCAAAATCTAAGGACGAGGCGGTAGATAAAAATACTTCCAGGTACGAACAGTAAACAATGTCAGCGGGGTAACGAACAAAAAAATACGAAACGTATGTGAAATCATAACAGAACATTCGTACAAAAATACGCGTGAGAGTAAACATTAGCAGTTACACGGCTCATGAATGGAAAGTACTGATGAAAACAATTAAAAAAAATAGGAAGAATTTAATTTGGCAGCAATAGAAATTGGCATAAAGGCATCAGTGAGGTAGATTACAAGGACACAGTCAAATTATTTTTTCGTGTATTTTACTTATTGCTGGCAAATAGTCGACAAACAAAATAGCAGATGCAGAAATGTTTTTATCAAACAGCGCACACACTGGATACAAGTTACAGTTCTAGTCGTTTTTTTCCGAAAGAGAGTCAAAACTAGGTTTGAATGGTAACGACTCGTGAAAAAAAAATACAGGTTCCACCGAGATTTGAACTCGGATCGCTGGATTCAAAGTCCAGAGTGCTAACCATTACACCATGGAACCTTGTTGGAGGTTGGAGATAAATGGTGGCCGCGAGACAGAAAGACAGAGAGAAAGAGACTTGGATGCAAGAAGTAAATGAAAAGTGGCATGAAAATGAACTGTGTCTCAGATATTTCACACTCAAAGGTTGCCTTCATAGATAGTCCGAATATTGGGATACGATTAGCGATGATTTGTATTCGCTATCACCGTAATTCTACAGGTAAATTCTGTACATCCGTCTCGCTCTCGCGGCGAGTAGGGAACAACTGCGCCTCAGCGGGGTTCCATGATGTGATGCTTAGTTGTGATTCTTTTCTAACGTAGCGGGAAACATGAATAACGAAACATGCTATAGCATAAAATAAAAAAAATTGCAGACCAAGTAATATAAATAATAGTAAGAACGAATCACAGCGAATGCCGTTCTGTACACGAAGTAACCTACAATAAGGCTTTTTTTTATTCGTTGTACTTTGGCCAAGGGTCCACGTATTGTTGAACATGAAGTACATCCAAGAAAAAACTCTGAACTTTGAATCCAGCGATCCGGGTTCAAACCTCGGGGGAACCTGTCTATTTTTTTTTTTTTTTTTGACCAAATCGATACCATTTAATTGTTAGACTAGTTTTCAGGCGTTGGACAAAAATATGTGACTGAATCTAACATCGTATCGAGCGAGTGATAGGACGGAGATTATTGACTCTGTTGCTACTGCATATTGACGCTATTGGCAAAGATTCGAACAAAAACACAGGTTCCACCGAGACTTGAACTCGGATCGCTGGATTCAGAGTCCAGAGTGCTTACCATTACACCATGGAACCTCGCTGATAAGCAGATGTTTCCCGATCAGCGCGACAACGAGATAAATGCAAAACGTTAGCGGAACACTCGTCAGTAAAACAAACTACGTCGTTTTCAACGCGTGGCGCCGACGTTTCGAACATGTACAGAGTGGTCCATTTGATTCGCCCCAGACGAATATCTCGGAAACTAAGAAAGATAAGAGAGAAAATGGGCTACAAAACTTGAAGGGTTCCGAGGCAGAAAGATGATGACGCTACGCGTTGACTCCGGATCTTGCCACCTCCGAGATTTCGCTAGGAACTGCGGATTTTAAATAGGGAAAGATTGTTCTGGCTTCGAGCAACTGATGACGAGATCAATCACTTATTCAAAGGCGAACAGTTAAAGAATTAATTTTCGGTGTGTTTGGATTTTTCTTATAAATTTTTTGTCGATCAGATGGAAAAAGTTGTTTGCAGCTCCGAAACACCTCCCACTTTCTCATGATGCGAATGCGAGCAACACAGATCAGTGACACACAAGGGTAACATAGTGATCGTTGTTCAAGTTTTCCCGAGCAAACTGCTATGGAAGACTAAACTAGGGATGCAATTATGTATTGACGTTAGATATACTGTAAAAAATTGAAGAAGAAAAATTATACAAAAATTATGAGTTTTCTTGCTGCCAAAAATACTGTAGTAAATTCTGAAAAACATTGTGAATTTTTTGCTATTCGTCTCTGAATTCGTCCATGATCTCGCTATCAGATGCTCGAAGCCGAAACGTTCGTTGCCCATCTAAAATCCGTAGTTTCTAGCCAAATCTCGGAAATGGCAAAATCCGGAAGTCAACTCATACCGTCATCATCTTTCCCCCTCGAAACCCTTCAACTTTACTATTCAACTTTTTCTCGTATCTTTTTTAGTTTCCGAGATATTCGTCTGGGGCGATTAAAATGGACGCTCCTGTATAACGTACGACAGACTTCCACATCCAGAGCTGACATATTTGAGCGGTACTTACCCGATAAACGCAGCTCGTTGACTCGCTATTTTGGAGCAATTACAAGTCGCAGCATCTCTGTTCCTCTGCCGCTGGCCAACAAAGTTCTTCTCAGCATAGCGGTTCCATGGTGTAATGGTTAGCACTCTGGACTCTGAATCCAGCGATCCGAGTTCAAATCTCGGTGGGACCTGTATTTTTGTTTCCAATGTCCAGTCAATTTAGGGTTAATTATAACAAAATGTGACGATAAACAATGCGAATTCATCAGCCAATAGAATGTACCTCACGCATAAATCAGCAAAGTAACAGGGCAATAGAGCAAAATGTTGTTCTCAAAATCATAGTAAACAGTATAGTTGAAGATTCAATTTTTCTAAACAAGAATAAACATAAGTCACCATCTGTTACATTGCGACAATGCTGTCAACTCGTATCGACTCAATAAACAAAAACAACACATTTCACTGATAAAAAAAAAGAATGGTTTGAATGATAAAAAAAAACGTTTCATTTTTTTTCTCTACTCATTGATCAACGGTGAGAACGGCACAAGGGAGTACAGATTGTACGTCCAAATGAAACAAATTATTTTCACCAACGCAAATCAAAATCGAATGTGGATTAATCTTGACAAAGAATTTATCACGATCCACGGTGGCTCGAGATATTCTCGTCAGTTGTTTATTTATGTGCGAATAAGAATGTTCCTCGATCTTGAGTGTAGCTATAATTATCGCGAAGGACTTCTCACAGTCATCCAGCTACGATAAATAATGGCCGATGTTTTTCGTGGATTTGATAGTCGAATATGTCATTTCGTAGCCGTAAAACTTTAATTGGACGAGAGTAGACGAATGAAGTTGTTTATAGACAATTTAATTGTGTTTAGATAAGAATAATGATTCGTCAGACTCGAGTCGATGCGTTCGTTTTGTATTGCTCTGATAAATTATCTAACGCGAATCGTCGTCGTAATACGTAATTAGAAACGTGAGATATTTCAAATTTCGATCTTACTTGCAGAAAACTACCGTCGTGCGTCCGTATTCTGCGTAAATTCGGCACTAACTGAGGTTTCATTCCGTTCATCCGAGCGTATTTACATTTTCTGTTGCTACGTCGAATACTCGGTAATCCTACGATCACACGATCTACAATATAATTCCAAAGGTGATCCCAGCAATTCGAACTCGGCGATCCGTGGAAACTGAGCAGAAAATCGTACGACGCGAGACGCACCTAACGATAGAATCCAACTCGTGGGTAATAAATTACAGTTTAAAAAAAACTGCAAAGCACGCTTCTGTAGATAACGGAACCAAAAAGCAATAAACAATTTCTGATCAATTTAAATTCAGAACAGTATGATTACCAAAAAAAATAAAATTTATCGTAAAAAACGTAGGTTTATTGTTTGAATTGTTTATTGCTCATATTTATAACTATTGAATCAAGCAGCCCACGTTTTTTTGCAATACAATATTTTTTTTCGTTAATCACGCTATTCCTAATTTCAATTCACTGAAATATATTTTCTACCTTTTAGTTCGGCTAGCTACAAAAGCGTGTTGTTTAGTTTTTTTAACTATAATTTATTTTCTTACTTTGCAGTTTTCCAAAACTTTTAAATTTGAATTTAATTTTTTTTTAATTTTAATTTAATTTTAATAATACAGCCAAACAAACATACATACCAAGCTAATGAAAGCATATTAAAAATAGATTATTGCGATACCACAAATCATTTATTAACAATGCAGAAAAAAACAACTCTTTTTGCAGCAGTAACGTTCTACGGCATTGAAAGTATCAATAGATGATATTCGATTGGATCAGAGTCGTCAAATTCACTGGATTACGATGATTGGAAACTCCACTTTGGTGTTTCGCGTGAATAACTTCGTTCAATGACCCAACGAGCGTCAAACTATTCAGCGGAATTTTTCTTCTCGTCTCGCGATATTTATATTCTGAACCGACATATTTAATCACGCGAAGTACGAGTCAACAAAAATAGATCCTTCGAGCAGGATTTGAACCAGCGACCTATGGATATCTCTCTGATTTTCGTACTTCCGACTACAGTCCACCGCTCTACCAACTGAGCTATCGAAGGTTGGATGTCTGGGCGTAAAACAAACATAAGACGCGCGACCATATTTGTCGCGACTGTCGCATAATTAATAAATTATTTTCAGCTATAGAGTAATGGAAAAACGGAAAACTATCCGGTAGTTTAATGCCATTAGTAATAGTATTGAAAATAAGGCGAGAGTTTTTTCTGCAAATCAGGTCAGTACTTTTTCGGCGAAACGAGGTCGTAAGAGAAATGTTATCCGGCGAGCGAGTTCGCAATCGAAATTCTGTGAAAATAGCACAACACGTTGGACGGAGTATAAGTGAGGAAAAAACGGTTTCGTATAAAATATATCATACTGAAGCGAATTTTTTTTCGGGAGGAATCAGAGGAAATTATTTTATTTAAGTTTGTACCAGTTGTACTATTCCAGTTCCGTGGTAATTTTCCATCAGATTGCATTTCATACGACCAGTTTCGTTTTTACTATAGCTACGAATTTTGTTTGTTTAATTATTTATTGCCAAAAATAATCAAATGATTTTTCGCGGTACGAAAAACAAGGCGACAGGCAGCAGGTTTTAATGTAAATTCGATACTACTCCGTTACTCGATACGTATCATGCTATGATCGCTCGATTTTTTTTAATGTGAAAACAGAGTTTGAAGAAATATTTGCGAAATTGTTTTTAGCAATGATGTTGAACGGAAAATACAAAAAATACGTGCAAGCAATTTTGATGAGACATGATCGACCTTCGCTTCCATGTCCAATCATCATTAAAGCTCTGTGAGCTTTCGTTTTCTACGGTTCGATGTAGTTTGCATAAAGCTATAAATTTACGGGCCTCCCGTTGCCTTTCCGTAACGAAGAGGCCGACGATAACGAGAATATCGTAAAATCAACGGGAGATTTTTTTACACGGAGTCGTTAGACACTTTTGCTACAAACGAATTACGTTTTCATCTTAATTTGCATCGATCGGTCGACATTCTTCCCGATTCGTCAACAACGGCACTGACGAACGATTCGAATAAACGCGACACGCGACACGCGACGTTCGGATGGTTGGACAAAAAAAACATTACGTAACGCTCAAATTGGAAAGTAATTGAACGTGTTTATTACTCGCGGGGGTATACAGGTAATTTCATTTGATGCTTCCCTCGCGACGATTGTTCCACCTCGCGTTGGCTTCGTCGTTTTCATCTGGTAAAAGTTGCGTTTTCTGTGCCTTTCCAAATGGTCAACCGCGTTTTTCAGAGAGGTGAACGTCAAACAAATTAATACGAACCTCGATGAAAGTGTCTCTCTCGTGGAACACGAAAATACTTGTAGAAGAATTTTTTCGAAAAGGAAGAAATAAGGAATTTTCCTTAGAGTTCTTCGGATCACTGTATTTAATTTCATCCGTAACACGAGTCTGCGGTGAACAAGTTTTTTGACTACTCTCGCACGAAATATACAGATTTTCCCGACTCATTCCAAATATAAACTCCATTTTCACACGTCAAGTAGTAATTCCATTTTTTATTCACTTTTACAAGTACGTAACGTGTCTACAATATTTAATATGAAACTTAAGTCTAAAATGATCATATTATTTTTTAATATTCTTCCGAGTGAACATCATTTTTCCTTAGCCAAAGATACGTTGTATTCGTTTACATTGACACAAACGTGATATTTTATTCTTGTTTCAATGGAATAATAAGAGACCAAAATTAAAATGTACGATTTAATTGTAATCACAAATCTTTTATCCAGAGACATACCTACATACAGTCACCTGTGTCTCCTAAATGTGACGTGATGTATTCGTTCCGCACGTGGCTTCAGATTACGCTAATAACATTTTGATGAAATATCTTTGTACAAAAGTTATTTCGCAGGCTTGGGTAATTTTTCCGGAAATGGAACTCATTTGACTCGGTTCCATGGACTTGTTCACAAAGATACACCGAGCTCGGTTCGACGGCGACGAAACGTTGTAGTTTCGATGGAATTCTTGGCGGAAGGAACGGATTCGATTCGTTGTTGGTTCTTTTGTGGGAAACGGAAAGGAGAGCAAGAGAGTATAGGAGAGTCGTGAAATAAGGGAGTTGTAAAGTAAGAAACGACGGATGGCCGGACAAACATTTTTAAGGGTAGTTAAATACGGAGACATTGTAAGTCGCGTTACGGGAGATTGATCGACGGCGTACGCGTATCTTTGATACGTGAAATAGAAGCATCGTTTCCGGGATCGCGGAGGCACTCCGCGTTTTACGAAGGAGGACGTTTTATGCGTCACGGAGTTTAAACGCGTAAAAATTTCGCGTCTTGTTTAAACGACGCGCGCCTATTCGTCGATCGCCGCGAAGCTCGGCCTAATAACATTTTTACGATATAACTTTCGAGGGGGTTACGCCGAGGGTGTGTTCCAAGATTGAAGGTGGATCGAGGTGAATCGTCCTGGTCATAAAATGCATTATAATTGCCGTGACGGGCGTAAATCTTAAATATCAGACTTTTACGTCGCGAGGAAAATTGGCCCAAGATGCCACTTCCGTTCGCGGGTAAGTATTATATTACGCGGGACGACCTCGCCCACCTATACGAGCCATTCTACCTCGAATGGTATTCAACTCATTTTTCCATCGCTGAAAACCGACCCTTCGATTTTCAATCGGTTTTCCCTTCAATTTTTTTATTACTCATCTTCCTCTTTTCTTCTTCCCTCTGTCTTCTTCCTTCCAATGGCAAGTACAAGTTTCGGTGATTTTCGAAGATACGTGAATTTCAAGATTTTCTAACCTCGTCACTTTTTTGCAACAAATTCGGAATGGAAGAAAAAGTGTAGCATTTAAAAACAAATCCGATTTCGCCTCTGTATTCAACTTTGAACGTTTTTTCAAAAAAAAGGTCCATTTTCCAAAAAATCTAAAACTAAAATCGAATATCTTGTTTCCGAGAGAGCACTGGAAGGAAATGATTCCGCTCAAAATGCCTCATACCGCGCGAATAACGGAATACAAACGGAACACCAATCTCGCGCGAAACGCGTGACCTTGAGCCGAGTTAACAAATTCTTGCGCTTCCCCAACACGTTCGCGAGGATCGGATAACAGTTAGCGGGATCAGCATAAGCCTGGTTAATATTACCGAACTGAAGATCGGTGAAGGAAGATCTGTTCCAAATTTCATTCGGCGGTTGGCGTTGCTCGGTTAAATAAACAATAACCTTCGATAGCTCAGTTGGTAGAGCGGTGGACTGTAGTTGGTCGCGCACGATACGAGAGACATCCATAGGTCGCTGGTTCAAATCCGGCTCGAAGGAGATCACATTTTTGTCTCTCCCCGTTTTCAATCGGCGAGATAACGTTTGCGTTTTTTATTGCCAAGTAGGGAGACAATGTCTCGAGGCTTTGGCCGGGCGAGGGTAGCGGCTAAAGCGGGAAGGTGCGGCGCGGTGGAGCTGGGGAACATAACGTAAGACTTCGCGTCATAACTAGTTTACGTCTAAATTCAAGAAGTACGTCCATGGGCAATAAACCATAAAGATTCGAGTCATAACTCGAACGTATCACATTTTATTTAATTGCCCGTCGCGTAGGGTCGCCCTCCGAAGGGATATCATCCTCGCCTCTCTCTCTCTCTCTCTCTCTCGCTCCGGCTGCATAATATTATTTATTACCAAAGAAGCTGTTAAACTTTAACGCCGAAAGCGTTCACTTCGAAAATTAAACTCAATAAAATATTTGTTATCCAATCAAGTTCAGCGTCGGTAATGTCTTTGAATTTGTTCGAAGACGTCTTACGAGCAGGGCGTCGCGTCCCATACGATCGCGTTATTATCCGAATCCGAAGGATAAGACTTTACAACTAACCGCTTAAACTTTGTTACACCCCACGTTTCTCGAGGGTCCATATTCCAACGGTCCGATTCGAATTACCTGGCGAACCGTTTAAACCTAACGCAGGCTAACCGTTCACTGTCGCGATAAAACGAGCGTTTTTCTTATTAGATCGGCAGGCAGGTACGGATGTGTGACCTTCGAATTTCCCTCCCTTCTTCTCTCGGTCGAACTCTTCTCACGTTTTTCCCGCGATACTTGGAATATTTTTTATTCGTGACGAGAATATTTCGACAGGTACCAACGTTTGCCTTTACTGTAGCGCACCGTTAAGAAGTTCTGCTCGTTAACCGCAGATAGAGCACGGGTCTCTCTTTAACATGCGGACGTTTAAATTTAAATTGAGAAAGTATTTTACGACGGAGCGAGAGTTTGATGGGGCTGTTGTCACATCTTGATGAACTAACTTCGAGCGGTCATAATCTTCGGAACTGTTTACGACAACGTTTTCTCTCTGCCGATAAGAATCCTCGGTGATATTTCGTGCCGCGCGAATTCTTCATCGCGAAACCGATCGGAAAACGAGTTTTTCGCGAGAAAACGAAAAATCTGAAATTCTCATCGGTGTGCTTTTCCGCAGGCATGTTATTTTCCCCGTCGAAATCAGACTTTCCCGAGTTATTACCTGCTCGCCACTTTGATTTTCCCACTAACGGCGCCGTGGAACGAGTTTGCGCGATTGATATTTGACCGAGTAATTTTCAAATGGTATCAAATTGACGAATCATCGCGACTCGATAATTCCATTTACGAACGAGCGAACAGTACTTGCTTATTCGTCTTCGTATCGACGAGCGACGAGGCGTCCTGACAAGAACAATCACTCGTACCGGTGTTTCGTCAGGTTGACCGTAGATCTCGTTCGTAAAACTACACGAGAGTTTATTTTTCACCCGATTTGTAAAATATGTACCTGAGAATGAAATATTGAAGAAAAAAAAATCTAGGTCCCACCGAGATTTGAACTCGGATCGCTGGATTCAAAGTCCAGAGTGCTAACCATTACACCATGGGACCTCGAAGATATAGGAACTACAAATTATATATCAGACGACTAGCATGTTAATTTCTTGCGTATCGAAAACATCGTTTTGTTGACACCATGTGCCCACCTTTGGCCTTCGTTACGTAAACGTAGCAATAAATAGATACTCTGTCAGCTGAGGAAATCTCGTAGGAATAATAATAACGCGACCTAGGTCAACGTAGCAATAAATGTAATCTAATAAAACATCGATAGCGATTCTAGAATGATCGACTGAATTAGGTACGCGCGATTAACATGTTTTCCACGACTTCTGTGTGATTGAGGTAAACGATGTATCTGAAATTTGTATGATCCGGTGCATTGGAGTGGCGCGAATCAACTGCCATCGATATCGATATACGCCTACTATGCTCCGTGTATGCATCGCACAGCATCTAAAAATCCGATTAATTTATACTAACTATACTAATTTATAATAATATCGATAATTATTTTCTGTTGATAATAATTATCATACCTACTAATCATTGTTATAGTTGGAATAATTAATAATTATGAACGGATGATTCGCGCGAAACAATGATCTTCATCCAGTCGGCACGCGAGGCTTCTGCAATTTATTGCGTGGCAAGAAAGAAAATCTACCTTACCGACTGAGCGTTTTTCAGCCGAACTTTGATGTTTTTTCGTGATTTTTAATGCAAATCGATCGCATTCGTATACATAACTTATTCGGTATGTAAATTTAGATCTAATTATTTCGAAAACGGCAGATTTGAATTTGTTCGAACTTCGTGATTCTACGAAAGGTATCAAACAAGAAACGACGTCGGAATTCGACATTTTCGCTCAACTCTTTGAGGTTCGGTGAGCTGAGAACTGTCCCACCATTTAGTCAGTTTTCGATGCGTGGTAGGATACATTTGAGTCTCCTTCAAAAAGTTGAGATGACTCGTAGTCGTACAGTTTAATATCCCGTTCAATGTTTTTCAATCTGTTGGCAATGCTACGCACCTACGGTACATGCTTAAATAAGTGAAAGAAACATGTATTCCAATCAAAACGCATCGTGCGGTGCGGTGAATTGTTGTTGTTCGTAACGCTATGTGATCTTTATTTTCTTAAAATATGTTTCCAGTGAATAAATTGTTTTGTAGCAAGAAAACCATGTTATTCAATATTGTATACTCATTTTAAACATTTTAAAAATAATCAAATTACCTTTAATTATAAATTCGTAAAGACATTTTTTTTCTTCAATTTATGAGTTTATCATTTTATTATCCGCAGCTTGTGTGAAGTTTTTCTATCTTTAGCTCCAATTTAGAAAACATGGAGAGCAGAAAATTTTTATGTAAAGATGATATTGAAGACATTATCGAAACGGAAATGACTTATTGAAATGTTATGATTCGTGTTCTCATTTTTGGCAATGATATATGTTAAACGATCAGACGAAATGTTTATTTTTATTTTTTTCAAATGACAAAAATTTGGTTTAGTTTCTTTAGATTCGCGTGGCTCAGAGAGTCAACGCGAGTGCAACGGGTGGCACGCGTTCGGTGACGGGGAAAATGGTAATAACTAGGGAATATCGGGAATATCGAGAGATCAAGGAATGACCGGAAGAATTGCGCGAAGATGGCGGAAATTCGTGCAACTGTGTTTTGTTCTGGGTAAAGTTCGGTATAGTTTGAATTATGGAATGGATCGAAGGGATTGGAGGGATGGGAGGAGGATGGAAAAAAATTGGGGAAAAGTACACGCGTGAAACAGGCGTGGAACCGAGCGAGCGTATCTCACCCCAGGAGCCTCTTCACGAAGTATCAGTAGCCCCTAATTGAACGGATGTTGGCAATAAATATCGCGTGTTGCACTTGAGGGTGATTTTATAATGGCGTGGAATAGAAGACGAATTCAGTCCGCGCGTGCTCGGGTGCCCGGAAACGGAAATGTTATCGGCGCGACGCGTGGAGTATTTGAAAAATAAAAACGCTCCAGTGAAATCGTTGGCTCGAAGTTTCAAATGGATTACGAATGGATTCGAGAGCGACGAGAATAAGCGTCGGCGTCGCGGAGTAGACAAAAGATGCTCCCGAATCGTTGGGTCCACCGTGGATAGGTAATATACCGCGTTTTAGGATCAATTCGAATAACTTTGCCGAGGGAAATACGGCCGTTTGTGTTTCGGTGGGAAGAATTCATCCGGCAAATGTACGCGCATCTCCCCGCGTAATTCTTACGACGCGAATTGTCAAAATGGCGAGAGACATAAAGAGAACGGAGTCGGTCATTGAAATAAAAAAGAAAAATAAAAGCGCGAGCTGTAACGACACGCGTTTTTCTTCGGTTCTCTATTTTTTTTCCTCGTTCGAATTTTAACGATCGACGTTTCTCGCGCATTGCTAAAAATGCTTCTCCTCGCGCGTTTATATTTAAAAAAACAGCAAATAAAAAAACGGCGTTTTGCACGCTTTCGCTAATCTCGTTCGCGCACTGTACGTCGCCGCAACGAAAACAAAGTCGATTCCGCGCGAGAAAAAAATCTGTACAAATAAGGATGAGAAAACAACGAGAGTCGTCCGCCGAAAACATGAAATATCGCCTGGCTGCCAAAAAGCTCGCCGTCCGATCTGGTTCATCGAACGATTTTACCGCGCATACGCGTACAATTACGCGTTTGCGCGGGTGTTCCCCAGCGGGGACACGAAAGTTGGGCGAAAAAAACGTATCATCTCGATGCTCGAAGAAACGAACGCGGCTCACTGTCGGAGTGAATCTCATTAGTTCTGCCTTCGTGCATGTTCCAGCGTCACTTTGATGTCACCCGACGTCACCCGGTCTGCCCTCGGGCATCCGAAGCACGCGCCGCTACTACTACTACTACTACTTCTATACCATCGTCGCCGGCGCTGTTATCATTGATATTATTGTTACGATTACTGCAACCATCTGTATCGCTACGCCTTTGATTATCATCAACATCAATGTTCGGCGTATTTTCATAATTAACGAGAGGGTTACGCTTCCCGTGCTACCAAAACCTACCCTTCCAACATTTCCACCGCAGAGTTCGATGACATCGTTCCAGAAATTTTTAAACGCGCTTTTCAGCACTTCACACTCAATTCAAGGCCGTCATCGTGGTCCTGAGTGATACGAAGAGATGGAAAACTTACCGTCGACGACCTCAACGAATAACGGCTCCAAAAAATTGTGTGTTCTGTTTCACCTAATAAATATTCGAGGACTCTGCTGCTTTTACTCGTATACGGTCGGAAATCTGTGCTGTTATTCGTTGGGCCGTCGATCGTTTGTCCGCGAATTGGCAGCGGAGATTTTTCAGAAAGATATTACAGTTGTCGAAAAAAAAATGGTGTCAGCGGTTGGATGGAGAAGCTTTCTTGTTTGCATATACCTACATGGGCGTTGTGCACGACTTGTCGAGGGTGAATATTGGCAATACGTTTAAACTAGAGTGGAGGAAAAAGGGAAGCCTCCCTAATTGTAGAGACGAAGCGGAAGTCGCGTAATCTACGACGCTTCATTATCGGATGAACATATTGCCTAGCCGTATATTTACATATGCATGAGTAGAATAGCCAACTAAACGACGGCGTACACGAAACGTTGGTTCGACGATTGCGGTTATCTTATTAGCGATGAAACGAATTGCGGACGACGCGATTTTTCGACGCGACCCGAATGGCGCCATTTTCTTTCGCGAAAAAGACGCAAGCGTCGCGGATTGATGACGATACGTGCTCGTTGCGAACACTGGAAACGGGGAGAAAGAGAGGAGCAACCGGTACGAGCGACGACGAAGGGGCGACGGAGGAGATCGATGTGTTATAGGTACGCGGACGGCTTATTCTCGTCAAAGCGTCGAACAATGCGACAATGAATGCATTACTGGGACCCCTATCTAGCCACGTGACCGCGACGCGCTGTCGTCAGCCATTTTGGATTTTAAAATACGCGGGAAAATAGGGGCGAGCGAAGAACTCGGGTGAGGAAGCGCGCGATGAGGGGATCGTTGAATTAACGATCACAAAAAAGAGAGAGAGAGCGTCACGCCTGGTGGCAAAATGGTGCGTGACTAATACGCGATTCTTTGTAAAGGTGCCTCCTCGCGACCGGGCGCTCGCGTCTATGCGACTTACCCCGTACCAAAAACGGCCATTTCGCGTCGGTGAAGTATCTCGCGCGGCGCGATGATACCTCCGATGGTCCTACGCAGCCTACGCAGCCTACGAAATAACACCGTCACCGGTGACGGAAACCTACGTGAAATCGACGACGTATTGTTCCCGCGCGTAATACGCTTGCGATCGGTTATTTATTACAGGAAATTGCGACAATTTTTACCCACATTCGTTCAACGGCATCCATTTTCGGACGCTACGGAAGTCAAGCCTTATGGAATCGTCGGTGCGAGCAACGTCGTAAAAAAACGGCGTAACCCCTCGCGAATATCAAGGCTTGAGAAATCAATTTAGAAAGCGTTACTAATCCTTGATTTACTAGAAAAAGGGCCTTGGCGACTCGTCACTCCTACGACCTTCGGCGATACGACGATTGAAAAAAAACGAACTAGGTACCGTCCAAGAAAATCGGGCACGTGAATAGTTACAGCCAGAAACACCTTTCTACGAGTTGACCTTTTTTTCTGCACACATCCATATCGGTATTCCAAATAATATTTGACAATTTACTCATCGATACGATATTCGCCGATAGAACGTTACACCGGGGCGTCTGCGGCGAGAAACCCTTATTTACGAATATCTCGAAAACGGTCACTTTTTCAACAAAATTATTCATAACCGAATTTATTGCTGAAGCAATTTGCTCTGCAATCGATTCTTACGATTTTTTTGTAGGAAGCACCGTTCACGAGATACAACGTTGTGCAAAATGTGTCTTCCACTCGACCTCTCGGATAACGTGCGACGCAGCGCATACAGTCGCGAGTGTGGTATTCACGATTGTTTCGAGCACTCTTTCCGCAAATATAACAATGCGCTACGGACTTTCCAATGTTTACTGACGACTTCAGAGATATTCGATGAAATTGATTATCGGAAATTGGAGTATTTTTTCGAGGTAACAGTTTCAATAGCCAGAAGCTCGTCCCGATCATTTGTCAAATGAATGTATTTAAAGAACGAAATTGCTACGAACATTAGGACAATAAATGAAAATGCACGAATTGTGTTAAGCACCGTGCACATTTTCCATTGATAAGCAACTTCTGCGTTGATATTTTAAGAATGTAATGAGTAAAAATTATTGATCTGAATACTAATTAATATATTAGTCAATTCAAGCCATATGCAATTTTTGTTACGCTTGACAAAAAAACTCACGTTTTGTTATTGTAAGTATTGGCGAAAGATTATTTTTTAAAAAATATGTAGTTTGTGATAACCACCTTGATTGAAAATAGTCTTCAAGTCCTCAAATAATTATTAGGCAAGAAAAAAAAAATTCTTTCGTTGTTCGTATTTATTCATGATTGGTGCTTTTATTCGCGGTAAATTTTTGTATCCCTCTTATTAGAGGAAAAAAATATTTTGTTGCTCGTATACGTGCTCATTTTCAGTTAGGCTTTTGCGGCCGAGTTTTTTGGTGCTGTTATTAGTAAAAGCCGTGATTATATCCGCATGCTTATTTTTTCTCGGGAAAAATCAGGCAGGACGGCGTAAGTATATTCGCTGTTTCGCAGTGGCTTAATAAAAATGAAGATTATCATCGCGAGGATAAGCCCCGACGAGCAGAGTCGTGCAAAGTGCATACACGCATACGGCATACCGGACGAAGTGCACCGTCGTTTCGCCACACCCCAAATTTTTGCGGTAGGTCAGCCGCGGCAGTTACCCTAATTCGGTAATTCGAGTCTTTGAGGGGAACCCCCGCTAATCAATTTCGCGCGCCGGCTAAATAAATACGATCGATCCTCCGTTTCAGATAAACGCGTTCCAATCTGTCGGCAGCGAACCGACCGTGATGGTAGTTAAAAAAAGCACGGAAAACTGTAGGTAGGTACGGCAGAAGGAGCGAGAAATGAAAGAAAAAAAAACGGAACGCAAGAAGCGAACGACGAATCAGCGCGGTATGCGAAGGTTTCGTTGGATCTCGTTCGTCGGTGATATTTCCGAGCGTTAGCTGGTATTTAGCCGATGTCGGCGATAACATCTTCGTAGAACCGTTCCGAGCTCTCGGGCATCGAAGAACCACTCCGCACAGCCGTTCTTCGGCGATTACTCGGTGACAACAGATGCTCCGATGCGGGTTTTATCGCGCCATGAAATCTTTGCGCTTCGCTAGGTGTTCTGGATTATTATTACTCTAGTTGGCGGTTATCATTTCATTCTAGCTGTTAGATTGATAGCCGTGGAAAGGGTTGGGCCTCGATCTCCCGGGGCGCTCTGTCCCATTGAAAAATAAAGTGGTAGTGTGACGCGGCGGCGCCCGGGGTGTCGAAGAGAACGGCATCGGGCGACCTCAAAGGGTACCGAAAACTGAGGGTTACTGCGCGCCGCTACCACCGGAACTATCGCCCGATACCACCGCGTCGTATCAATTTCTGATCTGCCTTTGCCAACAATCGATTGGCGCTCGTTTATTTTTTTTTCATTTTTTGGCTCCTCGTGCAGCGGAAACTCGCGCCGTTAATTGGCGCCGTTCCACGGGATTCGACGCCAACGGCTGGCAGGACGAATCGCGCGGAGTACTTTCGACGATCGAAGGGAATAATGCGTCGAGAATGTAACGAGGAGGTAGTAAGAGGGACTTTGGCATGGAAGATCTGCCGAATCGATCTCGATCGCAGTTTCGCGCCACGTGTTCGCGAACTCGGTCGGAAGACGGTCGGGGAAATCGGTACGATTTCCAGAGGTGCCGTTCCACTTTGCGTCGCTCGCGCGTTGGAAGAGTCGGATTAGATGGGTCGTTTATTGGTTGCGGCAATATATCTGTCGGTGCCCTGCTCTTCGCGAACGCGGACCACCTAGATCAGACGCGGGAGACACCGGACACACGTGTATTTATTGACCGTGCACATCGACGTGCGTACACATCGACCGGGTGAGTTACGGTACCGTGGACAGCGTGATCTATTGCCGAAGAGAACTGGAGGACCGTCGAAATCCCGGGGGACCGGACTCGACCCTCCTATAACCATCCACCCACCGAGTTATCGGAATATTGATGCTATTCACCCGTAAGTGCTGCAATTATAAACTCCTCGGTCTGGATGTTCTGTAACCGCGAAATCTGTATGCACGTGGAAAAAATCGAAACACGATACGAATGATGAGAAAAGGTCGAACAAAATTCGTACAATGAAACGCTGTGAGAATTTTTTCAGCCAGGCGTGAAATCCGAACGTATTTGGAGATACGACGATTGTATCGATCGATTCGTCGTACGTGTGAAAAATATTCGGCAGAAGGGGAAAACGAGTTGAAAAACGAAGCTAGTGCGATTTGGAAATTTGAACGAGAAAAATACGAAAGTGAAAATAAAAACTGCCACAGATTTGAAAAGCTTTTGGACGAGAATCGAGACAGATTTGACTCGCGTATAAAATAATACAAAACGAAAAAAGAGAGGGATGTAAAATAGTGTGCAAAAATCTAAATCTTAGCAAAAGATTCGATGCTTCTAATAAAAACATCAAAAAAATATTTCTCTCGGATAAAAGCAACAGACATTTTTTCTCACCAATAAAAGCAGCAAACTCAATTCTATCACGAGTACTAACACCAAAAAATGTCGCGTTTTGTCCTACTCAATAGTTGTAAAATGTATATTTCTCAAATTTATCTGTAATTTAGAGTTTTCAAGCGATTTCAGAACAAATTGAAGTGTTTCGTGGAAAGAATAAGATGGAATTCTTCCAATGTTTTAAAAAATATACGTATTTTGTTTTCTTAACTTGAAAGCAACAACGAACTCGATTATGTTCAAAGTTCTCAATTTCTTTGTCTCTATAAAAGTGGAGAGTGCAAAATTATTTTTTAAAACAAATCATTTTTTGGAAAGGGGTCCGTTGTGCTCGGATTTTGTTGTTGGATTATCGCAAACCAATTTAGATAGACCGAAATGACTCGTACTCAGTGGTCAAAAACCACAAAAAATAATCCAAAGGCTTAAGGGGTCCGTCGTGCCCCGGTCTCCCCTATCATGAAATACATATTCAAGGTGTGAAAACATTATAAAGATATTCGCATAGCAAATATTACAAACAAATAATCTTATTACGAAGCAAATAAAATATAATACTTACCATAAATAATTGATTTTCGTCGATATTTTTGTTTCGACATAACAAAAATTTGCATCAGCACGATCGTTTCATCTCATTAAATACTTCAAATATGAACAGAAAAGTTGTTTGTCCATAGAAAAAAAATGTGTGCACGGTGCTGTTATTCGTAGCGTATTGTTTTCAGGTTTATTGTCTATTTGTGTCGCGTATGCAAATACACGCTGGTAATCGGATGATTTTTTTAGGATGTTTTTTTTCCAGCGCAAAATCGTATTTTTTACGAAGATTCGTCGTTGGAAATTGGGCATTTACTGGGTGTTATGCTCGGCGTGCGAAAAATTAAATGCTCGGAGCTGCGGCGTTGTCTCGCGTCACCTTTTTTCATCGCTGAAGCGTTTCGCGGTGATGCGAAAAGAGGCCACGAGGGAAAGTTTCCCGTTGAAATTGAAATCGTTGTCGGCGATTGGTCGTTAGAAATTTCCAATCGTTAAAAGTTCCTCGCAGTTCCGCTGTCCGTTAATGCTTTCATCGGAGCACATCCTCTCTCCCGGGGTAGTCGGAATAAAAATGAAGTGGTCTCGTCGCTTTAATTCCGTATTGGTTCGATGGATTACCCGCGATTAAAATAAAATGTAAATGGAGCTCGCGTAGGAGCGATAGATAGCGGCGGTTGGACGGGGGGATATGGGAGACAGAGCGACGAAGAGAAAGAGAGATTCGCGCTGTTCGTGTTTCATGCAAATTTGTTTTGGTAATCATCGAGTGGAAGCTGATGTATCCGCCTTTTCTACCGCTCGAGAAACGGAGCGAATAAAATGCAACGAGAAATAAAGTGAAGAAGAGTGAAAACGATCGGTGAGACGGGAATAAATGTGCCAGGACGGAAAAATGCCTCGACGAGATGGGAGAAGTAACGGGACGTCGCCGAGATCTTTACGAAGATGTACCACCCTCGCGGAGACGCGTGTTTCGCCGGGGTTAGAATTCCCTATAAATAAATGACAAACCTCCTTCGTCCGTTTTTCCGCCGGCAGAAAGATGCCGTACTTTTCAATACGCGGCTACGCTCGTCCTTCTCGAGTGTTTTATCAATACGTCCAAACATACGTCATCTTTTTCCAACTGCTACGTAGGTATCGACTGCATCCTTCGTTCTTGCGAAAAGCTTACCATCCATCTTTTCGCCCGCGACTTCGACTTCGTTTCCCACATTTCCCACATCGTAGGTGCGACGTGGCGTTGAAACGAGATTTCAGTAACGATGTCCACCTCGTTTCCAAACGACCTGAATCGATCCCTCGTGGCTCGACGCGATCGTCAACCAATTGTCAATTTTTGAGGGTAGCAATCGAACGGCGAGGTAAGGGGGCGTCCAATAATTACGTGAGGTGTTTGGGGGAGAGCGAGGTCATTTTTTTACGCACGACACAGTATAAAATTGCGCGAAAAATGGGTACAGGTAAGTAAAATACGTTTATCCGCTCTAATATGGCTAAATCATACACAACGATATTTATCGCACTTATATGCGAACTCTTTCGAACTCTTTTATTGTCTCTTTTGAGTCTGTTTACCAGCTTCTTCAGATTTTTCGACCAGTTTCTTATTTTTTGAGCAAGTTTACACGATTGGTTGAATTTTTAGAGGTTTTGAAAATAAAAAACACTCAGTGTACGGAGTAGACATGGAGTTGAAGATAAATCACAAATCGAATTTAAAAAAAAATGAACGTAATTTTTCTAATGTTTTCTCGGTAGTGATTCGTATGCTTGAAACAGAAACTGAAAAAATAGTTAAATGTCTTTTGAGCTCAGTCCGCGGAGTTTTTTCTCAATAATAGAAATAAAATCCTTCTCAAGGTGGATTTCACTTCCGGGGGACTGAATCAATTAAAAAACACCCACTCCACAAATTACTCGCGAAATTGTTTACGGTGTATTCGTATTCGGACATGAACTCGAAATCGTTGTTAATCCAGTTACACCGTTATTCCGCTCATCCCCCGAATTCGTTTCGTACCAATTGAAAAAAAGTATTCGACGGACATCGAATTTCCTCCCGATTGTTTCCCTTCCCTTCGCGCCCTCGCCCCCTCGCTCTCCCTCTCTCCCTCGCCCTCTCCTCCTTCTGTCGACACCTTACCCGATATCGTCTATCGCGTGACGACTATCGTTTGTTTGCCCGGTGATTAATTAGTTGTCCACAATCGGCGTATGTCCCGTGTCACCGCGTCACACTTGTCAAGGCTTTGTCAGCATCTCCAAACAGCGGCTGCATACTCGCGCAAAGCAAATTGCATTGTAACCAAACTGCAACAGGCGTGTCATTAATCAATGACTGATACATCACGCCGGATTTCAATGCATTTTCCCAATTCGCAAGAGACGCACAGTCGCTGACGGATGATTCCATTTTATCATCGGAAAAACAACAATGGAACCGCGTACTGCGCTCTGATATCGGCGAACGGGCTTCAACGAGCACGAAAAACTACCCCTAGCGAATTCTACTCGCGATTGCTTTTTTTTTTGCTCTCTCGCGAAACCAAATAATATCAGCGATCTTCGGATAAGTGGAGAGAAACGCTAACGACACCGACGATCGGACGGTCGATCGTAATTCTCGCATCTCGTGCGCCGAGGCTCCAATTACAATCGAATTAATAAACACCAGAGAATTTTATACCAGGAAAACTATTAGCGATCTCGATTGTATCGTGGAATTCGACATTAGACGCGACATAAGTACGAGGCAAGGCGCGAAAGCGAATAACTCTTGATGCAAGAAAACACAGCGATCGGAATGATTCGAAATACTGTAATTCCACAAACTCGTATTCAATAAATTCCGAAAATAATAAATTCGACGACAAAATATTCTATCGAACCCAACGCGCCTCGTACCTACCGCGCAATCCATCTCGCCTATTCTCTTTTTCCACCCCCGTTATTCTACTTTCTCCTCGCTCGTCCCCCGTCCGATATCACCCGCCTCTTATTTTTCTCATCACTCGCGTTTTGCCCGCATGCATCTCATTTCGTCCGACCAACGTCCCACTTTGACTACGCGTTTCACCTTTCCCGTGCGTCTCATCTCATTCCACCTACCCGTGGAATAATATCGATCAACTTATCACATTTTACCCCGCGTATCACGACGTTGCTCGAACATCGTATTGTTTGGCTAAAGATACCCCGTATCGTCAGAAGTAACTTACTTGGTCGTACACGCCCAACGTAGCTACTCATACCCCATCTTGCCCCACGCGCCCCGTATTACCCCGCACGCTCTAAATCTCCACCTCGGCTGCATATCGCCCCAGACAGCCCGTATTACCCCAGCAACTCCGTCTCGGTCCACCCACCCCGCTTTACCCCGTGCACCCCATCTTGCCCCACATACCCCATATTACCCCACGCACCCCGTATTGCCACCTAAGCTTTATATCGCTCCAAATATCACGCATTGCCCCAGCAACTCCGTATCGTTGCACGCACCCCGTATTACCCCACACGCCCCGTTTTTCCCCAGACCTCAGATATTTCTCCACGTAGTTGTGGTCGTTTTGCACGTATGCCACCGCCCATTCTATCTAGATCCGATCGAACCAATCTGTCCCATGTACCCGTCTTGCCACATTCCAATTTCGAATCGTTTTGCCACTACTCATTGTGCTGGGGACACGCTGATGAAACACGCGGAACTTTTTTGTAATTTGAAAAAAAACGAATTGAGAATATCCGCGAGCTGTGCTCCCATTCTGACTCGTGGTGGAAGATAAATGAGTCGGATCAACGCGATGACGCAACAGCGATATAATACCGGCGTCGCGTTTCGAGTGTTATTCGATGTCGATGGAGAACGAAAATTTCGCAAATTCAAAAGTGCTGTGTACGCAAGAGCGAAACGAGACGGGGTTGATGAAAATTGGTCGTTCACTGGTAAGCAAACAGATACGGTAATTAATAGCATACAAAACTCGCGAATGAATACGAAGCGTTGTTGATTGTCTGTACGGAGCGTGTAAAAATAGCGGCGTGTAAATTCATTGTGATAGGAGAGCTATTATGAAAAGGATGAAAATTTGATCTCTACGTTTCGCGACTCTCCGATTTGTTGTTGTGAATTTTTTTAATTTATTCCAAAATAGAGAACGAAGAGTGCAAAGTTTCCGTTTCGTGAGAAATAATTTGGAGTATGGCGTTGGGATCGTGATCTGAAATGGATATGAAGTGACGAGTGTTTTTTTTTTTTTGGTTATTTTTTTACACGAATTTTGAAGAAGTACGGATTTGGACAAAATTATGTTCGACAACTTTGAGTGGAACAAGCGAATGGAAATTGTTCCGAACGAGCTACGACCGGAGTCTTGTTTCGTAATGAGAACGAGGTTGCATTAATTTGGAATTTATTTTACATTGGTCATTAATCGTGAAATAAATAATATTATTACGGTCAATTAATTCGGCGAGAGTGGCGAAACTTTTCAAGTTTGTAGATTCCGCTCGTTTCTGAGCCGGTTATGCATCCGTTTCGGGATCCGCGATTCGCAAGAAGATTGCCGACGAGACAACTGTAAGAAACGGAAGTTGTTTGAATAATTTTCTCCGGGGCGACGGCATCAGTGAAACTTGATGAGACGACTTAATTAATTGCAGCCCACGAATCGTCCTGAAAAATCTCCAGACAAAAGAAATACTCGCGAGAGGCCGGATGTTTTTTGGAAAGCGTTCGATGAAAGGCTTAAACGAAGCTCGCCAAACTAGAGAATCTACTTTACGCCGAATTCGGCACAATTTTCGTTCGAAATCGACGAAATAATTGGGAAGAGTTGATTTTTTCGAGACAGATATTTTTGAAAATTCACCGTTACTACAAATTTCGAAACGAGTCGCGGGAAAAAGATCGAACATCGTTTCATGGCGATTTCGAGAACAACGGCGTTGGTCTCACGGTGAAGCACGACCGAGGCAACGAAGCGTAGAGATGTAAAAATCGTGACAGGAAATCCGAAGGGAAAAGGCGAACCGTAAGATTAATAATCGTGACGTTAAAGTGTATTTCCTAAGCAGGTGTCCGGCGACGATATCCTTGGAAGGGTGCTAATTGCTTCACAATACCGAAAAATCTCAATTTTCATGCCAACGTCGAATATTTCTCGTCATTTTTTACGATTCGAACAAAGGCAACGCTCATCGCCATCTGCGACCGGAGTTCGTTTCCAAAACAAATAATTCCCCGATCGAATCCCGCTCACGTTTTTCGCCCCGTAACGTGAGAAAATATAACCGCCCACCCGTGCATCTAGAACGCATCTAGCGTTTCGTCGGAAATTCGTTTGCTAGTCATTCCGAGTAAAAAACTGTGCGGAGAGTTGAGATGAGAAAAATGACAGCGTCGTTCGGGGTGGAGAAAAAGAGGGATGGAAAAATGGCGAGATGTTTCGCGATTTAGTAGGCTCCAGTCGAGAAGATTCGATTTATCCTAGATGATCTCCTTGAAGATCTCGAGCTGTTACCAAGGGATTGATGGGGTTGGCATGGCAACCGTTAAGGGCCTATTGTTGCACCCTGTGCGGTAGGTCTGTACGCACATGGCATATTTATTCGCATGTAATGTACGTCTTGCTCGTACATAAAGGGGTGTACCAGGTGAAGAGGGATCGTCACGCGTGGTACATATCGCGATCGGGGTATGCGTTCTCCTACTCCGTCGGCGTCGTCGTCGGCGGCGTCGTCCGTACGCTACGGTACGTTACGGTAGGGTACCGTTGCATCTATGCCAGTAGGTAGGTAGCGCGAGAAACCCCCTGCACGCGAGACCTGCGCGCCCGCGACTCAGCTGCATAGAGTGCAACGTCCTTTCGCGTTTAAAGATGAAAGATTCACGTTCCGATGAATCACGCGGCGTGCACGACACATTTTTCACTCCCAAACCTGTTCCTGCCTTTTGTGATGCTCTCCTAAAAAGAAATCAAACAAACGCGCGTGGAAAGACGACGAGGCTCCGATTACGAACAACTGAGATAACACGCCTACAGGTGTGTCACGCTCCCCGAATGTTTTTCGCCGCTTTTTCACAGTTTTTTTACCTTCGGTTCCTCACACTCGAGTCGTTGTCCTCGTCCTCTCGCGATTAATCTTCTTACTCCGTTCCTTGCACTTTGCGTTTCATCGCTTTCATACAGTCCGATTAAACGGGACGAGCATCGTCGTTCCTCGTTTTCACTTCTTCCACCGGTGAATCCCTAAACGCGTATACATTTTTGATGCTAATTTTTCGGTTAAAAAGCGGATTTCGTCGCTTCCAAAAATCCATTTCCCTCGCCTCCTATCTTCCCACTTTGTTGGTAATTCTAGTCTTCTTTTCATTGAGCTTTTTTGCGCTTTTGTTATTACTTTGGCAAAGTTTGCGTACAACGAAGAAAAATTACGCGACCACGTTTCAAAAATGGGGAGAATTCCGAGAATTTTAACCGAGTGGCGCCTCACGTGTACGGATTCGCATGACTCTGCGCGAGGGAACGGATCGATCCGAGAATCAGCGTGAAGAGGTCGCAGAAGCTCGTAACGCGTTCGTAGAACAAAGCAGAAGGTGTCACATCCGTGACGATTCTATCTCATGAAAAATTACAAACGCGTTTTCCATACAATTATTTCTTTGATTGCTATCCGCGACGGCCGGAAACTGACGATCCAACAGACATCTCACTGTCTCGAGTGTTTCCAACTCGCGCTAGATATTCGCCCTCGTCTCAGTCCAGGGAATTTTTTATTCTTTCGTATCGGACGCGCCGGTCGATTTTTGTGCGAAATTCCGGCGATTCGCGTTTCCTCCACTGTCCAAAATTTGCGAAACCTTCGAACGACGATGAGACTACGGGAAAAAATGAAACGCTCTCTCTGAAAAATTCCAGAGGTACGCGAAAAATATGTAAGAAGACAGATAAATGACGTGACATCTGAATCGGGGGGAAATTGAAAATGCACGTGATTTCCAAGCTCCACGTGATAGAGGTGCGTGGATATGCGCGAGGCGGGCGCAAAGCAACTTGCCGCGACTTTCCCAAGGGACGTACATAGCTGTAAAGGAGGAGAGAAAGAGCGGAATGAGAAAGGGGAGCGAAACTCGGTATCTGATTCGAAGGTTGGAAATATACGCGCGTACCTAACGAACGTCACGCGAATGCAGGCCGTAAGTAAGGAACACGCTCTTTTGCGTCCTGTTTAATTAAAACTGCAGCTTCGTCCTTACATATGTCCTGCCTACCGGAACAAGGATTGGCGTGTATCAGCTCACCGAGCTATAATTATCACCCCCTTCGACGACGGGAACGGGACTCGTACCGCAGGAATGGAAAGTATTATACGACTGCGGAGGAGGATAAAGATAAGGTGAAAAGCACGAGGGATCCGTAGCACGAGCGTTTGCTGCTCGCCTGATTGCTGTATCAATGAGGCGCGGACTCGTCCGCCTTTGTGGGCACCACGCGGATTGATCGCTGCTCCTTCCTCGTAATTTCCCTCCTCTCATCCTTTTCCATCGTCGATACCGCGAAACATCTCGTCGCGGAGGGACCTCGGAGGCTGGAGAGATCGCAAATGAAACTCTGCGAAAGGATTCAAAGGCAACAACCAACAACCAAATCCAGACAACGGAAAGCTCCAGGTCCGATGTCTCGAGCGATACTCTCGACGAGCTCCGATTTCCAAAGACCATTTCCGTCGAGCGAACGCGATGCGAAGATGAAAATTATCGACAAAGTCGTCGATCGTCTTTTTTTTTTCTTTTCCTTTTCCTTTTTTAAGGAGGACCGGAAGTGTGCGAAAAATATAAATCATATATCGTCGCTGCTTTGACGAAACTAAACGAGCGGACGGCATGCCAACTCGAAGATGTAATTCGGACGGATTCGTAAAAGCGGACACTTTGTAACGAGGCTGGCACACGAATTAACAACCGGATAATGAAGCCGGGTGTTTCATGCCCTGTGAAATTACTATCTCTCTCTCCGACGCTATTCGATTCGAAACCCTGATTGCATCGCGCCTACCAGAGTGCAACCCCATAAACTGTCACCATTCGCAATACGCGCGAAATTCTATAAACCCTTCGCATCCCGCGGACCTCGAATAAAAATATGCAACCTGAAAAGGAACGTGCGCCGGTACGTTCGTTTTTCCCTCGAGTATCCATTTTTTTTTTTGTACGAATGTGTCGTTAGTAAAAATAAGTGAGTTTCAAGCAACGGTTTCAAGACACAAAAATACACAGGACTTTGAAATCTTTGGAGAAAAAGAGAATTAATTGATTTATTAGAATTAATTCCGTCATTGTAGGGATAAAATGATCGTTGTTTCCTCGACAAAAATGTATAATCACACAGGTCCACAAAATTAAAAAAGTAGTCTGCGGAACACGAATCTGAAGTCAAATTTGGGGGTCAAACTGCATACAACTGCATGCATTTTCAGGGACAGTGGAGAGTGAATATGTTTGCAGATTACGGCTGGATGCTACTGGACAAAGAGGAAAAAATCCAAGTATAAATCCATTGCACAGGTCATTTGCGGAGACAAGGCTCAGAAAACGATAAAAATGATGAGAATGTTATCATCGCAGGAAAATGTTATTTGATACAAAAGTAACACTTTTTAAACGTAACTCTAACATTGCTTCGTTAACATCACTGTTGACACGGAGCTGTTGATAATAAAATAAAATAATAAATAACGCTAATTTGGTGTTAAAAGAAATAGTCGACGTACATTTTTGTGGTAAGGTTGAGGGAATTTTTTTTACCCTGCGCGCCAGGTCCGTTTTACAATTAGCGTCGTATTTGTAGGAACATTCCGATAGTACGGACGGATGGATGGAGGAGATTGCGGACGAGCGGCTATCGAAAACAAGAATTTGTATTTGTCAATGCATCGGTAAATTCTGGATGGACCGTAATCACGAGATTCAGGACTCCCGTGGATTGTTAACGATGATGACTGCACTCGGAACCGATGATTCCACGTCGACCATAGCAATGATTGCGAAATAGGAAATGCATATGTGTCGCTTCTCGCTCTCGCGGCGTCGCTCGTTGCCGCGTAATCCGGCTCTCTCGCGAGCGGGGAATCGCTGTGGCGTTCATAGTAGCGAGGCGCGTCATCGCCAACTGCGACTATCCGCCCGCGCGTACGCGGTACTTGTTTCCAGGGTGGTCCGCGCGTCGGAGCCAATATAGAACGATGAACTAGGTGTATTGAAAGCAATCGCGAGTGTTAACAGCGTTATAACGCCCGAACATCGGCTTATTGCGGCGTTTCCATTCGCACGTCGAGTTGTTTCCCATTTTCCACAGCCCCGTCCTTCGCAAAGTTCCGCTCGCCAAAGCGTGTTTCGGTGTTTCGTCGCTTTCCCCGGCGTTTCTCGACTGCCTCAAAGTCAACGAAGCGTTCGGTGCACGCGAATGTCAAAAATACGGGAACCGAATGAAAAAAACGTAGAAAACGAAGGCGCGTTCCGTCGATTTTTCGCAAACGCGACATTTCGATTTTCGTTCGATCGCCGTATTTTTTTTGTCATTTTCCGCCGAGCGATGATGACGCGACGATCGTGTTTACAGGCGGTGGAAAACGGAGTCTGGCAACGCGCGATAAATTTGAATGAAAAAATAATAAAGCGCGGATGAGAATTAACGAGCTTGACTTTGTAATCGCGCGTTGTAAAACTCTCGCGCCAACTAAAAAAATGGCGGATCGAATTTGGGAAAAAGAACGGTAATGGCGGCTCGATGGGATGGGGGAATGGGAAAAGTTTAATTCGTCGCCGCGTCGATCAAATAATACCACAGCGATGCACCTGTCTTTAGTACCTACTTGTTGTATTATCAGGAACAATATTTACTCGCGGGACGCTGTGCAGTTGCCGCACGCGGTTCGTTCGCAAACTCGCGATCGATGCCGCAAAAAATAAAGTTTCCACTCCGAACGAACGAGCGAATTTCCAATAATTCGCAATCGAACGAAACTCGCGATTATTATCATTATCGCCCGTCCGTTATCGTCCGACGTATTAATTGTGTCGGTCACGCCGGTATTTACGCAGGTTTTAATACCGTTTACACGAAACATCCGGCGACCAAAACTTCGTTTCGTACGGTTTAGAAGAGAACACAAATTCACTCGTTTCCTCTAAACTCGCGTTTTCAAAACAAGAATTAAATTGCAAGGGAATTCTATCAACTTCGCAATTTGAAATTGGAAATTTACTGTTTGAAAATTTATCGAATGTGATCCAGAAAGGAGAATGGAATTTTACTTTTGCTGAAAACGAGTCAAATTTTCGGGGCAAGAACATCGATATTAGAAACGTGGAATGAAATTCTAGATTTCAATTTTTAAGGAAATATGAAGATCATTTTTAGGCGCAAGCGAATTTCTAAAACAGAATCGTAATGATTGTAAAATGACGATATTTTATTTGGCAATACCAGGTTGGCGGTGCATTTGTTCGGTGAAAAATTGCGGGGTGATATGCATATTCACGCTGCGTTTCGCCTCGTCGTCTGATAATATTTCAGCTGTGTTCGTCGAAATGCGAATTCGGCATCGTTTAAAAATAAATCGCGGAGCGAGTGCATAGTAGAATGGGTTTGATTTTCAGAATGCTGATACCCTCGTATAGAATGCAGGTTATGTACATTTGAGATAGGAACACCCTTTACGAGCGATATCTAATGGATTGCATGGAGCAAACATGAAATTTCACGTTCACGATTATTGCTAGTAGTTCTGGTGCGAGTTGGCGTCGGTTTCCACGTGGAACGGGTGTGGAAACGCCAACCGAGCAGCGTTGATCTGAGAACGATTACGTTTGGCGAAGTAGCGCGAAAAATGAGCCCGCCGGACGAGAAAACGCATCGAAAACGGAAATGAGAGGAGGCAGAAAAATGAAAGAGGAAAAACGAATGTTAAAAAAACAAAAACATGGCCGACGCCGTTGACGTTGCGTGATATTTCGGATGGAAGGAAACGCGTCGAAGAGTCGGCACGGCGAAGATAACGAGATTTTTAATGACTCTGTACGCTGCTTGTTGATATAACGTTTGATTGTTATGGCATCGTTTCATTTTACCAGATGCCTTTTGCCCTCGACGAATTATAATTAACGTAATAAAATTCCGGGGAAAGGGTTGAGAGACTCCGACGCTCGTAACCACCGGCGAGAAACAAGATTCGGATGGTATAAACAGATCCGCAGACGTGTAACACCTTTCGTTGTAAACTTAACAAAGTTATAATTTTACGAGGTGAAACGTCCATACCTCTCGAGCTTTTTAATGCCTTTCTTCTCTGCCAAGAGAACGGACGGATCTACGACGCTGAGTCGGGTGAAAAGTGAAAACTACGAAATTTGGACAGAGGAGACTAACAGCGATTCGAATTTAAGGGAATTTAAGGACGAACCTCGTAAAACCGGAACGATCCTCGCCTCTCAGTTTTGCTTCGCGGTTCCTACCTCGACGGAATAATTATTTCATTGTTTTGCCCGCGAATTGCTAGCAATTCGTCGGAGTGACTGAAAATCGTCGTCGCGTACATCCAAACCTGGGAAACAGATGCGAACACGACAAACGAGATTGCGACGAGGATACGAGAACAGACCACGAGAAAACTCGAATACGGCAGAGAAGTGATGAAAAACAGTAAATAGGAAGTCGATTTTGATCGTAGCGGCGATATGCAATTGTTTTTCTTCACAGTTTCCTCGTCCCCAAAAATTACAAGTTCGGAAAGACAACGAGCTGTGAGCAATGGCAGAAGAAAACTCGAATCAATGATTCTATCGACTACAAAGTTGGGTTGCAGTTATCCCTCGTCACCAGTGTTGTAAAAGTTACTTTTTATATAGTACCTAGCTATAGGTACAGGTAATATTTGGAGAATGCACCTAGGTACAGGTACAGGTATCCAAGAGGTACCTCTACGTAAAGGTATTTTTTTTACATCCATGATAAAAGAGATATGGAAAATAATAGAATACACGAGTCGTATCGACTCGCTGCCATGGCAGCTACTTTGTAAGTCCCGAACGCTGCTTTATACCGATCCCTCGCAGAGGGCAGTTAACAGTATTATTAATACGACATACGAAGGTTATGAGACGAGTTTTGTATGTTCATGAAGGTACATTGTAACTTCAAGAATAAATAGGTGCGAGTTACTCCAAAACTGTAACTGGGTACAAGTACGGGGTATCTAGCTAGGCAAATACCTAGGTGCAGGTATGGGTACTGGAAAATGTACCTAGGTACGAAAAAATGTATTTGTACTCGGTACTTTACTACACTGTGCATACAAATTACAATACTACAATAACGCATACAAATTTCAGATGATTTGGCCGAATAGTTTGTTTTGCACGCGGTTCACAGAAAAAAGTAGTTTCGAGATAAACGAGTGTAAGGTTTTGAGAACGGACATTTTCGAGGACTCGAATCACGCGAAAGTTTATCTCGTTTCGTCCCCTTTGTTCCTATTTTCCTCCCCACCGCGATTCTCGTTGCTTCACTTCCATCCAAATCACTGCACCATCGCAACGTGGCAGAATAAAAGTTAGATCAATTTATTTCCAATCGCCGAAATATCTTCGTTATCCTCGCAAAAATTCAGCAGATCATTCTCGAAACCGTCGAATAATCAACAAAAAATCCGATTTTTTGAGAATTATAGGTCACCGGAGAACCAAAATCGCGTAGCTGCAGCGATCGTTGGATAGTTTTGGAGATGGTAACGCAGATTTCGCGCGACATCTGAATTGCGAATTTGCAAGGGCGCCATCGAAACGCGACAAGGTACGGAGATGCGATTGCACAGGCTAGTAGTTCGAACGTCGAGTGCAGGTGTTGGTCGCGATGCGTGTTGAAGCGTCCACGCGGTTGCAGATATCAACGTGGATACGAACGTAGCCGTGTGAAAATGTCTTTTTTCTACCCTTTTCTCTGCACTAGTCCTTGGACACTTTAATTTCTCCAAACTGTAAAACAGTCCGGGTTGACTGGACGGAGCAATTTCATTTGCAGGCATATTCCACCCTTCGTATACTATTAAAAAAACACACACCCGCGAAATAGAGAGAATTAAAAAAAAAACTCGTTGCACGGCAACGCAACGTCCACGTTTAATCGCGTTGTCACGCGCAGATACCGCGTCTTCCTCTCTCGCCGAGAAGAATAGGAGGATAAACAGCGTCAACCGTTTTTCATTTTCACGTTTCTATCCTTCTTTTGTTTCGTCCTTTGCACGCGTATCCGCCGCTCGTGGCCCTCGCCTACCTAGAGAGCGGAGAAGTATCATTTCGCCGTGCTTTTTTTCCTCTCCGACGACTCGGTCGCGTGGTGCGTGGTTCTGTGACGATGTGAAGAGGTACGCGATCACCAGAAGGATGACAGAAGCGCTGCAGAAGTTTCCCTTTGCTCGCCCTCTCGCATAGCGACACTCGGGATTGGCGAAACGCGAGACAAAGGTAAGCTCCGGTGGCGAGACCACATCTAAACGGAGCTACTTCGGCGTATCGAGCTTCTATCAGACTCGAGAACGCGCAACTTCGCGTCCGATCAGATTTCTCCGCCGCACCGCATCGAACACGCGAACGTGAGTTTCGATATTTCGATACCTCGATGCTTCCATACTTCGATACTTCGACGAACAACGTCGCAGCATCGCGCCCCCAAAGCTGGCGGACGTCGACCGCGATCGACGCCGCCTCCGCTGTCAACAATCCTCGGGGTTTGTGGAAAAATGGAATGCCGCGTTTCTCCTCGATTCCTTCCCATTTACCCTCCTCGTCCCCTCGCTCGAACTTTTTCTCCGCTGCGGATGCCAGCTCTGCCACTCGTAACCCGTAACCTCCCTCCTGCCTTTCTCTCATTCCCTCCCTCTCTCCCTCTCGCCCCCTCTCCCTCTTTCTAGCTGCACCGAGCTCTTTGCGAGTGGATTCACCCCATGCAAAATTCTCCCCAGGATTCCATTGCACGTTACCACCGATGGGGGATGTGCGACGCTACATACGTAAGGACTTTCTCATATGTGTTTCACCAGGTCAGGTCAACGTCCTGTCCCTCGGAAAGCTCAGCCTGCACAATCCTTCTCTCATTGCGCACGGCGAAGCTTCAATGCGTTCCTTTTTTCCCATTTAATTTTTTCCCTTATTCGCACATCGCGCGTGTATTATATACCGCACGCACGGGCTCTTCCACGTCAACTCGATCGACTACTCTTCGCGTTCACCTTCTTCCTCCATCCTTATTTATTCACTACTCGTCCTCGGTCACAATTCTCACCGCCGTCCGCATTTTCTTTCGCAGCTAGAATTATATTTGTTTTTGCGAACTTCCATGCATTTTATCTCCATATTTCTGAAAAGTCACCTCGCGTCGGATGCACGTTCCGCGACGCGAAAACTCATCATTCATTTTATGCTCGAGAATAATCTCGATGAGGACGTTTCGAAAATAATTACCCACCCTATTCAATTACCAATTATTCGTAAATTCCCAAGCCTTCGTCGTAGATAGATATTTCTCGCGAAAATGTACAAACATATAGCTAAACTGGTGAAAATATTTGAGGGATTCCGGAAGAAACGGTTCGGTGGTACTATGATTAACATGTTAACTACACGTTATATCAATTATTCAATGATAAATAACACGTGTTTCTACAGACTTTAGCATTTAATTAATATTCGTAATTTTGAAGGGTTTCATGTAAGAGCTCTTTTCTCAGTTTGAGAGAGAGAGAGAAAAATATATTTTCGTGAAATTTGACCGGATTCCTTCGAGGATTTTCGAAACGAAGGGGAAGAAAAGTGTCGCGTCCAACGTGTCTGGCGTCGTGACGTTTCATTCGACGAAGGAATATCGTGCGTACAAATTATGATAAGTAGTCTATTGTACGAGGCGTATAAACGAGACGCGATGCGACAACAAAGCGTTGATAAATAAATAAACGTAAGTTGGTTTTATTTAAGGAAAATTTACTGCTTTTTCATCGCACCAGTCTTATTTTCCGAGGCAGAGTACGAGAGCGAGTAAAGGAGAGATTCTTTTGTCGAGCTGTTCACAATATCACGCCTTCGATGTTGAATACTTGGCGCGCGTCATTTAACAGTCGGATAGTGTCTCTTTCTACTTATGCAAATCGTCCGGAGGCGCTGCTCCTCGTCCCGAAGACCTCGTCTCGTCTTCGACGGGAATTTGACGGGTCAGGAGTGGTTTACGCGTTTCGTCGATGCCTCCGCTGGAATTCCACTCCCTTCGTTCTTTGTCGAATAGTTTTACTACCGATTTCGTACTTAAATTGTCTCATCACAGGACTCGTAGGGGGTCGCGCCTCGTCAACCGGACTCATTTGCATGGTACTCCTCGAACTGGTCCGCGCATATTTTTCCTTCCACGGATATTCCGCTCGCTCCTCTCGACACCTTTTCATTGTTCCCAGCTCCGTTCTCTTCCTGCATCTCCACGACGACAAATTGCCAGCGAGTGGCATAAATTCGTTTTAGCTCGTCTTACTTTCGTTGTATTAACATCAAAATTAGGCGTTTTCTGACTACGTGCGCCCATTTTTTTTTTCCTAAATTTGGTTCCTCACATCGCGAAGAAAATTCCCCCAAAATTTGGGCCCCTAATTTTAATTTCAAGTATTTCCTCTCGAGCGTTGAATTTTTGCCGTTCGAATAAAATGTAAATCATGAGTTATTTAAAAAAAATTGTTACAGCTCGGTTCGGTTTTATGATTTTTCACTGCGATTGGTCGCCATCCGTAGCGTATTAGAGACTCTTTAAAAGTGTCCATTAATATTGTTCTGTAACTTCAACAGTCTCGTCGGTGTTGACGTCAGAGGCGCATCTTCCACGAAATTTGTCATATTTTCTTTGTTATCAGCGTAACAACGGAAGTTACAATAAAAAAGCTCGGGAAACAATTGTAGGAAATGAAATTTCTTACAAAAATTGTTTCGTTACATATTTTGCTAAGGTGCGTGGTTCGCAGAATATATTCGAAATTAACATTTGAGAAACAATACAAGAAAAGTTGAAACGTGACGAATTGTCCATTTTTCATTTTATTAAACTGAATATATCTCGTGAACCACGCACCGTAGCCAAAAGTGTATTCAGACATTTTTTATAGAAAATTTAATTTCCTACAAATTGTTTTTGAACTTTTTTATTGTAACTTCAGCCGTTACGCCGATAACAAAGAAAATATTACAATTTTCGTGGAAATTAGGCTTCTCAGGCAGACACCGATGACACGATTCGAGTTACGGAAAAATATTGATGGAACTTTCAAAGCGTCTCTAATACACTACGGAGTGCGACCAAACGTTATGAGAATTAAAAAAAAAAAAACAATGATTTACATGTTATTCAAATGGAAAAAATTCAACCATCGAGAGAAAGTACTTAAAATTAAAATTAAGGGCTAATTTTTTTTTTTTATGTAAGAAACCAAATAAAGGAAAAGAAATATATTCGTTTCAAATAAGGCAACCTAATGTGTATCGAACTCAAACGAGAACTATAATGCATACACATTTTAATACCAGCAAATAAAATTTCACAAACGAGCAGGTAAAATCTAGTCGGATACGCATTCTCAAAATTTGTTCGCGTATTTATACTGTTTTACTCTTCTACAAAATTTTCCTTTAAATGGGTAAAAATATTATTATTTTTCACCATTTTTTTTTCTGCACGAGGAACATTCGTTCTTTCCGAGGTACAGCGAGCGCTCGTTCGACGCTCGATTATCGCGATGACGTGGTGCTGCGTTTTTTCGTACCTTCGTTGCTCATTCCTCGCGATTCGGAATCGTCCGTTGGAGGAATGTATTCACATGGACGGGGAGTTTCGGCTGGCCTCGAGTTACTCGTAAGAAACAGGTTTTTCGGATGGTGTCTATTCCGCGCACGAAAATGCCGGGTGTCTTCGCTTACCGAAGCAATTTATCACTCGTAGATCTGTATTTGCATATCCTCGTCAAAGGGTTCTGACGGATTTCAATTATACAGGAGCATCAGATAGAGCCGTCGAAGTACCTTTTGAATTTTGCGTGTTTGCGAATATGTTTGACTCGACGCGACGTTTCGACGTTCACTTTGTGTTGGGCGCGTTGATGCGCGCGATATGAATTTATCAAGGGCCAACTCTCGTCGCTTCATTCACGATAACGGATCATATTCCTACCGAGAACCAGATTCAAACGGCTTCGCGCGAAACACGTGTGCGCGTGCTCGATCTACCGGGTGAACCGATTTCCTACTGATCCATCTCCGAGGGCTACCGCAAAATACGACGAATTTCGCGTACGTTTCCCAATTCGCAGTAAATATTCGCAATTTTTTTCCAAACATACGCAACACAATTCGCCAAATATTTCCTTCGCTCCTCTTCATTCCAACGCATACAATCTTTTCACTGATGAAAACATTTTTACACTGGTGTAAAAAATTATACTAGTAAAAAAAAATTACACTGGTGTAAAAAAATGTAGACTGGTGTAAAAAAAATTGCACTGGTGTAAAAATTGTACCAACTGTGATGTGTTCGATGATAGGTTTAATCGTGTCAAATGTAATGAAATATTTTTTCGGTTATTGGCGATTACAATTGTTTGTGGACGAGAATTCGCTGAGAATTCTGTTATATTCGCTACTATTATTGCGATATGGTTTTTCGGAAAAGTATCATCGCTGTTGATCTGCGAAGAGACCGAGGTGATGCAACAGAATTGGATTTCTCTCTGTTTGCAAGCTGAAGCAGATTACGAGAAAAATCACGAGATGGAGCTAATCGAACTAAGTCTAAAAACGCTATGGTCGATTTTCTGAGAATACTTGGATGAAAGTAGTTTTGAGTTAAAAATAAAAAAGCTGCGTGCGGATGAAAGCAGATGGAATTTTATCTCGTAGTTTCGTAAATTCAAGAGGGAGGGATGGAAAACGCTCGAATTGCGACTCGAAATTTGTAGTCTGCCAGAAATGAAGACATATATTCGGATTTTCGCGGGGATCGCGGAAATTCCGTGGGAATTGCGAAACGCGGTTCATTTTCCGCAAAATATTCCGACGACGAAGTAGAATTCGTTCGGCACACCCGTTACGCGAGGTTGCTGGCTTGAAAAATGGGAGTAAAAAGAACGACACTTTTGTAACTATTATCTCGTTGATCCAGTGTGTTGAAGTTAGTTCGTTAATTCTATTCTTTTCCAGACTAACGCCTCGTTCCTGTTCGATACAATGCACGACGGAACATCATCGCGTCGGGCGAGTAACACGCATGGGAGGCGATACGCAACGTTGACAAAGTGCGAAAGGAGTATATACGTGCGAACGTATATGCATAAATCGTTTGATACGTTTCTCAACGCGTCGCAGAGATAAATCTGAGTCACGTCATCGGGATCATTTTTTAGGGAAGGGCGAAACGTTCGAAGCTGTTGCTCATCGGGTCAGAAGTTTCGTCGTAGGTTAAACAACGCGGGTCAACGTGCCTCCGATTTCGCATTGCGATGGAGCAAAAGGTGGTCATTTCTCACATTTGCTCTGACCCTTGTCTGTCACGCCTCGCGCGCCTCGTACTCGGTAGGAGCTCGGTGAGCTCGTACGCGAGGTTCCCAGTTTTCCACGAGCTTGACTTTTATCTCGTTTTTCCACCCTTAATTTGATAAATCGACGAGATTTTGACCCTTTGCTTTATTAATCACCTCCTCGCGTATATGCATACATAGACGATATTACCTTCGCCCCGTCGACCAGCCATTCCAAAGCTCGGACGGTGGACGCGGGTCATTTATAAAATGGTCAAATCTTGTTTAAAAGTTTGCACTTGGTCACTTTTCACTCGAGTAGAGATCGGAGGAAATAAATGGCGAATTAATGCGCGGATCGTACAAAGGGTGTGAGTTTAAGCGGTGATTCGAACAGGGGTAGCAACGAAAGTGATTAAAGCTCGGCCCTCGCACGCCTGAAAAAGCGCTCTCGAATCTCGTGCCGGACGGAATCCTGTTGCGAGTCGAATACCGAAACAACTGTGCACTTGCGGAGCCGTTTTCCTGGCAAATAAACGAGAAATGAGTAGACGAATAAATAAATAAATAAAGCAGATTCGATTTCGAACGTACGCATTTCGGGAGGAAAAAGGAAAAAACCCTCGGATTTGGGATCACCTCGTCTCGTGATCTCGAGATGAACGAGTCGACACAGGGAAGAAGTCGTTGGGTCGTCGTCGACGCGCGTCAACGTACAAGGGAAGGCATCATCATCGTTCGGCAGGAATTGACTGCAGCGGGGCTATTCATCCGGGTTCCACGCACCCGGCCGCCCCTGCGACTCTGACCCCTGCACCTTGGCCCGTAGCTCGTCCTTGATTTACTAGCTGTTTATATCCCTTTTAACCCTTGCCTGTATCATAACCGTATTTAAGCTAATAGCCCAGCTCCACGTCGAGATCGTTTCTCCGACCTGTTCCCCAACACTCGACTCCTCGAATTTCACTCCACCGTATTCCCAAAGATTCGAGGACCTTTTTCGTCCAAACGTCGAGGATCGTCGAGCAACCTCGAGTCGTCGCCGGTCGCGCGTTGCTCCCGAATTCGGTGAATTTTTTTTTAGGAAATTCAACATATTACGCGTGTCGGTAGGACGATTCGAGGCTGCGAGGAATCGCCGCTGGCGACGAGCCCACCTGCGTTCTCGAATACCACGACGATGAGCCACCGCGCTTCTGTGTTCTCCCTTCGCGCCGGCTGCCCCCCGTCGGCGTCGCGGCCTAGGTGAACCCGGGGAGCGGTAGTCGTTGTGGCGAGGATAGAGTAGTACAACTACCGTGCGTAGCGTAGTGGCGTAGAGCGTGTAACCGCGCGATGACTAACGCTTTTTATTCGCTCCTCTAACAAGCAAAGGATGATGCGCTCGAGGTTTCTACCTACAAACTGTGACTTTGAGTAAACTGATTGGATGGATGAGAGGGCGAGATCTCCGCGTGTTTTACAACCTCCGAGAAATATTGCTCTACGTTTCCTCACGCGATGACCCCGGACGCGGTCCAACGACCTCGCTTACAAAACGTACGTACCTTCGCGCGGACAATATTTGACAGATAACGAAGTGCTACCGTGCCGACGATTTTTTGCTCCGCGTCAGATCCACGCGACGAATCGTGACCGGCGAAGATCTTCGTTTTTACGCTAAACCACCTCTCCGCCATCCTCCGACAAAGTGTCCCCTCTCGTTTTCCCACGTCGCCATTTTATTTCCTTCCCACGCGCCATTTTCTCCCCTAGAAATCGAGGACTCGATTCGACTGACTCGATTTTGTTGCTCCCACCTGAAAATCTGATAACTTATTTGAAAAAAATGTATTCGCATCGCAAAACAAATTCTAGTACAAGTATATTGGAGGATTATAGGAGGACGCATTTTTTCCGGAACGCGTCAGCACGAGAGAATACACGTCTGCGAAATCTGCGGACGCTTCTTCCTCCACGCGCTGATGTTTGCTGAATGCTCCGCTCCGTGGAAAAACGTTGCCGTTGGAAGGAATTGCGGTGGACGGATTTCAGATCTATCATCGGGATGAGTCCTGTGTAAATAGATTTGTAAGGGCCGTCGTCTCGTCGTCTCGTCTCGCGGAGCGATAGTGTCGGATCGAGGTTAGGTAACGTATGTGAAAGCTCGCGTACTAAATCAGGACCAAAGGATGGGGCGGGGGTGGATGGGCGGCGGTGGTAGCGGTAGCGGTGGTGGTTCGCGGTCGGTCGAAGCAAGTCGGGGCTGCGCGGAATCTCCAGTAGCAGGACGTAATTATGATCGGTGAGATACGTCAGGCGTAACCCCAGTATTGACGGCCACAAATCACTATCCGGTATTGCGGTGTCTAAGCGAGTCGAAGGTAAAGGGAGTCCCGTGAAACTGAGACGAGCAAAATCTACCGCGGTAAATCAGTATTACCAACGTGGACGTTGGCAGCGTCTAGTCAGCGAAAGATATCAACTCGCGGCCCTCGCATTGCCGCTACGTGTACACCCTACGCGCCGATCGGAACGTACCGATCGGACCTACCTATCGAGGCCAGATTCCGTTTCGCCGTATCTCTCTCCTCGCTCCTCCGGACTTTCCTTATTTTTACAAATTTATTTCCTCGTTTTTTTGGCTCTTTTTTGGCTCCTTTTTGTTTGGCTTCTCTCAACAACCTCGACGAAACTCTTTGATTCCCGGTACAATTACACCAATTTCTTTGTCTCGAAAACCCGTTTCTTCTTTTTCCTCAAATCAAGAACCCGCGACGCCTGAGAAATCGAGCGGCGTTTTTTCAACGGTGGCAAATCGTTCGAGCGACGTTGAATTTGTTCACTCGAACGGAAGATTGTGTTTTTGCTTTTTGTCCCCGAAGAACTGACGTTAAACAACGGAAAGATCTATCCACTTTTTCTACGACGAGAACGTTACGCTTCGAGCTTTCGGTAGCTTACGAACGAAACGGAACCGGATTGAAGAACACCGAACATTCGTAATTAATCGGTTGGAACGACTCACCAAATATTACGAGCTTCCATTTACGGATCATACGTTCTAATCAAAATTTCACACGGTGCGGTCCCTCCATAACGCATTGCCGACTGATTACAAACTCACAAAAATATTTTTTTTTCATTTTACACGTGTAAAGTTGGTCATTTTTGTTGTTGTTGGAGAAGTGGAATTTTGTGCGTTGACGAGGTTGGTTTTACAGTCGGATTTTGTTTCTCGTCGCGTGTGGATTACGGAGCTGCGATTAATTTGAAATCGTCAGATTTTCGCTGGCGCAACTAAATTATCGTTAATCCATAACCGGGAGCTTCCGGGTGAAGTGCTCGAACATCCTGCTATCTCGCGTCAGCTAGATTACGTGTGTAACACGAGACACCTGTCACCCGCGATGCCCATAATCCCATACGGTAATTGCATTTCGAGATATGTCGATTTAGGAATACATCGACATCGGCCGTACAGCGCTCAGACCGCAGGAGCCGAGTCTCGTCTGATCGCGGTGCGCTGCGAAGAAGGACAGAATTTGGAGAATGTGGTCGAATAGATCGACCCGCACCTCCGCCGCGATGCACGAGCCGATCGGCGAGGAGAGCTTAACCTATTAGCTGCAATATAGATGGTTGGCCGTGCTTCGATGCACGTAACATCAAAGTCAAAGGCATAGTTACGCCCATGGGACTTGCACGGCTGTTCGGTTCTATCGCGACGCGTTTAGTTCCCACATCCAGACACCAGAGACTCCATCCTATTGACAACGTTTCACGTTTCATCGTCTATCGCAACGTCGGCTCGCCTATTGTTCCCCCATGATTGTGCAACGGGAAGAAACAGGAATAATTCCTCCTTTACTCGCCGCTTAATACCTTTTTTTTGTTCATCACGTTTCCCAACTCAACGAGGACGCATCGTCCTCCCAGAGCTTGCACTCTCGCGATGCGTCTTCTTCCACCTACTCCGATTTTTTTTTCAAACTCGCCGTTTCCGACTCGGAAAAACACCAACATCGTTCCTCTGCTTATCGTTCGGCATATTTTTCATCCGGTTTCAGCCAGCGATCGAGCAATGCGCGAGCCGACAGTCCGCATCGTTCAGAGACAGCTGCGGTCCGGATACGTTGTTTGTCTTCGACATTGGTCTGCGTATCGCACGAAATAACACGAGTCTGTGAAATGATCTTTTTATAAAAATGTTTTACCGACGTGTTAATGGAAAGGTAATCTAAAACTATGTACGGAACACGCAGAACACACGATTATTTTTTCAAATTATTCTATCAAACTAAAAATGAAACGATACTCGTCATTTTAGTATTACTTTCATATTGAATATTTTAGAAATAGAACGCACTTGTAAAGGTGGGGGGGAAAATTGTGGCATGATGTGTTAAAACAGAGTTTAGAATTGGAACAAGCGAGTCATAATCTGTATGTTTCATGCGGGAGTATTTGAAACAACTTTTTCATCGCAGACCTGTGTTATTAGCCCAAAAACTCCGAGGTAAGAATTGGCGATGCGCGAGTAGCGATTTTCAGTTGTTTCTATCGTTACGAGATACACTGTGCGCAATTTCAGGAGTGAACGTTTTTTAAGTGACTTGAAACACATCTGACTATTTTTCAAACAAATCGATCACTGCTAAGAAAACATCTGAAAACCTACATTCGTAATTTTTTTAATTTCTTCGCCGAAAAAAAATCCCTAGATGGAGTGTTTTTTATTCTCACTCCGCGTGATAAGAGTGATTTTTTACGGTGTAACGAGGAGTGATTTCGCATTTTTATTCGTTGTGAAACAGTCTTTTGTCTCGGGATTATGCATTCTCGTCGAGTCGAGTATCGTCGTCGTCATTTGTCGCGAAGAGCAGTTTTTGCAACGGGCGGAAGGATGCGTGTCTCCTTTCCGCGTGCGCAGAGGAGCGAGTACTCGTTTAATAACGGCATATGGCGTCGGAATCCCTCCGCTCCGCGATCGCCGTTAGACGATCGTTCTGTATGTACAATAGGTGTATACATAGATATTCGTACAGTCTTGGTGGGTGACGATAACGCGGCACGGATTTCAACTGCGAGACGGTTGCGGAGGTTAGGGATGCGGTCGACGGTCGTAGTCGCAGTCGGGTGCGGAACAAAGTAGATAAGAAATAAAAATACCAAGCAATTGAATGGCAAGCAGGAAGAGGACGGTGGCTGGCAGCCTACCACCCTGCAATCACTCGTGCGTTCAGCCTTGATGACGTGAAAAAAGGTCTAACGATGGGCTCTCCTCCGTGGATCGCGTCGCCCTCGGATACGAGAGCGAAGGCGATGAGTATAATTAAACGAACGTCCGAATAAACATAGGCGATACGTACGAATACGGATAATTATCGCTGGAATATCGTAGTTATTTGCATACTTGAAAATCTGGAAGCGAACCGCGCGAATGCCGTTTCCGAAGGAATGGGAATCACGGATTGGTAAACAAGCGCGGAAAACCTGTTTCTGAAAGGAGTGTCTTTACCAACGTTTCAGTATCCTCCGTTCTTCTCGTTTTGTTTACTCGTCGTTTTCGACGCGACGACGATTCAGTTTCGATCATGAACCAGCTAAGTCAACACGACAAAGCTGTCTTGAACAGTATTTTCAATCCGCTTTTACCGTTGGGCGAAGCGCCGTACGTCGAAGATACGGATGACGTTGGTGGTACGTAGTTCGAGCGTGAAGTACAAATCCGTACAAAAATTCAAGTAGAAATTTCGAGCGCCGGTGATTCCACATTCGTTAAAAACTCGAGTCGATAAAAATATTGTTCGCATTTCTCAACCATCTCGCGCGCAGTCCGCATACCTCACGATTTCTCCCTCACCGCATTCGCTTTCTCTCTTTCTACCTGTTTTGTGAACAAAAAAATGTGTTTAACTATACTCCAAGAGTGTATTTATTGATGAGCCCAGCAACATTTATATTATTATGGACAGCGTGTTAGAAAAGTCTGGTAACGGTCAAATATCTCGAAAACTAAACGTTTCTCAGAAATATGTTTCAAACCAATGTTGTAGGGTTTTAAAAGTTCTACTCAATGAGCATATTCGTTTGACTTTAAGTAGAGGCGCCAAGGCGAGATTGAAACCAACATGATTTTTTCAAATAGAACACCCAATTTTTTATCGTACAGTATTAAAGATGGCGGTGAGACGTTTCCAAAACACTACTTGAAATCCTATTTCTGTTGGGAATTGCCCGAGTTGCGAGCTTTAGAACTTACGGTGCCACCAGCATTAGTGTTATCCAAGAAGCACCGCGTGAAGGTCACATGTGCGGCACCAATGCGGGCGACATGCCGCGGCACCAATGCGGGCGACATGCCGCGGCACCGTAAGCTCTCTAGCTCGTAACTCGGACAATTTTCGATATAAATAAGCTATCAAGTAGTGTTTTGAAAACGTCTCGCTGCCATCTTTAATATTGTACGATAAAAAATGGGGTGTTCCATTTAAAAAAATCATGTTGATTTCGATCTCGCCTTGACGCTTCGACTCAAGATCAAACGGATATGATCATTAAATAGAACTCTTGAAACCCTGCGACATTGGTCTGAAATATTTTTCCCAGAAACGTCTCGTTCACGAGATATTTGACAGTTTTTAGACTTTTCTAACACGCTGTATATCATAGCAATGTTAACGAAAATTCGTGAGAGTATGTATTCCAGCGGTGCTAGGGTAAAAGAATCGTTCGAAAAACGTCGCGACGCGAGGGATTTATTCGCAAGAGATCGTCGCATCGGGATGCAGAGAGCTTTCGAACGGGTACTTAGCGAAGTCTGTGTCATCCTCTTCTCGAAAGCTATCGAATGTCGAGTGGTACGATTTCCTACAGCCACGATAGCGACATACGTTTCTCCGTACTTTAAAGATGTTCGAACGGTTCTCTCGGTTTATTGGGTCAGCGCTGTACGTATCAATTCATAATCCGTAATGTCCTGTCTCCGAACTCTCGATATCAACATTTCCCGTCGCTTAACAAAACTATCGAATGGCCTCGCAACTAGCCATAGAACCTTCGGAATAGCTCCGAAGAATTTCCACTTGATATATCGTCGAAACGAGTGCCGTTTAAATTTCAGCCAACGCGAACGAGGAGGTTCTTGAACCGGAAGTCGCCGAGTTACAGAAGCACGCGATTTATGAAACGGAAAGTAAAAATTACCCGGACGCTCTCAGATTGTTTGACGAGGCAGCGAGGAAGCAGCCAAATTCGCCGAAAATTCTCAACGACCGAGCACAATTGCTACGTCTTCTTGGTCGCAACGACGGTTCGTTACTCTACTCTCAACTCTCTTCGGCAAACATTTTCTCGCAATTTCGATTGCAATTGCAATTATAATTCGCACGATCTACCTACCTATACATCACGCGTACATATTTTTTTTCTGACAACGCAGTAAAATTGCCGCACGATGTTCACAGAAGCGATGAAGGATTTGAATCTTGCTATCGAGCTGAGCAACGGTCAGGGACGAGCCGGTATCAGGGCTCTTTGTCAACGTGGAATGCTTCGCAAATTCAACGGACAAATCTCCGCCGCGAGAGACGATTTCGAAAAAGCAGCAAAAAGTGGCTCGCAATTCGCGCGAAGTCAACTGGTCGAGATGAATCCTTACGCTGCTATGTGCAATCAAATGCTGAGAGAAATCACCGTGAAACTCAGCAATCCGGAGCCATAGCATTCGATTTTCGGCATCCAATGATATTTGATAGGTGAATAAAACCGTTTACATTTGTTATACTCCAAATTTTCCATTTCTTTCTCTTGCTCGAGCTTTTTACTCCTCTTACTTGCTAGAGTTTTTCATTCGTTTCGCTTGCTTCCGTTGATTTGGATTTTTTGTGGAAAACATAGCCGGATGGCGTTGATAATAGGAGAGAATAGAAAGTGGCACGATTTCGCGACGTAGAATTAAACGCTGCATCGGAATTCGTGACTCGTGATTCGCGAAATGTTGAGCCAACGAATCGCGACGCGAAGGTGCGAAAGTAAAGAGAAGACATAGGTGACGGAACGCGTGGGGAATAAATCAGTAGTCGTTACCGTTAACGAGAGATTGCAACGTGTGACAAGAGGACGAAGCGCGAACAGTCGGAGATAATGGATTCAAACACGATATCAGAACCCGTGGCGTCGGAAATAATCAAATACGGAAAGGAAACCTAGCCTAAAATATGTTTCTCTGCTACCACCTTTCGTTACACTCCACTTCGCTTGATTACTCGTCTCACCTATCCCTGATTCATTTACGACCCCCGAGCCCAGCCAACGTGCACTCCTCCTTTGCCTTATGGCTCTGTCTAATACCTTCTCGTTTCCAAGTTTTAACGCCGTCGAAGACATTACTTGCCAGGACGTAACAACGTGCTTTCTCACCGTGCTTTACATTCTCCCAACCATCACGCCATGCTAGGCAAACCAGACTTGACGGGGTTCAAATCTCACTTCATCGCCAAACGAAGCAGATCTGTAACTTTCTTTCAACGATCATCAGGTTTTTCAACTTTTTCCGCTCGACTTCTCCCAAAATTTCTCTCATCCCCCTGCAAAAGGCGTATCGAACATTCGTACTCAAAGCTTCGACGAAAAAAAGAGCAAAGACAGGGTGTATTTATGTGTAAAAACAGTTCGACTTTTTGACAGATGTATTAATAAAATTCTCTAGCAATTTAGAGAAAATTGGGGCTTTTTGTTGAACACGGATTCGAGGGTACTCTTGCCAATTTCCATAATTCTCCTACCTTCAATGTGACTAGTACAATCGTATCAAGACACTCCATTTATTTATACGATATCTCGAATTTTCAGAAAATGCGAAACCTTTCTCGCACCTTCGATTTCTCACGAGACCATCAATTTTGGGTGAAAAAGTATCGCAGCCGTCGACCGAGATTGCGGAGTATTTTTGTTATTTCAGCTCTGCGTACGCAACGAAAACCGAACGATCCATATTAGAATGAAGAAGACAGCGATGAAACGAAGCCAAATGTTTCACAGAAAAACGATGAAAAAAATGAAATTAGAAACAATAGAACGAAATCGACTGTTCCGACATTTTCTTCTGGGTGTATGTAGAATTGACTAGTAGATAATTCGAAAAATGAGTGATAAACGAATTTACAAATGGAAATTCGTAGATTTCTCTCGTATACTTCGACACCTTCGATGTTGTGCGGAGGCTATAACATCGAATTGGTGCGACAGGTCAGGCTAGATGCTCGCCGCTACCAGAACGTTATATGGCACCATACCGCTCCGCGAAAGATAACACTGATTTCATTAGCGCAAATGAACTCGACTCACGGCACCAGTCTGATTAACGGTCATAAAACTTTTGGCTTCCTATCACCGTAATTTTCAGTTTGTTTTTTACTCGTGCGTCACGTCTATTCTTCACCCTGCTGTGTCAAATTTCTAATCAGCAATCAATATCCGGTTTGTCGCGAATTATTCATCGTTTATTCATTTTTTGAATTCGAAGTGATTCGCGATTATTTTCTCTGATCGTCGATCGAAATCGACCTCCAATCGAATGTATAATATTCATCGGGGTTCGTTATCCCTCGACGCCACCAAGAGATCGATAACGAGATACCTAGGTGAGGACACCGGCGAAATGGCGTATCGCGCGAAATAATATAGAAACGTCGTCGTTTGTATTTCCGCATGCATGCGGAAATGTTTTATGCATCGGAGTTCGGAAAGTGGGTGAAGACGAAATCTTGTAGATGCTGGTTGAATTTTTGAAATCGTTTTGAATAATATTTCAATTTTAAGTCACACCAAAAGATTTTACAGCCCGAAACGGGGTATGCGGAATCGGAAGTACGAGCGTTGGTGCCACCGAGTCAGGGAACCCACCCACTCCCAGACGGAGAACCGGCACCCGTACCATCCCAGCGATTCACCCTCCAGCCAGACAGTCTCCGGCGTAAATTTCCTCTATCTTTCTCTATATCACTCTCAGCGAGCCGATAACCGTTCTTTATACGCTTCGTCTTTGCCAACCGAGCAATATTATATCGCGGCTAATTTTAACAGACGTTCGCGATTCTCTATTGCTCGCTGGAAAAACATACGATATTTTCCGATCTTGGGGTAGGTTACGATTCGCTTCGACTGGGTCGAGCATCCGCGACAAACAATCGCGTTATCGCTGGGCAAGATTGAAAATAGGGCGTTATTTTTGCAAGTCACTGTCACTTGCATCAGGTACCAGTAATGCAATATCGTAATATTAGAACGGGTGGATGAGACAATAAAAATAGAAAGCCTCGCAATGCGCGAGACAATAATGGACCTCTATCAAGCTAGAAACACCACATGATCGAATCGAATTCTGCGACATCTGAGAATTAAGTGCTGATTAGATGATAATTAAATGCTCTATTGTCGAATTAAGTGCTCTTCATCTTTTGAAAAATACCCGTGGTGTTGCTAGCTTGAGAACATGCTAGAAACACCACAACCGAAGGAGGACTGATTTCGGAAAACTGTTTCGGCAGGAATCAAGTGCTAATTAGATGCTAATTAAATGCTCCATTGCCGAATTAAGTGCTCTTCATGTTTAGAAAAATACCCGTGGTGTTGCTAGCTTGAGATCATGCTAGAAACACCACAACCCAAGGAGGACCAAATTCGAAAAACTGTTTGGGCAGGAATTACGTGCTAATTAGATGCTCCACGAAAATCCATCGCCCCAATTAGGTGCTCCACCCCTTTGATTTTTTTCCGATTTGACAAGTTTTTCTTTGGACGTTTCAGCTTGAAAACATCGTCGAGTCGAATAATTTCCAAACGACGACCGATTTCGAGAAACTGTTCGCACTGGAATTGAGTGCTAATTAAATGCTCCACGAAAATCCATCGCCCGAATTAGGTGCTCCACCCCTTTGATTTTTTTTTCTATGTCCGCTGGATTTCGAGAAATCCGGAAAACACGAGGAAGACCCATCGCAAAATCATGCAAAATTCATGTTTTTGCGATTCTCGATGTGTTCTGGTCGTCGGACGGCATCGAGACCATACCCAATGGATCCAAGTCGACCCTTGCGGATTCCAAACAGTACCTGATCTTATATCTATGTCCACTGGATGTCGAGAAATCAGGAAAACACGAGGAAGACCCATTGCAAAATCATGCAAAATTCATGTTTTTGCGATTCTTGATGTGTTCTGGTCGTCGGACGGCATCGAGACCATGCCCAATGGATCCAAGTCGACCCTTGCGGATCCTAAACAGTACCTGATCTTATATCTATGTCCGCTGGATGTCGAGAAATCCGGAAAACACGAGGAAGACCCATCGCAAAATTATGCAAAATTCATGTTTTTACGATTCTCGATGTGTTCTGGTCGTTGGACGGCATCGGGACCATGCCCAACGGATCCAAGTCGACCCTTGCGGATTCCAAACAGTACCTGATCTTATATCTATGTCCACTGGATGTCGAGAAATCAGGAAAACACGAGGAAGACCCATTGCAAAATCATGCAAAATTCATGTTTTTGCGATTCTTGATGTGTTCTGGTCGTCGGGCGGCATCGAGACCATGCCCACTGGATCCAAGTCGACCCTTGCGGATCCTAAACAGTACCTGATCTTATATCTATGTCCGCTGGATGTCGAGAAATCAGGAAAACACGAGGAAGACCCATTGCAAAATCATGCAAAATTCATGTTTTTGCGATTCTTGATGTGTTCTGGTCGTCGGGCGGCATCGAGACCATGCCCAATGGATCCAAGTCGACCCTTGCGGATCCTAAACAGTACCTGATCTTATATCTATGTCCGCTGGATGTCGAGAAATCCGGAAAACACGAGGAAGACCCATCGCAAAATCATGCAAAATTCATGTTTTTGCGATTCTCGATGTGTTCTGGTCGTCGGACAGCATCGGGACCATGCCCAATGGATCCAAGTCGATCCTTGCGGATTCCAAACAGTACCTGATCTTATATCTATGTCCACTGGATGTCGAGAAATCAGGAAAACACGAGGAAGACCCATTGCAAAATCATGCAAAATTCATGTTTTTGCGATTCTTGATGTGTTCTGGTCGTCGGGCGGCATCGAGACCATGCCCAATGGATCCAAGTCGACCCTTGCGGATCCTAAACAGTACCTGATCTTATATCTATGTCCGCTGGATGTCGAGAAATCCGGAAAACACGAGGAAGACCCATCGCAAAATCATGCAAAATTCATGTTTTTACGATTCTCGATGTGTTCTGGTCGTTGGACGGCATCGGGACCATGCCCAACGGATCCAAGTCGACCCTTGCGGATTCCAAACAGTACCTGATCTTATATCTATGTCCACTGGATGTCGAGAAATCAGGAAAACACGAGGAAGACCCATTGCAAAATCATGCAAAATTCATGTTTTTGCGATTCTTGATGTGTTCTGGTCGTCGGGCGGCATCGAGACCATGCCCACTGGATCCAAGTCGACCCTTGCGGATCCTAAACAGTACCTGATCTTATATCTATGTCCGCTGGATGTCGAGAAATCCGGAAAACACGAGGAAGACCCATCGCAAAATTATGCAAAATTCATGTTTTTGCGATTCTCGATGTGTTCTGGTCGTCGGACGGCATCGGGACCATGCCCAATGGATCCAAGTCGACCCTTGCGGATCTCAAACAGTACTTGATTGTGGGATCAGTACGGGGACATAGAAAGAGAGTGGGAGAACGGAAGAAAGGGAAAACAGGACGAGTGCGGAAAGAGGAAGAGGGGAGACCGATGTTCGGCCGATGCCACCCATATCAAGCTAGAAACACCACATGATACAATGAAATTCCGCGATATTGTAGACTTAAATGCTGACGACCTCTTTTTGGCGTAAGAGGTCGTCCCCACCATAATATTACATGGAATATCATTTTTTAGTGAAACTTACCGTTTCACTGGAACTTACGTAGAACTTGCGAATGATGACTTGCGATTCAAAGAACAGGTTCTTCTATTTCCGCTGATAACTCTTCTAATAATTAATTAAACAATAAAATGCCTCAAACAACTTTGAAACATCGATCAATTTACTACAACAATTGATTTTCGTGGAGCATCTAATTAGCACTTAATTCCTGTGCAAACAGTGTTTGAAAATCGGTCCTGTTTCATTGGTTTTCTACTGTGGTGTTTCTAGCATGATCTCAAACTAGTAACGCCACGCGTATTTTCCAAAAAATGGAGAGCACCTGAATCGGCAGTAAAGCATTTAATGAACATCTAATTAGCACCTAATTCTACGATATCGCAGAATTCGATTTTATTATGTGGTGTTTCTAGCTTGATAGAGGTCAATAATGGTAATGCGCGAAAAATAATGGCGATACACGAAAAATCACCGCGACAGACGGAAAATCGTGGCGGTAGGTGAAAAATCATCTTGATTGGTGAAAATTCGCGTTGGCGCGAGGAATCGATGCTCAAAAGCGTCGATAAGCGACGAACGGTATCAGCATCGACGATGTCCCCGAGGTTAGTTCTATTTTTTCAGCTGTAACGTCTGTAATTGAAACGGTTGCTAATTTGCGAGAGTGCCTTTCGCGTGCCCCTTCCCTGTGTTCCGCAGCCGCGACACCCTCGCGGCTTCCTATCTCGCAAGGAGGGAGAATCCGTGCGTATAATAACTACCGACGTTGACGTAGGTCAGGGCCCGCGCCACGTCGCACGCACGTACACGTATACGCCGTACGCGACGACGATGTCAGGCTCGTCGTCTCGGTGGAAGGAACGTCGTACGCGCGCGACGCATGCTTGTAAATTGGTCGTGCACGCGTGTGCTTCCCTATCTTCGCGTGCGGTTTGAGCACGTGGTTAGACGGCGAGACGGTGCCATAAGGAAGGACTTGAAAAGACACGTGGCGACGAGACCGAGCGAGAGAGATGTAAGCGGAACGATCACGCCATCGATACGCCGATCGGGTCGTCCAAACATCCGCGCGCGCGCGTCTGCGAATCCCACATCCGCAAAGATGGAAATACATTGTACGCAGCAATAGCAATTCCGCGCGCGAATATACCACCGCGGACAGCGGCGCAACAAGTAGGAAATTAAAGCCGGCCGAAGACGCCAGATTCTTGGGAGACTTAGGAGAAGAAAAAAATACCTGTCCTTGACGAACAATGTCGATGAAAAGGTGAGCAGCGCAAGGATACGTAACGAGACTGATGCGTGTCACGAGTCCGTCGCGACGCGTAACCCTATTAACTGTCCCTACGACGGGTCGTAATCAAACAGCACTACGCATGCCTACCCCGCAGATCTTTATCGCGAGAAGTATTCAATGCCGTCGTAGGGTATGACCCCCAACGTTCATACGTTAATTCCCTCGCAGCTCTCCTTCTCTCGCTAGCTGTTGTTTCCTCCTGCCATTCTCTGTTTTTCCCTTTTTTTAATAACATTAGCATTTCGAGCGTACCACACGAATGTGCAAATTCGCAACGTGCGCGAGCACGCGTTACACAATGTTCGGTTACAACGTGGATCTACGACCGATTCGCCAACGCGTAATTATACGGTCATATGCGGACGCGATAGGCACTCGTGCTGGAGGGTAACGGAAAAAATGAACGGGGGGTAATTCGTTGCGGTGAAATTGCATCGTTAAGAAATAGACGTCGCGGCGAAGAGCGAATTGGGTCGGAAGAAAATACACGCCGTTGGGAAATTGAGAAAAAAAGGAGAGAAAAGAGAATAGTTGAGGATGCGAGGGTGGTCGATTGGAATATGAAAGGTATAACTGGTTGGTTGAAAATTAGGAGAGGTCATTATCAGAAACGATATGGCCGCGCGGCGCCGGTTCGATCGAAAGTGATTAAGTAGATTTGGAGGGTTAAATGTAATTTCCATAGGGAAGAACATCAGTTAATTACTGCGGACATAACCTATGATTGGTGATCAGACATCGGGCCTCGCGCGGCGCGGAGTTAAGCCGGGAGTTATTGCCAGGATCATCGTTAAAACTCTGTATATATCACGCGTGCACATCAGTCATACGGGTGGTTGGAAAATCTGATGTGAAATTTAAGCCCAGCGGATTTGTCGGAAGGAATACGAATCGCATCGAGTTAATCTCGGTCGAATCGAACGATCCTAACGAGATGTTGCCCGGTCGTTTCGCGATTTGTCGAGGAAAAAGAGCAAACGTAAAAAAAAAAACACACAGCGGGCAGGGGTCGTTATTCGGACATGTTAAATTCCGACTTTATCACGTTTCTCGAAGGCAATCGCGTTGAGGCGAATTCTGATAATAAATTTGATTTAAGGAGGGACGAAAAAACGCGGAATTACTCGGAATGCCGGCGTCTTTTAGTACGAGAGGATAACGGCGGAAACTGGTATCCAACGGCGGCCGCAGCTTTTCTATACGAGGAGAGAAAACGTCCGGGCTTCGTCGCGGAGCATTTCACGAGAGTGGAAACTCGACTGTTCAACCAGCGGTGTCCCTCGGCGAAATGGGACCCGGTTGTGTGCGTCTCGTTAGCAATACCCGTTTTATAGGCCATAGTCGCGACGAAATTAACATTGCCCAATTAAATGGATAGAAGTCTCGCCTCGGCTCGATTGAGTATACGCGAGTCGTACCTACGCGCGCTCGTACGGTACTTGAAGCACGCGGGGTAGTTTGCCGAAGCGATTCCCGTACAAGTAGCAAAAAATAATCAACCAGCCATCATCATTAAGCGAGCAGCGAATCGAAACGAAATGAAAAAAAAATAACAAAAAATCAAATTACAATTGATCCGTTCGAAACGCGTGGAATTCACCTTCGAGAACCGTGCTTTCCGAAATCTGTTACGAGATACGAATACATCGTTCGGAATTGCCATCCTCGATTAGGAAACGCGTCGAGAGACGAAAGGTACGTTCGGGACGATTCGTCGTACGATAAAGAGCGTAGCGTACGCTTTATCCGCAAATGCTCAACGATATTACAGCATTTACGACCGTCAAAGAGATTAGTGTAAAGTCGGGGAGGGTTGTTCAAAAAGGGGTTGGGAATCGGTAACTCTGCCCTTTCGACGCACACTTGACCGCGTGATCCCTTTTCCCTGTGAAATTCAAGTTCTCTCCTAGTTTTTCTCCCAGGACTGTGAGATTCTCCGCAATATTAACATTTCTCAACTGTGACCATTTTTTTTTTACAATTCGCGTTCCGCACTCGACCTTGAAAGTTTGTAAGATGGGAGTTTTGGGAAATATCGTCGGAAGTAGCATTTTCCGCAATTTTTTCAGCTTCGGCGAGAGGATAAACGCGATGATAATGCAGCGACGAAGGAGGGATGCTGTAGCCGCGTGAAAAAATGCGTGATCGGAGGAAACCTAGATTATTCGACGCGATTTGTTTCGACAATTTTAGCCAACGCGTCGAATGATCCTCGTACATTGTTGAATTGTCGTGTAAAACTGTAATTTAATAAGTATACAGCGCGTTCCACGCGACCGGGGTACTCGCGCGTGATGCTTGCGTGTACGCACGTGTCCGGAGGCCTGCGATAGGCTCGTGGAGCCCTTGAATTATTTAACGTCGTGAGAACGGTTAACCGTCGTCGAATGGCCAGCCAAATGGAACCGACGATACTTCAATTAGCCTTAACGAGTTTTCTCGCCGTTCGAATTCCCCGGGAAAGACGTTTTCTATCACTTAAACGAAGTCGGCATCGAAAACCGATATTCTCTCGTCTACAGGGGCGAAAAAAATCTCACAAAAACGTGATTGCGATCAACGCGTTGCGCGCGAAATTGCGAGTGCGCTCGAATCTGGCTCAAATGGATACGAAAATTACCGACGTCAGCCGTATCGATGCTCGCGAATCCGTGGATATATCGACACGGCTTCGCGGATGAAAATTATTTACAACACTACCCACGATAAAACTCGACACTAAAAACAATTTTCAACTCGAGGAGATCGCTTTTATTGTTATTCTGATTATATTGTGCGGTTGCTATTGCTCGTAATAATCCACGTGCGCGGGCTCGTTCCGTTTTACGCTTCTCAAATTGTACGTCGTAGAACTTTGGGGAGTTCCTAATCCTATCACAGATCCCATTGCAAATTTCAATATTTCAATGCGACGCTCGACGCGTTACCGGATATCCTCGTATCTTCCGTTTCCCCTCTCCGTCACCAACGCGGCAGAAGAAATTGGCGAAAATGAGGAGTTAATTGAAATTGCGAGTGATGAAAATTTGAACGGAAAATGCGGAAAAAATTTCAATCAACCATCGTCGAGTCAAGGTTCGATGGAAGCCTATTACATTTCTCCTTTGAAACGCACTACCGTCACATATTTTCACCAATTCAACGCGAAATTACAACATTTTACACGTTGTACAGAGGTTTTTGATGTAGCCAGAGAAATGAAAGAAAAGAGTATTTTAAATAATTTTTTTTTGGTAGTAATTTAATTTATTTTAGAAATCAAATGATACCGAGCTGTCGTATTACGTTTCAACTTTCTTTCACTAAAATCTCAACAAAATACATTTATTGTAGATCAAATTATCGCTGATGCACGATGAAACAAGAGAAAATCAGTATTTTAATATTTAATCTATTGCTTGCTCGAAGAATATTCTCCTTATTGAGATCTATGTCTTCTATAAGCAATTGACTAGGATCTTTCTCCCTGCAAATCAGAGGCTGCCATTTTATTTCTTGAATAAAAAAAAAATCATAAGCAACAAGATTGCTGATTTTTTGTCACCGATTCGAGGTGATCTAATAAGATGTTCCGATCGCCACCGGAAAGCATGATCCAAACAAATATGGCGATAATTCGATCAATAATAAAATTTTGTTGCTGAACCTTCGGTGAAATATAGTCAATTTGTTTTATAAAATAAACTAAGCTAAGAAAAACAAATCTTTTAAAATAGTAATTTTTATCGACCATTCGGCTACCCCTTAATTTGCTTCCATCGTTTCTACTTCCTCGTCGCTGTAATTTCTCGTAATTTATGTCCGATCAACTCGGAATTCTCACATTCTTCCTCGGATAAATCACAAGTTCTCGCACTCGCGTTTCTCGCAGTTTGTGCTTTTCTACATTCGCATGCCAATCCAGACCATTTAATCGTCCTCGTTGCATCTTCACGTCTTCGCATCATTCGATTCTTACTCGATCAATTTCAATATTCGCGTTTCCAGCCTGATCGATTTTCGATTCCGACGCATCGCTATTTCTTGCGTTTTCATTTTCATCAAGCCGTCGGTCCCCTTATCATCCCTTCGCTCGCCCCTCGCACGGAGTGAGACTGCGACGCGTCGATTTATATTTCACACGCGGACGTGTACTAACGGGATCGATCGCTCTCTTTGCGAGTAACACCAGTCACACGAGCATGTCAGTTAACGTCGGGAACATTATTTTGCAGTCTTTACCGTTTACCAAGCCGTGGAAATCGAAACGACCAGCTTAAACGGCATAATTGTAATAGACCATCTCGCATACCCCGTGGCAACAATTCCACGCGGTCTATGCCGAGGCCTAAACGTATTACGCGGGCTTCTCGATCGATCTTTAACCCTCCTATCCTCGATGCTCGGTAGTCCGTAGCATCTGGACAAACCGGCGAAGGCGTATCGTACGTACGAGATCGAGAAATATAGTTATCCGTAATGCGACGAGACAGCTAGGCGGCAGAGAGGGAGAGCCGAGAAGCTCGCGACGACGATAAGGCTAACGAAACGACGCGTTGCGTGTACTAATGGTCGTGACGAAGGTGGTGTGGCGGGTACGAGAGCAACGATGCGGTACTCGATAGATACCTGGGGGCTATCTACGCGTATTAAATTAACCCTTGGTGCACGCAGCTCGCCCTGGCTCACCGTCACTCGCCCCGGGTCAACTTGGCGTGTCGGGGAATGTCCTGGGAGTCGGCCACCATCCAACGGTTTATTATCATTTACCTATTCCATGATCACTTTCCAACTCGACCACTTTGCCTTTGCAAATTCATTGCAAATTTCAATATTCAACGCCCATTATATTACTTCATCAACGGATCTCGCGCTTTCCCAGCTCCCATCACCGCTCACAATTTCCTCTCGCAATTTCATCCCACAACCCGTGATAAAAATGAAACTCGGAGGCAAAAAAAAATGAAACTCGGAGGCAAAAAAAAATGAAACTCGGAGGAAAAAAAACTCGGTGGGAAAAAAAATAAAAATATATTTGAGCATGGCGAGATAAAATGGAGAGCGAAGGGAAAATGTGATAACGGTGAATCGGGGAGAGCGGTGAAGTGAAAATAAGAATGTAGGGAGAGGAGAAAGGAGAGGCGATTTGTCTGGTTAGTTTTTAGAGATCAGCTTCCTTTTTTTCGAATCTCGCAGCAAATTGGTCCGATCGATTTACTTGAAGTATGCATATTGTACGTCGCCTATTATCCGCGCTGCACTTAGCTGATGAGTATACGAAATTGCACGCGACGCGTGGGACACGTACCGGCGTCGAGACGCGTTTCACCCCGCCAGCTACGCGTATCCTTCGCTTAATCTAAACTCTAATTATTTAGCAGTAAATTTTCAACCTGTAATTTAATCGCAACGTCACCGATCGACGGCGACGCGTAGTCCCTTTCGGTCTGGACGCACCTGGATAATTATCCGACGAGAAAAGCCCTCCGTCGCGGGACGAATTCGCACGAATAACGTCACGAATCCGTATACCGCGAGAATAATATTCGTCGAAAAGCTCATCGAAGTTTCCGCGCGCAGCAAAATAGATGAAAAATTCGAGACGAATTTAGCGAGAAATTGCTTCTTGGTGGTCGCTGAAAAGCAGACTTTTTGTAGCAAGAACGCGTCGATTCCGGAAATCCGTACGGTGCGCGTCGCGTAAGATTGGAGGGAATTATTAATATAAAAAGCACGAGTATCCGGTAACGTAATGATATTAATTTAAAACGAGAGGGCGAAGGCTCGGCACGAATAGAAAAAATACCCCGCATAGAAGAGCGAAACTAACGATTAACTTTTGTCCGGCCACGTGCCGGTAGTGTTAACCATTATCGAAGCACCGACCGCGCGGTGTACCTACGCTCCGTAAAAAAGCCCAATAACAGCGATCAACGTACCCCGAGCAGTCGAGTAGGCTGACGGGGAGTCATTTGTTTTCGGGAAGAGAAAGGAAAAAAATTCCACCCGCCGAGTAGAGGCTGACCGTGCATCGCATGTATCCACTGTCAGTCAATGCGGTTGCGTTTCGGTACCATTGTAATAAATATGGTATCGGACACCGGATTCGAGCTCCGAACGTGATATTACGCGGCGAGGGGTATCAAAAGTGACTATTAGCTCGCGTAAGAGTCCACGTGGCCTGGGAACCCGATTCGCGGGGTGAAAATAAAAAGGGGGGGGGGGGGGGGGTGAGACTCGGGGCGAGAGAAACGAACATCGCGAAAGGCTCGAACCCCTCGGCGATTAATTGACGGTGATGGATGACGGACAGATTTATTTATTTCCTTTGGTTTAACACAAATTTTCACTATTCCCGCCAGCATCATCCAAAAAATCTCGTTTTATACTGTGATTGCGTTTTCGTTGCTACTGGATTTAATACCTAGGCGAAAAAAACTTGTTTTATTGGTAGGTTAGTGTTTTTATGGCAGGTCTCGGAGAAGAGTTGTAAGTGGAGACGTCAAGTTTGACGATACGCCGCGGGTCAACTTCCTAATCATTATATCAGTATGCATACATATTGACTCAGATTCGGCGCAGTGCTCTCGGCAGAGCTACGATACTATTCCGACGATCAAATATTTGAACTCGCCGGTTCGGTCTGGACTCGAGACTGGCCGAGTCCGATTCGCTTCAACTTCCCTGATTAATACGATTAACAATTGAAGAGCAGCTCTGATGATTGATAATACATTTATAATATTTCACATCCAGCGATCTGAGCTTTCCTTCGGCAATGATGTACAAGCAAATGTTTTTTCGCCATAGAAAGTAAAATATAAAAAAACACCAACATTTTGGACGAGAAATTTCGTAAAAATACTCATTTTCGTACCGCGTTCTCGACGCGGAATTTTATGGCACGAAATTTTGACGGACGCGTTTGCAAACTTTTTTTTTATCGCCGATAAACAGCAATTTGTTGCCGCGGCTCGGGGTTCGCGTAACGTAATCGTGGAGGCAAAACGCGTCATTTTTTTCGACTAGTCGCGTCCAGCGATTCGGATGCATCGACGCGTCAATTTGTGGATAATATTCATCGGCATTATTACGATATTCGATAACCGACTTATCGCGTGACCCACTGAGATTGCTAGAGGAAAAGGCTTATGTTGTTATCATTATTAACCGAATGAGTCATCGCGGACTGCTTCCCTTGCCACGCCACTATGACTATGCTGTCTTTGTTGAGAAAAAAACAATTGATAGTCTTATCGCTAACGGGCAGTGTTTGTTTATTAATACTAATTGCGCGCCACGAGGCTCACAGCGATTCGTGGTCGTATACGTCAACGTGAGAATAACTCGAAAACGCTATTGGACGTCAAGGCGTCGGAGGGTAAAAAAGTGCGATAGCCAAAATTGAAGGATTTAAAATTATCTATGCGATTACCCATTGCCAATTTCTCGATAAGCTTGACAGTAGGTATATCTCTGCAAATATCGATCCTAGGGTAAAAACTGCAATCACCAAACTTGTGCGAAATTGGATTTTCAACAACTTTGGATTCTATCATTTTCGCTCTAAAGTTGTAAATTGGCGTTTTATTTCGGAGAAACCGAAAATCCAACTATAAATCAAGATCGCGACGAACGCAATGGCGGAATTTTCCCGAAAATCGAGATTCACGCTTGCAAGTCACCCCTAACGAAGTTTAAAAACAGAAATCACTGCCGCTAATTATTTCCAGGTGCATGTCAATCTCCAGTGGACTATTTGCAATTAGGACTCGACTCGCGTGATTATTATTATTCTACGATAAATTCGTATCATCGAATGGATATTTTTAATTCGAATCTACACGCCTAATCGTAGAATACAGAATTTTATGATGTAATCTGTGCAAAACATTCACCTTTTAGGCGTGTAAGATATTGAAAATAAATGAGAATAACAAATTTCAACTGATGCAGTTCATCTGCAATCGGATTTTTTTACGAGTTATCTAATGTACACTCTTTTTTGTCCAATCCATGCCGCGTCGACGACCGGTGTAATACGAATTCTCTGTCGTACTTCTCCAATTACACGGTTTCTACGCCGGTTATTTTGTCGCGAGGGACGAGTAAGCGTGCATTTAAAGCGCGTACAGAATATCATCGAAATAATTCGACGACATGTGTTTATTAACTGCCTTTTCTTTGCGCTCGACAAAACACTGTCACGACGTATGTCGACGTTTGTAACTTTTCTCATCAAGAAACATCTCACGCGACGAGTCGACAACGAAGAGCTTCTCGTGACTCCAAATCCACACGGAGCTTTTCTGTTTCTCGCGTTCGGTGAAACACGAGCTTAAGTATTATATCATTTTCAGCCGAATGTTGGACAATTCTGCCGCGTTTAATTTTTGCGAAAGGTGCGAAGATAAAAAAACGACGATCGAATTTTTCTGCACATAAACGTTAAATAATAACGCGACGTATTTTCCTCGGAAAATTGGCGCTCGTTTGTAATTTTGGTGGACAAAATTGCTCGAAGGGAAAACAAGTAGATTATTTAGTTTTTCGCATTTCAATTCATCGCACTGTAGTCCAGTCAATATGTCCAAACATTAGCTCCAAAATAACAGAAATTCGGGTCTGCTTTTTTTATATTCGAGGGAGGGAGTCGCTGGTAGTGTAGATTCGTAATGGCAACCAAATCGTGCGGTTGCGTATATTGGCAATTTCGAATTTTATGAAAAAAAATAGTTTTTCTCGAATACCTCGGCCATTTCGAATTTTATCGAAAAGTTGTGAAGACCAAATTTGTAAAAAATTTAGGTTCCTACAACTTTGTTCTCCACAACTTTCCTTCTCAGATCGATATTTTTCCAACAAAAGTAATCCGAATTTCACGTTACATAGGCAGTTATGGAATGTTCCACGAAAAAGTATTTGGACGGTTCTCTTTTTCTTCGCCGTGGGCGTAATATCGACCTTAGAAGAAAAGTAGCAGAAAACAAAGTTGTAGAGAATTAAATTTTCTACAAATTTGGTTCTCACAACTTTTTGGTAAAATTCGAAATGGCCGAGGTATTCGAGAAAAAACATTTTTTTTCATTGAATTCAACATAGCGAATATACGCAACTGCGCGAATTGGTCGCCATTTTGATTCACACTACCAGTGACCCCCTCCCCAACGAATGAAAAAAGCTGATTGGAGTGTTTGCAAGATAAAAATTACACGTTGACCGGACTACTGGTATTATTTTCGCTCGTGAGAGTTCTCCTCGCGCCGCGAGCATTTTTTCTTATCAGTAAACGAGCATGGTACGCGTGGCGCCAGCTGACGTTAGCTGACGTAACTAAAAACTATCAGCCAGCGTCGAGACTCCGTCACATCTGTTGATCGTGTAACGAGCCTCGTTAGTGAGTTTTTCCGACCTGATTAATGCAACAAACGAATCGCATCGTCATTAGACCTCGATGACGGCTCGGGCGAACCGAAAATTAATTTATTATATTATCAACCCTGGCGAGGAAAGCTCTCGTAGACGTGTCGTTTCCACGAGAACGTATCTCGCTCTTATCGGAAACGAAGTTCGACGATCTCGAAGAAGTTTGGATCCAAGTTCCTCGTGACATTTACGACGAGTTTTTATTTTTATTTTTATTCTTATTTTTATTTTTATCGACGAGTCTATTCGTTTAAACGAGTTGGAAACGATTCTCGAGCTCCGTATCCCATTGAAATACACGCGCAACCACATTTTCGAGAGGCACGAGTTTGGGAGCAGCGAGAAGCGCGGAGAACCGGAGAGAAAGAGAGAAATGGACCACGAATGCTGTGCTGTACGAGATGACAGCGAGCACAGCTGTTTGCTACCAATTATATTCTCGGCTGATAGCCGAACAATACCAGCATTATGACCCACTACAATCAACGACGCAACCGACTCCAATTTCCCATGATATTCACACATTTTTCACCGATTAAGCGATGAAATTCTTCCAAACTTTTCACCACAAATATCGCCTAAGCTTTTTTCTGTTCCGTATATTTTGCATTTTACTAATTCATCTATCACACAATTTTCCTATTTTTAGGCGACTTGGAGCAAAAATCAATCGTTAATTGAAGTGGATTTTTTTCGGTGAGTAAAAATTAAAAGTCAACCCGATCACTGAAAATCTAATGCTTAGTCGACTTGGTATTAATTTTTGCAGGCAGTTTACAATTATTTTTGGTCATTTTTTTATGATTTTGGATGTCTTCTTCATTTGAAAAACAAAAAAAAAATTTCAACGAATCGCAGGTAAATCTCATTTTGCGTTTGCGAACGTTGTCGGTGGTGTTGGCAACGTGTATCGATTACTTTATATCAGGGGTTGCGGGAGATTCGCAAAGTTTTAGTGGAATACCGACACCGTGGAATCTTTCGAGCTTTTATTTCGGCCGAACGATCATTAAGGGACGATCAGGATCGAATTTCACGGTTGAAACGAGGGCCTAAAAGTATCGTGGAATTTTCAGAACGGGGGAGTTGAATCGTTGGTGTGAACGATTGTGTTAACTCGTCGAACGCAATAAAGGAAGGATATTTCAAACGAGAGGTCATCGATACCGAAACGCGCGAAGGGTGTACGCGAAACTATTATTACGCGTCGAAGCTTTCGGGAGTTTCAAGGGTTTGCGACCAATGGATTCCATCAACGTTCCAAAACCAATGACGAAATCGAATCGATAAATTCCCGCGTATGCGATTCGTTTCAACATTTTCACGCGATCCTTCCCTCCGAATTTCCCCCCCAACTTACCAATCGACAATTTTCCCACCAAAACGACGGAGGGAAAATGAACATTTTTTTCATCATCTCGTCCTTCGAAACGCAAAGCGAATTTGACCTTGGATTAAATGTTTATCCTCGATTTCTTGGGCTCAGTTTTAAATACGCATTAATTCACGGGTGAAATGAGAAACTGATGCTCGTGCAGAAACGAGGTACGTACCGAGCGACGCGCCTATCTCTTCGCGTACAGCCTTCGACAGCCTACACCTTCTCAAAATAATAAACGCTCCGTTTACTCGGGCAATATTACCAAATACATGAAATGTAAACTCTGCGGCGCGCTACGTCAACAGCGTTTCGAATTCAGAAGCACATTTAACATGCGAGCGATACGGATCGCACACGCAACGGATTATTATAATTCTACGTTGATAATTGCGACTCTCGGTTGATCCTCGAATACGTGACTTTCCTTCGTTCGAGCAAGATACTTTACAAAATATCATAACTCGAAGAAAAACCTGATAGAAAAATATGAGAAGTTAAAAAGTTAACGAAAAGCAACGAGCCCTTCGTTGAGGGAATTTTAATAATCTATCAAATTATTTCGACGTACAATTTTTGCGATATCAATATCATCGTAGTACTAAAATTTGGTCATTTATTTCTTATGGTCCGACTATTATTGCGAGCAGGGTGACATTTTTTATCGAAAAATATACCTCTTCGCTTCTTCGTGTTTGTTATATTAGGCAAAAATCAAATGAATATAGTAGATCGTATAACAGCGTTGGCAATATCTCACGAACTGGGTGGAAATCATGGAGAAGAGAACGACGAATATTATTGCTCGAGACGTAGGAAAAAAACGTTGTGGAAAAAATTGATCACATTGGCGCGATGATGAACGAAAGTTGTTACAGCAAGATGGCGCCGTGCAATATTTTCAACGAATGTCTATTCACCCCGCACGTGTGATGATACGAGACTTGTTCTCGCGCGCAAACGTGATAAGAGTAACAAGTGCGTCGTTGGCGATAGCTACGGAGGATATTTGACCGGTGAACGCGGTTTGTGGATGCCTTTTTGATATAGAGTTATCGGACTCTCGCGTCCTGCATCGTCACGGCTGTGTGTACATACGTATGCGTGGATCTGAGTGTGGCTGAATATGTGCATGCGCGAGCCTGAAATATTGTCGCGTATCAGACGTTCCGTATCTCGATTCTCTCCGTCACATTATACAGCATGACTATTGTCTTCTTTCGCGTAGTACGATTCCCTCTCCCATCCGTCGCGCCCTCGAAGATAGTCGGCGACCGTGACACGCGACATTTTCATTTTCTCGTTTTTACTCACGGCTGCCCTTCTCCTATCGTTAGATGCGGCGACGTCGAGCTTCTTCTCGCCTGCATCGCGTCTTACGTTTCCCGACCACGTGGCCCTCGACACACGTGCATCACGAATAATACCTTCGTTTGCATACGCACCTACAGATATACGAAAGCGAAATAACGAAACATCTACGCTTTCCCCCCTGCTACTTTTTCAACCTCGTTCCACATTTACCATATCAGTACCGCGAAATTTTCATACAATTCGCACATTTTCACCACTCTTGATCTACGCTGTACTATTTTGAAAATAAAGAAACCCAGCCGCATCAGTTTGTAGTAAGAAAATCGAAATGGGGACAGGAATGCATGAAAGTTGATTCTCCATCGTGAAATTTGCGTGAAAACATATTTATAGTATTCCATTTTATTTACTTCGGAATTAAAAAAAAAATTAACGAAGGTTGGAATAAATTGTTTGTTTTTTGCATTTTTGCGTTGATTATGCATTTAATAAAAATTAGCGCAAGTATTTTTCGGGTGTTAAATACAAATATTTGGTAGGTGACGAAAAAAAATGTTTTCCATGCGTATTCGTAATAGAATGGAGTTTGGTGATTTTCTGCGAGGGAACAAACGTTGTCTTTCTTTTGTTCCTGCCAAGCCGGTTTTCGGTGGTACTTTTCGCGTGGAGTTTTTTGTTGCTATTACTCGTGCGAGTCGTCGATATTACAAGTGGGAAAATCGAGATTTGACCCGTCTAGTCACGCTTCCCTCCAGCATTTCATTCCATTGTTACGTCTCGCTGTTTCTTCGTTAGATTTTATCGAAACTGCAAACGAGCCCTGTTTTACCCCGTGGCTCGTGGCCGAATCTCATATACGCTAGATATCCGCGCACGTCGAGGTCGTTTCCATGGAGTAGCGGAACTCGTTACGCGATATACATACCTATCGGTGCGCGCAAGCCGAGCGGTATGCACCGCGCGTCTCCCGCGACAAACACACATCCGCAGACGTACGAAATGATTCCGACAGCGTCGTATTATTATACATCGAACGGACGCGTCGACCGTCGAGTCGTCGTTCCGTCGGAGCTTGCGATACGACGGAGCATATACCAGCAGTAGTAGTACGGCGGACTCTCCCCGAGCGTACATGTAATACAACGATAGACGTACGTAGTACGAGGAGAGAGACAGACGCGCCTCGTAGTACTACTACCGCGGCTACCGCAGCGCCGCGCGTGGCCATTCCATGCAACGTACGCCGCGCGAAGAACGCGTGTAGAGGTGTACCACGCCTCTCTCTCTCTCTCTCTCTCTCCTCCGCGTAGTACTACTGCCGCCTGGCGTCGTTTATCCGTGGCCAAGCGACGAGCCGCTATTTTATCGCGATCACGTGGTCGAGAAACGTCACGCGGTCAGTAACCATATTATGTCCACGGCACTGACCTTCCTCGCACCGCGGCGCAAGGATCGGGAGACGAGCTGGATTTAAAAAGCTTCGGCAATCTTGATACGCTTTATATTGCGGAACATAAAGTTGGAATCAGTGATTGCGACGGCTGCGCCCGAGCGCGGTCTTGTTCGATGCAATATAGCCGATCTACGCGCGATGATCCGCCGCGGCGCGCGTCGTCCTCCTGGTACTACCTAGTGGTAGGTGCACGTCTCTCGCCCGGCGCGGCGTGGCGTATGCACGAGTTCCCCCCGTTCGTACCGTACGAAACGCATCGCGTGTTTTCTACCCACGCGCAAAGAACGTTAGGTGCGTCGTATAAAACGCAACGATTGCTCCGCGTTGTTAAACTATTTCCGACCCTGCCTCGTATTATTTATGACCCAGATATTATTTATGAGCCAGAAAATCGCCAGCTCCTACCGTCGAAAAACCATCCGAACAAAGAGAATTCATTCCATTTGGAAGTCTGACATCGCTTATCTCGCTTCTTCGATTTACGACTTTTTTTTCACCGATAAAAAAATCACCGCGAGCGGACGATTGTCTATTGTTTTTTGTTATATATGTATACATATATATAAATGTATATATATATATATTTGGGTGAAAATCAACTTCGGTAACTTGTACCAACTCACCAGTATAAGTTACACTTTCGCAGCACCGGACACTTTTACAGATTGTTTAATTTGGCTTATAAGAAATTTTTGTTTAATTTGTTTATAAGAAGAAAAAAAATAAGCGAAAGAATATTTTAATTCTCTCGTCGCGTTTCTGGGCAAGGTAAGCGTAATGAAAAATGAAGCTCGACGTTGCTGCGCAGTTACGACTCGGTGGATAAGTTCGTTGGTTATCAGTGTCGCGTTGTTGTTATTATAGCAGTCATTATTATTATTGGGACAAAGGACCGATGACGAGCGTTCCTCGAAAGCGAGGCTCGTGCTCTTCTCGCCCGAGTGACGTCTCCGTTTGTTCGCGGTGCACGTGCGCCTTGGAGTACGCTAAGAAGAAAAACAGTAGCTGCTGACCAGTAGCCATGGCATATCTTTCTTTGAAACCTCTACGTCGTATCGTACCATTCGTCCGTCCCTTCGTCTTCCTCCATTTATTTCTCTGCCCGTGTTGCGACGCCCCCCACGGCCCTTCGACCCAGCCGCGTCGCGTTGCTTTATTTTCATTAACGGCCGTCTGACAAACCCGTTTCGTAATAAAATAATAAAACCTTCGGTCGGCAGAGGAGGAGAGGGCGGGAGGGAGAGAAAGGCGAGAGATGAAGATCAGGGGGGGGGGAGACGCGGAGCAGAAAATCAGAGGAAAGAGAGAGGACAAACAGATTTCGATGACGCGATACGCGCGACGTCGTTAAAGTCGATCCGTCAACTCGGCACTATCGCGACGATTCTCTCTGGGAAAGTGTTATTCCGTTCCCTGAAAGAATCAGAATCGCAAGAGAACTGGAATCTGTTGGAAGCTATCAGATTGGAATAAAAAATTGTTCGCGTGGTCAACATCGACTGAAGAAGTTGACCTTGAAAAGGGAATGGGAACAAATTTGTTGAACAAAGAGAAAACTGCCGGAGACATAAATCGATTCAAAAATCGAACGATCGACCGCCGACGAAAAAAAATGTCGACCCGTTGCAAATACACGTAGAATAAATTGTTTAAACGAAGAATATGAATTCGTGGCAAAGAAATTCCGTTCAAAGGAAGAATCGAGCGAGAACAGAAGAAGTGGAAAAAAAAGCGAAACGATTAAATAAAGATTCGGAATGGTCTTCGAGCGACGGTAGAAACGTCACGCTAGAAGTAGATCTAGGGGTGAAAAAGTAGGAGGCGAATCGTGGTACCAACGTGGCTGCTAAGAAGTTCCGTGAAAGCTGCGAGAAAACGTAGAGAGACGAATTAAAGAAAAAAGGTAATCGTGCGTCAATTTCCTCTCGATTCGGTTTGCTCGTTTCTCAACGAGCCGACAAAAAGCTCCGAAGAAACCTGACATTTTGATCAACTCATCGACAGTCGTACCGCGATTTCGTTTCTTAAAAGAAAACCGAATCGGTTCGTTCGCGCAGAAAATGATCAAACGACTCGCGAGGCCATAAATTGAAAACTAAATCGCAATATCAATCCGGACGGTTTCAATTATCGTCCTGAAACTGCTCGCTGAAATAACGGAGAAAAAGAGGCCGAGCGGAACCACGCTCCTCCGCGAAGCTGATGAAACGCAAATTAACCCGGGTAATCCATCACCTTCGTGCTTCGATGAAGGGTTAACAAGAATCTCCTAACAACTCGCCACGCATAGTAATAATAATAATACCGGCATCCCTTCGGAAGCTTGACCATCGCTAATAATTTAACCCCCTCAATTATCCCTGACCATTTGCTCGATCTCACAGAAATTAACCGTCTCGAAAATCAGCGAACCGATCCGTAAAAGATATCTCTCTCCCGCATCTCCCACACCGCGTATTAAAGGGCTACGATCCACGAATGCTTCGCAACATATACCTACAGATTTGCAACGAGACATTGCCACCGATACGCGTATAGAGAGACACGCAACTTGCGCGTATAAATGTACGCGGCGATGTTACACGCAGAGACAGAGAGACAGACAGAGACAGAGAGAGAGAGAGAGAGAGAGAGAGAGAGAGAGAGAGAGAGAGAGAGAGAGAGAGAGAGAGAGAGAGAGAGAGAGAGAGAGAGAGAGAGAGAGAGAGAATCGTCGAGTAAATCTCGAGGCATAATCCATTGTATTCGGTGCCAATTAAACGAACCTGTCATGCGTACGGTCAAGGCAGAACTCCACGGCTGGTGATGGCCACAGACCACCGTACGGACGGATAGCCGCTGATTGGGGAGCATCTGGACCTACCCTGGCTACGGCAATTACTCCAGCACGATATACCTTCGCCTGCTCCCTTCCTCTCCTCTCCTCTCCTCTGCTCTCTCTCTCTCTCTCTCTCTCTTTCTCTCTCTCGCTCGCACCCTCGCGCGATACGGGAGCGAGTAGGTACCTATGTATGGATGCACGTGATGCATGTACGTCGCGTCCGTTCGATGTGGTATAAACTTAAGGATTACATGCGATATCTATAGGCGACACATAGGCGCGTCCGGCTGTCAGTGTATATGGATGGACGTATGCGAACGCTTGCCCCGGTAATATCAACGGGACCGTCTTGCAGATGGAACAGTACATGCGGCGCAGGGTAACCGATGCGTTGTAATCGAGGGATTATCGATTCAATGCTCGAATCCATATGAATCGGTTGATTGAATTTCGAGTCAAGAATTTCATAGGCTTATCAAATTCCTTGGCCAATCGAATCCTCCACCTTTACTTCGTCTAATACTACAGTATTAATTTACTAAACTTCAATTTTCAGCAAGGCTCAAATTTCGAAACTATGGAAACGGAATAATCGCGTGGAAATCGCACATTCCGGATCACGTGTTGCTCGCATGCGATTCGTCGCGTATCGTTTGACCAGGTGGAGAATTAATTTTGGGGTAAATTACGCGACATTGGTAGGAATTAGGCGAATAAGAAAACTTTTCGAGCGTGAATCGTTAGGAACGACGTTAAGGTTTCCAAGAGTCGTGGGATATTCGGATTATTTATGATTTTTCGATTCTTGGGGCGAAATCGTATTGGGAGCTACTCGATTCAGTTCCTCTGCATTAAGCCATCGAAGAGCAGTATTCGTCGCGGATTTATGGTCGATTCGTTTCTCCTTTCTTCGCGAGGCGGGCGAAAAGGATAGCGGCGATCCTTTTCGTTGCGCCTCGCCGAAGGACAGTTCACCGAAGGAAGATGATAAAAGTATGAGAGAAGAATCGCGGACATTCGAGCAGTTAAAAATACGGCACAGCGACCCATGACAATTGGCAATAACGAAGGATCGAGGATATATTATTTTCTCCGCGGTAACCTCTTATTACTAGATTCCTTCGTTGAACCTCGTACCGAGATCCATAAACTTTTTCACAACCAATTTGTCAGCGTTTTTCCAACGATTTTTATCGCCGTACTTATCGTTACGCCGAGTTCGAAATTATCCTCCGTTTCCAACCTTTTTTTCCCTCTCGATTTCGTTTTTTGTTTTTGTGTTTTTTTTTCGCTCGGCGAAAAATGAACATCGATTAATCCGCGCGCGGCGAGCGGAGTCATTGAAAAATAGAAAGAAACGGATTTTCCCATTTTCATGAAATTCTACCGCCGAGCTTTTCAACGACCTGCGCGCAATATCGTTCGGTCAAACAGAGCCAAACAATGCCTGCTATTCGATTCTACGATTCTACAATATTATCGGAGTGTGAGTATAATATATTTCACTCCGCGTACAATTCTCACTCGCGCGTCAACCTCTTTCGCTCCGCGTCGATCACCCGTGCGCGGACAATCCCGTATCATTTAACTGAAATATCCCCGATACTCCAGCTTGATTTATCGCCCCGACATACGTGTACGTACGAACGCGGCTTACGGACCTTTGTTTCTTTCGCGTTGCACCCCCCTCGCTGCGGGTGCAGGAAATCTCTGTCGGATCAACTGGGTACTCGTCGCGAATCCTATACCCGATAAATTATTTCCAAACAGACGACTTTCGAGAAAAAAACAACAACAACATATATCTACGCTTTCAGCTCGCGAGGTATCATCGAAAAAAGCTCGGGTTTTGAAACTTGTTCGACTAATTTCCATCCTTTCACTGAAACGAGGTTATCCAATTTATTATCATATCACTTCGATTCCCACTTTACCAAAAAAACCACATCCTTCGCACGGTCAAAAAAATGTGTCTCCATTTTGCAAAGTATTGACATTTTTTTGTAGAATATTGAACATTTTAGCGTGTTGATTCAACGCGGTCGTTAGTGTTGTTCGATTAACGCGCTAACACGTCGATTAAACGTGAAACGAACGGACTGGGATGAAATATCATACGTGTTGCGTGAAACAAGTAGTTGACGCAAGTTTTTGAGGTAAAGTGTAATAAAAAAGTTTGCTACCGCGTACGGCAACAGATTGACGAGTAGAGAGAACTTTGAAAGTAGGTGAAAGCTGCAAGCGCGTTGGTAACCTATCGCGAATAGGCGTGTCCTCTTGTTGTCGCTCGACGTAGACCGTGAAACGCGATTAGTAATACATTTTTGATCTCGTAGAAAAATAATCCCGTCACTTCGGTCGGGGGGCTTGGAAGTCCCCTCGTTCTAAATCCGGGAGCTAGACGCGTGAACTTGTTTTGCCAATGCTCGTGATTTTTGTGTAAATATTTAGGCGCATCGTCGGGGGGCGAGAGGAGTCGCGATGCGTAGAGAGCGGGCAAAGCTGACGAATACGAAGCGATGGGTGACAAATAATATTCGATTGTTCAACGTGTATCGAATTTCTTTATCGCGTCGATGGAAGTGGAAGGCGAAGGATGAAACGGATGTTCGTGGAATCGGAGGCACAGCGACGGATACAGTGCATCGAGTCGATTTTCAATGGACAGCCTATAAAATCAATTCTATGCTGGCGTAATCCGTGCCACGACGCGCGACGGACGAAAATAGGAAAGAGAGCTTCGAGATTTATTAGAACAGATAGAAAACTCGCGGTAAGGTCGGGTATTTATTATTATTATCGCGTCGTCGACGCGAGTTCGCGGACGGTTCGCGAATTATTAGACGTTTCGTATTTTTCGCGATTCGCGGCGGTGGAAAACGGGGGATGAAATCGCGCGCGAGAGATGAGATATACGTTCTTATTATAGCGAAGTATTCGGTGGCGTATCCTCGGCTCGTGGTAATCGATAGTTGTAACGCGCCTCGGGTAGCACTTTGCACGAGGATCCATAACTACGAGTCAGTTTGATGTTGCAATCAATTACCTCTGCCTAACCTAGGGGCTATTTGCTTTCAACCCTTGTCGAATATTTATTTACTCTTGAATCATCTAGCTGCGTAGATGTCTGTCCGCGATCGTCGCATTGTTCGTCGATCACGTAAATTGCTAACTGTTACGTCAACATGCATCGAACGTCTAACAATTTCAAATCAATTTCAAATCAATTTCAAATCAATTTGAATCATCGAAGAAGAAGTATCCAATCCGTTTTCACCGCTCCGTCAAATATTCCGAACGATGTCCAATCAGTAAGCAATCGTGATGTATCAAACATGTCTCGCGACGAATTTGAACGTATTCAATCGACAGGTTTGTATTTGGTATTTGCAAGGTTCCTTGAAATTTGCAATGGTCGTTTGTTTCTCGTGATTGGTGAAGTAGGTACGGAGTCTGTCTTTGACGGAGACGGATCCTTAAGACATAGAAAAGGATCATCCATTAGGACGATGTTTAATCAGATCTCTAAACTTTTTAGCCAGAGATAATTGGCTTATTCGTTCGAGTATTTGCGAAATCCTTTTCAAATGGAACTCGGATTGTATCACCCTTGCTTAAAAGAACGAACGCTTCGCCGCGACTCTAAGGGGTCGCTGCGAGGCCGCGGGTCGCGGGGACGGAGCAAACATGTCAGACACAGTTATACCATTAATTACCCACTTCTATTATTCCGCGAATGGATTTTAGTATTTTACTCGAGTCGACCCGGTTCGAGAACGAGACTCGACGCAGACTTTGCCGATTTATTATTCAAAACGAATTTTCATCCCCGTTTCCGTTTACTTTTACCAGAACTCTACCGAATTCCTTCGTCTCGCCGCGAACACCGGTCGCGAACGAGGTATTCTCAATGCAGGGCGTTGAGTCTCGCAAACTAGGAAGAAAAAAAACAGACGAACGTGCAGTATTTAGGCGAAGGTGGGGTAAGATGGTTCCCCTGGCTACGAGCGGCTGGGAAAACTTTTCACTGGATTCGTAGCTCCAAAATTGAAAAGGGGTAAAAATGTACGCTCTATACGAAGTAAGCAGTCATCGAACTTTTTTTGTGGGGCACCATTTTACCCCAAGCTTGATAGTTTCCTGGATTATTCAACAATAATACCATATCTACATTCCATTATGTTTGATAGTTGTCGAATGTTTTTCAACATTCTAGTTTTTTCTGGGAGGGCACCGTTTTGCCCCGCATTTGAGAGACTACCCCGTAGTCTGATAGTACACGTCCGCTCGAATGCAATTCTCTTGTTCGTTTTTCGATGATTCGCAAATCGTTCGCCAGGCACCGTTTTACCCCGCATTCGAAATATTGCCCCGTACAGTCTGATGAGTACATATTTGGGCGAGTGCAAGTCTTTTATTCTTTGTTTGACGATTTGCATGACGCGTTTTCCGGGGACCGTTTTACCCCGCATTCGATATATTGCCCCGTACAGTCCCATAGTACATATTTTATACAACGCATTTTTTTCTTTGCTTTTTCGACGATTTGTAAATCGGTCCCCGAGCACCGTTTTACCCCGCAGCTGTCGTGATGCCCCGCGTGATTCGTTTGGATTTGACGAGTGTGGTCGACGTTACACGAGCGATCATTTTTTACCGGGTACCATCTTACCCCGCGTTTTGCTTTTATGCCCGCGATTACGGCGTTTCTGTGTACTTTGTTTCGTCGTTTTGCCCCGCAGCTCCTCGAGTCATCGTGAATCGAGGCTCTAATTACCGAAACGATTGTACAGATCCATGCGGCTCAAATTCGTTTCATATGTCACCTGTCCGTGAATAAAAAAAGAAAATGGAAAAAAACGGTCCACCCGCGACGCACTTCGAATCGGTTGCAGTAGAATTTATCGCAGAGGCACGAAATGCAGTTGTAATGAGAGTTAATTGATCAATTGACGGAGAAACGGGTACCGTAACGTAGGGTCGCCGGTCCGTTCCGGGGGCACGATGGACGGCGGCAGGTCGAGGGCTCCTTAAATCAAAGGCGGCGGCGGCGGCCGATAACAATGGGCAAACAAAACGCGAGCGAGGAGAATGAAAAGTCAATAAGTCTTCGCGGGGACAATATTAGTAGTCAATTATTTTTTCGAGTACATAATTACAGGAGCGAAAGCCCTCGCGGAGGCACGCGACCCGGACGACATCTGGTAGAAGTATAATCGCGTCGAAGTGTCACGCGTTCTCCAATGTCGTCAAGCTGCGTGCTCCCCCGCGCTCTCCTCTGTTCCTCTCTCTTTCTCCGTCTCTCTCGCCCCCATCGCGGCCAATTTTGTGGTCTGCGCCTCGGCATTGAGAGGTAAAAAATTACTCTTCGCGGTTTCGATTCGTGGGAATGAAAACAATCATCCAGTTGGTAGCGTCGTCTCCAAACTTTTTCACCCCTATTAGGTAGCTGTCCAACGCGAACGGACGTAGCGAAACTTCTTGCGGGGATACCCAAACGGATGTCGTTCGAGCTTATCAAAAGAGCAATTCGACGATGCTGCTACGCGACTTCGTCCATTTTTCTCGTCACAAATTAAAGCCCAAAAGAGACGACAGCAGCTTTGACAAATTTTGTCAATTTTACTACTCACCATTCTCGATGACCTATTTATAAATAGACGAACGAATAGATAAATAGATGATCGTACGATTCTCAAATTCCGTCTGGATTGAAAAAGCTATCGAGGGAAAATACAATGAAGATAATTCGTATTTGAGAAAAGTTAGCGCAGAGTTGGAAATTTCAATTGCTTCGTGAGAATGGAAGTAGGTAGGTGAGAATTGAAAGCATTGAAATGTACGCGAAACGGACATCGGCCGAGGATCGCGGTAAAAAATTGAATGGAAGCTCGGTTTGCGTTTGAATGTTTGGAGTGGCTAGAAGGACTGACGAGTTACGAGTTACGAGTAAGCAAGGCCTGAAAGAGCATCTTTCAGAATTTAATAGCCGTGACTTGATGTCAGTTAAATAATAAAATCTTTTAGTCGGGGATGATGACACGCTTTTGTGTACATTAGCACCGAACTTAACGTTTCACGATAACGCGCGTACGACTGCACGCACACGCGTACGCGTATTTATCGAGGGGTGCGAACGAAGGAGGAAGGAAAGGAAGGACAGCGGGCGGAGGAAGCCGAGGAAATAAGGGGTATCTCGTGCCGAAGCAAGGGTTCGAAGGGTGGGAGGTAGGTATAGGTTTGTTTTAAGTTTAACAGCTCCTGCCGCGGAGGCCGGAATAAATTCCTTGGAAGGAACCCTTTAGCCTTTAGAAACGTCACAGCTCGCGGCGTTGCAAGCTTCGGCTGTCTTCATTACTTTAATGGAGTGCGAGTCGACGCGAGGCGAGTAGAGGCGAGCCAGCTCGTCCCTGATCCCGCGCGTTATGATGAAATCCACAAGGATAATACCGTACCGAACGGGAAGGAGCACGAGAAAACTGCCGGAAGCGTAACTCCTGCGGGCATATATCCTAAAAGGATTCGACCGTGCAAGCCCGGAGAATCAAGACACCGCGAGACGTTCTCTCTAAAAGCTTTAGCCTATTTCGCCGGAGATCGCGAGCTCGATAGTCCGAAAACGAACGGGATTCTTTTCCAAAAAACGGAGTTGAACGAAAGAGGAAATTGGTAGACGAATCGAACGACTTTTTTCCGAAGCATCGATACGCCTTTGGGCGCGGGACGGAAAAAAGCTCGGGACGGATGAGAATTTTCGGTTGTGAAAAAGCGGCGGAGAATATAACGGCTGGAAATATCTGCTGGTGACATATTGCGGGCATATCACACTTTCGTAATAGAGAGCGAATCCCTCGTAGAATCCGAACCGAGCGGGACACGAAGGGTAGGTATAAACAGGAGCAGGACGAGTCCCCTCGGCGGTAGCCGGTTCCAGAGAGAACCTCTATTTCAATGACGACCTCTTCTGAGAAAATCGTCTCCATTCGGATTCAAATGAGGTTTCGCGTTCACGTCATGCCACGCGTCATAGAATCCGAGAGCTATTCACTGCTCGACGGACCGACGTACCACTTGAAAATTATCAACTAAACTTCTCTCGTTTCGCCTGGATATTTTCAGGCCAAACGCTCCGTCCCTCCTCTCCCCTCCTTCCCTCCTTCCCTTAACCGACCTCTACTCTTCTCGAATCGTCGTCTCCCAAAACACGAAATCATTGCTTTCCGCTCGATCATGACGATGATGATGCCACTTAGAAAAAATACCGCCCCAAGCCAAAAATTCGCACGGCGCGTCGATGCAGCCATCGATGTAGGCCGATCAACGAAAAACGAGCTTAAAAACGAAATACGTTTCCAATCTCATATGAGACTTTGTAGCCTAATTATCACGAGACGAGGTCCACGGAATAAATTCCAAGTCGCTAGAGGCAATGGAATTCCAAATACCAATTTCCGATTTGACGATTATATTCGGATGCCGAAGCGCTTCAGCTGTACAGAAATACGCTGTACACACCGCGCAACGCGATTCCACGAAGAAATTGTCAGAAACCTTGTCGAACTTTGTAGATCAGTGTCGCCACAAGACAAATAGCTCTTGGATCGAATATCGTGCAAAATTCTATCCTCACAAATCCTTGAGACGTTTCACCTCTTGCTAAACCCCGCATGACCAGTCAACTGAGAAGTAATCCGGCTCGTATCACACTTCCATGTACATTGTAGCGTGTATGAATAATTATTGATAATATGAATAAACGTTGTAACGTTTGTTAATAATTATTAATACGTAGAGCACGAAGCTATTTCGCGAAAGTGATCGTAGCGAACGGAATAACCTCGGAGAAGTTTTTCCCGTGTTTCGCCAAACGCGAGTAGCGACGACTTTCTGCGCCAACCCTCCCGTGTGCGAATAATAGCGTAAGCGATAACGTATCGAGCGAGTGAATAAATAATAGGTATGCCAAAGGCTAATAAGCATGGAGCGAACAATAGCGTGGATATTCGGTAAATGAAGCCCGAAGGTATCTTAATCGCGTAATTGCTCGAGAAATCCTAGCCTAGGGGGTAAAGAGAAGCTGTGGCACCGTGGAACAGGCCACAAAGCATGTAACCATGTCGCAACGACGTCGACAAGGGATACAAAATACGCGAGAGAGAGAGAGAGGGAGAGAGGGAGAGAGGGAGAGGAAGAGGGAGAGAGTACACCGTGATTGGATCCTCTCAGCTCGGTCCAATGTCGCGACTCTGCTCGGTTGCAAATCAAAAACGAGTCGAATATTTAGCGGACGAAGATGAGCGGGCTTTGAAGAGACGATCTTACATCAAAGGGGGTGGCGTCGCCGTTTAGGGGAAAGGGTGTCGGTTAGAAAAGCTTTTAAACTTTCAATCCATTTCCACGAATGAATATTTCATCCCATCGCGATGTACGTGTTACTTTTCGTTTTACTTTCCTGCTCCCTCCCCTCTCTCCGGCTCTTTTGTCGTGTATTTTTTTTTTTAATTGTTGTTTTTTGTAGATGTTTGTTTTTTTTTCCTTTCGTTTTTTGGTATTTTTGCCGAGGCGTTTAGAGTCGGCGCGTTTTGTTTTCCTCGAGACTTCTTTCGTTGGGTTCTTTGTTCGGTGGAAATTTCACGAGTCACGGCGGAACGAATAAAGGATCCGACGTCGGGATGTCTCACTCTTTCGTAGCCCGCCACCCCCCTCTTATTGTTCGATATACCACGTCGAGAATGACTCTATTCGATATTCAGTAATTCGTTGACCACAAAGGTCCAACCCCTCGGTGGTCGTTTACTAGCCCCAGGAATACCCGAGGACCTCCATAAAATATGACCGTATCAAATCGGAAGCCACGAAACGTTACGATCGCTGGACGAGACTAAATCGAGGTTAACTTCTTCCGGTTTCTCACAAATCATTATCCAGAAGCGAACGAAATTTCTTCCAACTTCTCGTTCCGGCATTATCGTGCCGTACACGAGAGCGAGCGAGTTTTCCCTCGTTCGGAACATTTTTATTTAGAAAAAAGAAAATTGACCTACGTGAAATATGATTAATAGAGAGAAAATCGTAGTTAAAACGATATTTCCTATTTTGCGTTGATTGTATTTCAAATGACAAGGATTAATGAAGCGACGGTGAGAATTTTTTACCAGTGGCCAAGTTTGCTTAAATTTATTTCTGACGAAATTTCTGAAATTTCCGAAATTTTTGACGGTGAAGTGGGAAATATATAGGTCGTTTTTGTATCAAATATATAAGCTACATTTTTTGCTCTTTATCTCCACCCATTTCGGAGTTGTCGATTTCTGCCTAAGAAATGTAAGTCTTTGACTATAAATATGATAAACTCACTTTATACCCGCTCATTTTTTTCATTTTTAACGCTCTCTATCAAAAAAATTAAAAACAGACATTTTTCCCATGCCTACATAGTCATTCTTAGTCAAAAAATGAGTTTTTCGTTCAATGCGACACTTTGGATTTTTTTTAGAAAAATTGGTAGAATTCTTCGTCATAGAACAATATTTTTGAGCCATGACCCAAGACGGGCTTCAAATAACTTCTAGTGAAAAAAATTAAAAAACAATTTTTTTTCCGGTTTTATTTTGATATACCTTCTAAAAATTGTTTTTTAATTTTTTTCGCTAGAAGTTATTTGAAGCCCATTTCGGGCTATGGCTAAAAATATTTGTTTTTTGACGTAGAATTTTATGATTTTTTTTGAAAACAATCAAAAGTGTCCCAATGAACGAAAAACTAATTTTTGTACTAAAAATGACCGAAAAAGCATTAACAAATTGTTTTTGATTTTTTTTTCAGAAAGAGCGTTGAAAATGGAAAATAATGACCCCCTATAAAGTGAGATTATGATAATTATAGTCGAAGATATACATTTTTAAGCAGAATATTTATAAATATTTATGCGACGAATATACAAATATTTATCAATACTGTTTCGGGAAAGTTGATCGAGGGAAAGAAAAAATACGTGTCCATTATTTTTTTTTCATTAAACGGATCGAGTTCAGAGCGGATAGAGAATGAGAGATAAGGAAGAGCATCCAAGTGACGTGAGAAGGTCTCGAAACGTAAATAGATTTCTGGGTTCGGAGGACCAATGGTTTTGGAATAATTATCGTGAAACTGCGCAAACAACGGCGGGCCAGTAATAATGTATTTATAATATCATTAATACCTCGATGCGAAGAGCGTGACGGGTAATTAACGTCGCTTATCTACAACACTCTCGCGGGATATAATATGGGAGTAAAATTTTTTATCGCCCGGCAAGAATTCTTCGTTATTACTACGCTTGAGAAATAATTATAAGAGTATAAAACTCCTACTGATTGTTTATTCAAGTGGTACTTGGAAATCTATCAAATACCTCGGCAGATAGGTCCGCCGAAGATCGTTACGAATTTTACGACCTCGCACCACGTTTATATTTTCTAACACTATTAAACTCGCGCCTCAGATTTTTGTCGTCTCGCTTCGCGGTTCACCAATCATTTATCGTTTACACTCGGAATCTGAATTGCGGACGCGTCTATGAGGTGATGGATGATAACGACCCTTCGATTCGGATAATTCGCATACATATACAAACGGGAGCAATTGAAAACCAACAGGCTTCGGCATTCATCGCGTCGTCGTTGAAAAAGCGAGAGATTTCAGTGTTCCTCCTTACCTTGACTCTCCAGCGCCTCCAGCATCCCTGGCTCCGCTCTCAATTCCGCTGCTGCCCGATGCACTCGCCACTTTCCTTGCGCTTGCACTTTCGACTTTCGTCTATATTTTTTATGCTACGTTTCTTTTGGCATTTACGATCGGGAGAAAAAAATGAGATTCGAGTTCCGAATGGCGGTGGCCGAGATTTTTGGAGTGAGCGAAACGCATCTCGAAAGAGTTTCGTTTATCACTGGGATTTATGAAAACGGAGCACCGAAGCTCCGAGCTCCGTCGAAACCGAATCGATACTGGTATTACGAGCCGATAGACGTACGAGAAAAATAAACGTTAGGTGAAGCCGAGTAATTCGAGGAAAAGCTTCGACGCAATGGAACGCGACCTTGTTTACCGATTTTTCTACCCGTGATACTGGATGTTGATACGAATTTCGTCGTAAAGCTATTCGATTCGAATCTTTCCGAGAACACTGCGAACCTTCGCCGCTATTCGATGCGAATTCGAGCGAAAAATTGAAGAAAACATTACGTTTAGCATGAAACATCAAAGGAAATTCATCTCGGATTTAGACTTTCACGGAATTCAATAAAGATAATTCGTATTGCGAAGCGAACGATTTTCCAGGAGGCTACGTGAAAAATATTCCTTTCGCGCGTTTTTCTTACTTTTTTTTCTATTTTCTGTCTTTCACTTTCCCTTTTTTCTCAGCTCGAATGGACCTCCGCGAGGCATAATAAAGTGCGTCGAAAATGGGGCAGAAAATGTGTATTTATATGAAATTTGTACTTGGGTATTCTCAACACTTCTGACGGATTATCATCGCGATATCGACGACAGACTGTTGGAGCGCGTGTCTGCACTCGAGACGAGCCATTAATTCAAAACTTCTTCGAGCGAAGATAATTCAATCTCGAGGAAAAGTTTCCGGAGTGTTTCTCCGCTAGTATTACGCCTGCGGGCCCGCAACCGTGCATGCACCAGCGGATCGCGTATAACAACAATCCAGGAGTAAACTTTACAATAAAATGCCGCCAGCCAGAATTCTAATAGCGAGTCGCGATTCGGAAATTTAAATAGCGGAACACATCGGAATATCGTTTGCCCTACAAATTTGGAAAATCGACGATGCCTGCAGTCTCGAATTTACCTGTATAACAACAACAAATTCGAAATTGGTCGGAAAAATATGGAAATGTCCGGCATATGTAGATTCGATAAATAAGGACGAGAAGCGCGATTTTGTTTTGATGATCGCACCGAGAGGGCAGCAGTTCCCGACTGATTCGCGTAATCGGACAACGTTGGCAGGGACACAGGTGCTATTTCAATTACGATAGTCCGGAAAAAGCATCGAATCGCCGATCGTTCGTGCGGCGTACGTGTGGGTGATCAAGGGACGGAGGCTCGGAGCTTGCGCCAAGGGTCAAACCTAATTGGACACGTGATACGATACTCGCCTAATGACAGGCAACCGGAAACGCGTCTACGGCGATGTATTCCGGTTGGGAATCATGCGTGATTACAGAGATACGTTATCGCAATTGTGCCGACAATACAACGACGCGTAACAAAACTTCGCTCGAATAGAATAACAAAAGGCAAATCTGATGCGAAGGGATAAAACCGAGAGATTAAAAAAAGCACAGATGTCGCCTCATCTTTGTGGAGAATTTAGCCATCTTCAGCTATTTTCGTCATCGAAAGGGAAATGAATTAAAAAATATCATCGAAGCAGCCCGTATTAAGAAATTGTGTTCATCGTTTTTCGGAAAAGTACATATTTGCCAGAAATTTCTTGGTCTGCGGATGAAAATTGAGCAAAAAGCGCAAGTTTTTGGCCGAATCGGGTGTTTAAAATGGTATTATAAAATATCTAGTGGTTTGTTGGGCGCTGATAAAAATGGGGATTCGAGACTGGTTTTTCGAGGGAATAATTTGAGGGAATAATTTGAACGCATAACAAACATGGGCGACCGAAATCAAATGCAAGTGGCACGATTGAAACTGTTACAGGTTGGAAAACTCGGGATTGTAGGGAAATTCGGAGGACGGCGGTGAAACGTTGCGAATCGGGGAAAATGGAAAAACGGGGAGATGTGCCTCGAAATCCAGTGGCTTCGGATTTCAATAACACGCAGCGCGCCCGCGTTATTTCCCATTCACGTTTCGTTTGAAATTTGTTTCTTGCCGGTAACAAAAGCAGAAGCAAAAGCCCATAAATATGTAACGTCGCGTATCACGCGCGTAACGTCGCGTACGTGTGTTGCACGTTGCGCGGAGAGCCGGAGGCATCGCGCGAAGGGGGAAAGCCGGTAAATCACTTGAACCAAAAGAATCAAAAGAAAACACAATACGATATCCTGAAATGGAAAAAAGAGGAAGGAGAGAAACGACTCGGAGCTTTTTCCACTGCTCTTTCCGTGCTTCTCGGCTCTGTACGCGCGTTTCCGCGCGAACGTGACTCACGGCGAGTAGGTAAGTATATTACCGCCAAAAATACTCCAAAGCGCGGCCACGTAGCCGTGCCAAAATATTGCCAATTTTTTCTCGCCCCGCGAAACCTTTCGCCAGAGAAAAGAACCAAAAAAACGTCGATCCGGTAGCTTGAAACCGTTCGAAACGAATTTCATCGCCGTAGCTGAGTTTCCGCTCGAAAGCACATTTTTCAAATACTCATCGATCCACGAGCTTGCGAAGCGGTTGCTCGACCTCTCGCGATAATTCATCGCGGAAGAAGGAGAGAGAAAAAAAAAGGTTGGCAAGTTTGAGAAGATTCTCGGTAGGATAATAAATCGTTTCTGCGGTTGCTGGGAGGTGGAAAAAAATGGAAGGTAAAGATGTACGAGAGACGAGAGGATAAGTGGAGAGTTACTAGCGCAATTATTACGAGCGAACGGCTCTCCTCCGCGCACCCTTTCGTGCTTTCGTTTCTTTTGGCCGCGAAAGTTCAAGCTCAGGAAGTGAGACATATTTTTCCCGCGGTCAAAGGGCAGGGGCGAGAGCAGCGGCGTGGAGAATCCGTCCGCGGAGGGACGAAGACGCGATCTGCGAAGCATTTCGTCGGGATATAACCTAAAATAATGCTCGAAGGAATCGAACAAAAGGTTGAATTATGAGCGTGGTCGAAGCACCGCTCCGTATAAGTCTTCCGTTCGGTTACTTATGATGGACCTCTTTCTCCTCCATCTATCGCCGATACAGGAGAGAAAAGGCGGCGGCGGAAAGGAAAGTGAAAAAACATCCTACGCGCGTACATGCTTCTATTATAATTTAATAAATGTTCGCGGTGACTTGACTTACCGATATCCGACCGAAGATCCATTTCTTCCCTCTCTTATTCCACCACCATTTTTATTTGCCCGCGAAGATCTCGTAATATTTCCCGCGCGCGTGCTTTTTTCCAACCCCCGTTGCTCACATTTTTCTCGTTTCATTCCTATACAAAAATGTATTCGCTAAGTACGTAAGTCGTCGTCATTATCACTCCCTCGCTGGTTTGAAGGCGATGTGCGCGATGAAATTTTTTTTTGCGTAGAACACGCAACATCTACGCTCCTTGTTCTCACAGTCCGTTTTTAAACGCGCAAAAATGTTATTCGATACCAAAGTAACACTTTTAACACACACTAACTGTGTGTACGAAAAGTCGTTGACGCGCGTTTTTTTCTTAAATGTGAGGAACATTTTGTAGCGTGTATCGCGTTATCGGTGATCGAAAAAATGACTCGTTGATTTTAGTGCATAATCGTAAAGTGAAATAAACGTCGTCGATCGCGTGTAAAAATGTGATTTCATGTTCGTCTTTGCAGCGTCCTGACAACGTTCAATTTCAACGGGCCCGATCGTCTCTAAAGCGATGCGCGACTGGAAGCTATCATAAATTCTTGACATCGCTCCATCCTCCCTCCGGATTCGGTACTAATAGGGGGTTACAAAGGTCAGAGGGTTTTAGGTCGAGGTTAATAAAGTTAGAGAGGCTCAAACGGAGCTTGGGCAGGTCATAGGGTTTACGTAGAGATCGGAAGGAGACCGAATAGATCCGAATAAAGATTAGCTATGCGGGCGAAAAGCGTTGACTAGAAGTCTTGGATACCTCCACGAGCACTGCCCACGATACGAGTACCTATACTTGTTAGAGGACTACAAAAGTGTCGTAGTAGAGGCCAATGCAACGTATACATGTGGCGTACGGAACCTACATCGGGGCTTAAATCTTTGAGGCTAGCTGGGTTAAAAATTGTCCCGCCTTTTGTTTAACTTTTGATGCACGAGTTCGAGTTGCTCGTAGTCGTACAGTTTAATAGTTCGGGGCGGCGATGCTGCGTACGAGCCGTAAATGCGTATCGGTAAGTTGCGCGTGCTTCAAGATTGATGCACCCTGAATTTGTATCGTCCGTAACGAGCTGTATTGTTAATTTTCTCAAAACTTGTTACGAGTAAATAAATTGTTTTATGATTGACAAAAAATCGTGTTATTCGATGTTTTATACTAATTTCGAAGCTGTGAAGTGGTGGGATTCTTTTGCTGCTTGTGTAAAGTTCCTTGCCCTTCAGATCCAATATAGGTAATACGAAGAGGAGAAAATTGCTGCCTAAACACGATGTGGAAGACATGATTGCATCGAATGAAAATGACTTTTGCTACGTTGTTATTTTGTCTGTTATATTAAGCAGGGTTTATGTCGAACCATCGAAATAAATTTCATGTTGCCGCCATTTTCTTGTAATAAACAAATTTTTGTGCGAATAGGGTTTTCATTTTCTGTAAAATCGTGTGCCGCGGAGAATTGAGTGAACTGCGTCGCAGATTCGTCGCTAGTGCGAGCGACTGGAGGAGGATAGAGAGGAGACGACCACCAACCTACGTAAATAGTACCGAGGTTTGCACAAGGATCAGCGACTGATTCTTAACTACGAATTCTCGAGTATTTCACCGGTTGTTAAAGTATACGTAAAGATTAGAGGGGTAGCAGAAACCTACCTATGCGACGCACAGTTACAGTTGTCGCAGGGGCTCCTGGGGCGCGCGGGCTTGTATAGAGGTTGGACTGATTAGATTCGTTTCAGCGTATTGCAGCGATGTAGAGCTATAAACGAATATAGGAGAAGCGATATGGGTCTCGCGGCAGCTCATGCGCAGGACTATATAGAGGTTGAAGTTCTACGACTGCTCAGGAGCGAACGGTTTACGATTAGGCGTGAGATATTAATTTATTTTGGCGAGAGGACGGACCGAGTAACTTTTTCGTGTTTCTCTTCAAACAGGTTTTTCGATATTTTTTGGGAAAAGACAGAGATGAGAGGGCTTTTTGGATTTGTAGCGAAGTCATTTCCGTGGGTTTGGTTCTGCTGGATGAACTTCCATCGGAGGAGGGATGTTAAGGGGTGTTACTCGCGAAAGCATATTTGGAGAATTGATTTTGGAAATGGCAACGAGAAATTTTTGTTTGCGGGAAAACCGAGATTCCAGGTGAAATATGAGCGGAGAGGCTATTATCATCGACGGGAAGGAACGTGGTTAGGAAACACGGAAGATGAAGTAGCTGGAATAAAGTAGGAAGCAGATTCTTTATTATTTATTATTCCGACCGAATAATTGTCTCGAATTATTTCCTTTGCCTTCCGAACCTTTCGTATTTACTTTTGTATTATTCCGAGTCACGCTTCGAAACACTTCGTGACAATAACCAGCTGGAACACGCAACGCTCTCGGCTGTCCTCCTCGGGGCAATTTATTTCACGTGCCAATAGCGCGGCGAAGAATTCATAGAAAACTCGACGATTTCAGCGGAGTTTTTTTCCCTCTGTTTCCTTCTCCCTGCCCTTCGAATCCCCCGGGCAAACGACGCGGGCGAAACAAAACCGCGGGAAAATACCGAAACCGTAACGAGAGGTAGAAACGTTGGGAAATATAATGTAGATTAACGAGCTCGCCGCGCGATTTACATGGCGAAGAGGTGAAAATCCGCTCGGGAAAAATTCGACTCGAAACTTTCAATTATTGACTACGAAAAAGTAGTCGAGCTTTTCACCGAGCAGCGGATTTATTGCATAAAACTCGAGCGGAATCCGAGTAAAACGTGGGAACCAATTTTGAAAAACAAAAAACGACGTCGTTTCCCCAATTTTTATCGCTACCATTTTCGCATCCACTTTCGAGTAACATTTGTTGCCAATCGCGTTATTTTCGAATTTCTCCGCCCTTCGCGACGCGAAAATGTGGGGGAAATTCCCGCGACCGAGAAACTCTGAGATTCCCTTCTGATTGTGAAACTTCAAAGACCGCACAGCCAAGCGATGCAAAACTCTAGTCCTTTGCAAACGTTCATTCCAGACTCGAAACGATCGATTTCAACGCCCCGCGTCTGGCCGTTGACCCCTGATATTATTCGCCTTTTTTGCCTTTTTTTGTTTTCGTTTTCCACTTTTTTCCCTTCTTTTTCCACCAATCTCACTTGCCTCCCTCGGGCGTCTCTTTCGCGTCGCAGGCATTACCGCGACCGAAATATCGTCGAGCGAGCGTTCCGACTCCGGCAACCGCGTCGTAAAGCATTTCCGAATGTCGTTCGTACCTCGACCCGTTTATCAAATTAATCGCGACCGTATCACGTTTTAATCGGGGATCCCGTCAATTTTTCCCGCAGCGACCGCGAAAACGAACGGATTTCCAATCAACGAGACCTGTCGCCGATTCGAATCCACGAACGTCCGTCGAATTTTCGCTCCTCTCCTCCGCGCTCGAAAATCATCGGGAAAACGAAGTGCGAGTGGACATTTCGACGCGCGAATATCTAATTGCAACTCTGATGGTGAAATGGAAAAACCCGCGGAACGCGATGTATCTACGATTCTACGCGCATTCTTCACAGTTCTGGATTTACTGTTTTCGGGGAAACTCCGGAAGAACGCGGTGCTTTCACTGCGCGACAGCCAGAGAACGAGAAAGCTTCGTTCCATGTATGCATAGGAATAAAGAGGCACGCGAACGGAGCAGCGGCGGCGACACGAACGATCGCTCGATCACCCACGTGCGAACAATGTATCGCGCTTTACGACTCCTCGTACTCGCACAGAACCACTGTAGTTACTATTTTCTTATCCTATTTCGTTAATGCACCGGTTAGATTTCTCTGGGCAGGCGAATTCCGCGCGGCAACGATATCGCGGCTCTTCGATGAACTCCAACGCGCGTGCCGCCGAGAAAAAATGTTCATAATAAGTGGAAAGCCGAGAATTTTTTTTCATAATAAGTGGAAAGCCGAGAAAATTTTTTCATAATAAGCGGAAAGCTGAAAAAAAAATTTCATAATGAGTAAAAAGCTGAAAAAATGTTCCATCTTTCGTCCATTTCTAAGCGAATAGAATATGCTTGAAAATTATCTCGCGAATGAGAATATAATTACGTTACTGCGTTGTTAGTTTCTCGAGAAAAAAATTTTGGCTCGTTCGATCGATAGAATAATAACTAGAAAAGAGATTTTGGGCGGGAAAAACGAATTTGTTTCCGGAATAAGCGTGAAAAATTGACGAACTGATCGCGAATATAAAGGCGCGTAGAGAGATGAAAAAACGTGTATTGTCGGGCGAAATTTGTGGGAAATTAGATCGCAAATGATGGATTTGAGAGGCGATATTTGCGAGGGGATAGTGAATTTTTTGCACGAATGCTCGAACCGTTTTATCTTCGTTTCCGAACACTCGAGGGGAACGTCTCGTATTTTTTCGCGAACGTTACGACGACTCGAAGGTAGTAAAACGAAATTCCTTGGCGTGACAATTGGCCCACGTGTTCGAGTTACAGTAGAATCGTATTAAATGTTTTTATTTTCGAAAGGTAAACGACGGCGACGACGAAGACGGAGAAGAAGAAAAAGAAGAAGAAGCATTGTAGAGGGCTGAAGAGGCGTTAAGTGAAGACGAACCATTTGCCATTTATTTATTGACTTTTTCGTTGTCTCGTTCGTTTTTTACCCTCGCAGTTCTCCGCGTAAAAGTTTATAACCGTATTTAAGATACGTTTCACAATATAGTCTCTCACGGAGCCGATAAAGGTGTGAGAAGAAGGTCGGAAAGTTGAAAAAGTTGCGGTCTACCGATACTGCCGTACGCGCTATTATACATATTTTCACGACAGTCGTAAGTTTCGTCAGTGATAATAAATCACGCCAAGAATTATGCCTGATTCCTCGCTCACATAACGTACAGACATACGGATTTTCGCCTCGTTTGACATCCCTGACTCTCGATGCGCGCTCTCTCTCTCCCTCCCTCCCTCCCTCCGTTTGATAACTCGAGTGACAATGATTCGTCGTCGATCGATGCTCCAAATTCATCATTAGACAGTAAAAAATGCTCCGTCACTGTGTCAAGTGTGAACAATTTGTGTAGAATATTTAACATTTTAATCGTTGAGTCAACACACAAGAACGTTATTTGATACTAAAGCAACACTTTTTAAATGTTACTCCACATAGGTTTGTGCTACTTTCAACACAGAGCCGTCTTACTTTATCACCACACACGGAGTGTGTACAAATAACTCTAATCTTGTACAAAAAAAGTTGTTGACACAAATTTTTGTGTTAAATTTGACGTTATTTTTTATACTGTGCGTTAAACTACGTTACTTTTGTGTTTAGAAAACTTTCGTTGGCACAAATTTTTGCGTTAAATTTGACGGATTTTTTTACTGTGTATCGAGTGTATTGAAATAGCACTACTTTCGTGTTTAAAAAGTGCTTGGCACAAATTTTTGTGTTAGATTTGACGGAATTTGTTATACTGTGCGTGTACACCGAGTGTGTTGAAATAACGCTAATTCTGTGCAAAATAAAAATTATAAAGTAAATTTTTTTTGTTGTTGTTAAACTCGATGGACAATTTGTTTACCGTGTGCAGAGTTTCTTGGGGTCGAGCATCAACGTCTAGCACCGTCAAATTCTTCGCACTTTACCAACGCTGATTCACGCTAATAACATTATCGCGTATACGAATCTGACATTCCACCGACCGCACGTGTCGTATCGATTCGTAGAGACGTACACCAATCGCGTAGATTCGTGTGCTAGTCGTACGTGAAGCGGTACATAAACGGCGAAACGTGCTCCACTTATATCCTCTAGAGAGCGAGAGATATATATATTATGAAATTCTTCACCTGAGTCACGGGAAATACCAGAGCTTTGGCCTCTGTCGCGCGTAATACGAGGGAGGGAAACGTGAAAGAGTTCAATTTCAAACGAACACCGCATACGAATTAGTTTCATCGAGCGGTATACAACGACCGACAACGATCTCATCAACGTCGAACGCGATCGGTCGAATCTTCGTGTACAACGGATTTAAATGAAAATATCAAATGTACAACGCGTAATGATGCATCGCATCCACATTTCTCGATGCAGATTTAGATAAGATTTACAAAAGTGCTCGGGAGCTGCGATTCATTCGAAACTCTGTATTCATACCTATTGTACGTACAATTTCGATACGCCGATTACTCCGCATCGCGGTGAAAATAGCCGCAAGTGCGTTTTTCACGGTAAAACCATTCAGAAGATTTTCGAAAATTCACGTTTTTCGGATTTGTCTCGATGCATGTCGAAAAATTGTCGAAACGTCGTGGCAATATTTCTCAAAGAATCTCTTTATAATCACATTTTCGCCTTGGTAATGATAGTTTTTGGGAGAATGGCGTAAGAAGATTATCAACCGTCACGAGCTCAAGATAGTTCGATAATGAACTTTTTTCCTCAAGCTTTGTATGTAGTCTCCTAAAAAACAATATTACGAGTAAATTGTCAAGATTTCTACTTTATCTACTTGCAACCTCGACGTATCCAATTTTTTGGAATCTTAGATGCATTTCAAATATCGAACCAAGCTACGCGAGTGACAAAGTTGCGACCTTCGGAGCAGAGTCATTGAAAACAACTAAGCAAACACCATTTTCGAGAATTTTTCCAGATTTTTACAGAAAGCCATTTAAAAAACGTAGCTTAAAAATAAAATAACGAAATAAGTAGATGGAATAAATACATTTTTGCTACGACATTCGTAATCGACGCATCGAAAGAGGCAGGTATAAGAAGTTTTGGAAAAATCCGAGCTTGGAGATTTTAATGGCTGATCTCGATTACGTACTACTCGGTTTGTCATCCGTCCTTAAATGACTCGAATTCATGGTTTATCGCTTGTGGACTAGCTAACGTGACAACCGTGAAACACGCGACCACATCGTTAAAATTCTAAATGCAACGGGGAAAGACGATACTCGCCATGTTTTCCCGAGTGACAGCAGTGACTCGTGTGTATATATGTAGACGACCTTCGTAAATCGAAGAAGAAAAATTTCCTTTCGCGGATCAGAGCGGAATTGTGAAATCGCAAAATCTGTCCAAAAAAAGTAGCCGCAGCTACGTTTGACCTCGTGGAGATTAGCGACACGAATGTTGGTCCGGAGAAACAATCGGGAACGCGCGAGAACGACCCATTAAAAAATTGATATCTGGGGGAAAAGCTGCGGACGTAATATTTTTGAAGAAGTTACGACGCCCCGTACGTCGCGGAAGAAGCGTATACTTAGCGAAGCTGTAAAAGGAAGCGCGAAGAATGTAAAAAAAATGCCAAATAAAAAAAAATCGCCGAACAACGAAGCAATATGCGACCGCTGAACAGACGAGGGACATAAAACGACGCGGGCGCAAAACTAGTCGATTTTTTCGCGACTGCAAGAATTTGGTAATAATATCGCGCGCCGAGGTCTTTGAAAAGCATAAACACGTGGAGGTCGCGAAAATTCAATAAAGGGTTCGAATCTCTGCTCCTCGAAGGTTTTCGCCATTTTCAGCGCTAACAATTTTTCAATTTCCATTTTACATTTCCGCCGAATTTTACGCCTCGAGGCACCCGGCGGGAAAAGGGTTGGGGAAGGGCGGAGGAAAAACGAGTGACAAAGCCGAGTCGAAATTGCCTCGATCATCTCGCGTCGCGCGACGGTGAGTCACGTCACCAAACATGTTATGTTTTACGGAAAAAAAAGCTCCGAATGGGGTGACTGGAAAAAAAATATTTTACAATATTACCGTCGCCGCGGTGTTGCACACCCCATTAAACATCGCTCCGATTTCGCATCGGAGTCGCAATATGTGGGAAGAAAATTGAACCAATTCTCTCTACCTACCCCTGAGAATAAATTGTATCGAGAACGACGCGAACGACGAGAACGACGGCGGAGGAGGCGAGGGAAAAAAAACAAATAGGTAAAGGGAAAACAGCAAATTGCTGTCAATGTTATTATCGTTGTTATTATTATGCGGTGTATCGTACGTACGTAACGATCTGCAAATAAGTCGAATGGTATTCTTTTGTTTCGTTGGGGATGCGACCACGCTGACCTAATTCGTGTTTCGTGACATATTTAATGGCTCTCGGTCTGCCTTACATATATCGTGTCCATCAGCACGTTCTTTTCGTTATTTATTGATGACCGAACCCACGTTCTACCGTTTCTCTCTCCTGTTTTTTCTTTGCCCCTACGATCGCTCGTCCGTTCGGAAATCATTTTCAGCCCTAATAGAACTGCCCAACGGTCAACACGCACGTTTTCTCCTCACAAATTTCCAAGTAAACGAAGTAAACGTCGCGTCGTTCCGGCCAACTTGTTTCTCTTTGTCGTTATTATTACTCAACGCGTTTCGTTCCACCGGAAGTAAATCTTTTATCATCTAATACTGTCGTCGGCGAGGGCGCGAACGGCGAAACGGGGGACACCGAAGTTTCGGAAAATTCTAACAAAGAAGATCCAACGACACCCAAAATTACGAGCTCGAAAATTTGACATCGACCCTTTCGTCACGAATTTTTTTTAACCACCGTTGTTTTCCAAGGAAATTTCGTGTATACGAGTTTTTGCGATTGCTGGTTATCAATCCGCGGTCAAAATTGCAAATTCAGCGACCTCGGTAGACCTTAAAAAAGAAATTTCAGACAAAATTACCATATCTCAACATTTTCATCGGCCATATTGGACCCGCCATTTTGTATTTACCAAATTTGACAGCGTATTCGTAATCAGCGACCTCAGATACCTCCGTATTCACATTTTCAGATACTACTAGCTATTATTCTGAAAACTCTGCTTTTCTCGATACTAATTTGTTCTTAGCAATAATCATTTTGAATAGCTGTGCTCTATTACTATTATTTCAACACTTATTGGATTCTTGGGAGGGCAGGCATCAACAAACCACACTGTTTTTGACGAAGCGCTCGAGGCAACTTTGTCAAATGTCATTCGAAATCGTCAAACACGATTTTTGCAATTCCCGATACGCGTATTACACCGCTTTTAAATAAATCTTAATAAAAAATGCATCGAGGTTTTTCCGATAATAAATTTCGAGTTCGTTTGAACTTTGACATACGTTCGTAGCGATCGAACGTAAAGTGCGGCTTACAGTATGATGGAAGGACGCGTTTTTGTCAGTTAAAAAAAAATTTACATTGTGGTATTTGAATGAAGATCATTTTACATTGTTGTTTATTTTTGTGTCGTGTTTTTCATCACAAGAATGGTTACAAAAATGCGAAATTTCGTGTAGACACTTGGTTCGTTGATAAAAATTTGAATGTTTTGATAAACGGTTTATAAAGCACTAATTAATAATTATTAATTCGCGAGATGATTAACAACGTCCGCTAAAATGTTTTCTCATCTCAAATATCGTGACTTCGCTTTGGATGAAATTTGGATTTAGAAACGGGAAAATAACAAACACGCTGCTAGCTGCATTGAACATTTTCTATTTAAAATACAAATGACGAATTGATCGTGGGATTATGGGACGAGAAATCATGCTTATAGGGAATTCCGCAAGGGCTTGGGAGCAAAAAAATGGAACGGATTACGCGACGTGACGCGCCAAAGGACATGTTTGGGGAATGGGTTAATCGTGACCTAAGCATAGAATTTTCCCACACATCGTGTGAGGGTTGAAAACAAACAAATTATTATGCGGCGATTGTTTGTTCGATATTGTTTTTATTATCTCTTGAGCCAATACCCCACCGACAATCGCGCAAATGGGACTTATTTGCGCATATAGATCTCCACTGTAAGAAAACAAATTTATTTCCAAATAGAATATCATTAAATTACGATAATTTCAGCTTTCTTGCATGGCGATAGAATTATACCGTAATTCAATGACCAGATTATCAAGTTCGATAGGCGAAATCATCAGCTAATTCAATTTCCAATTTCAACGTCAACATTTTTTTCACGATTGCCAGGTTTTTTTCTTTATGCGTAACTCGCGTCGGACGTGACCACAATTGAACACGTTCTCAACAGTGTTTGCCGAAGACGGTGAAATATTAGCAATAGTTTGCGCAGGAAATGAAATCGGTTTTTTCGCTCCAATTTTTGGGAGACATTCGGGACCACGAGCTCACGAAAATTGTGGAGAAAAAGAATTTGGTTGCGATCGTGTATTCAAGCTTATAGTGTTCACGATTCTCCAGTGTTGAAGTAACATTTGATTCGAGGATATTCAATATCTCTGACACCGAGAAAGACAATAACTTCGAGTGATGAAGTTATTGACGAATAAATCTGACGAAAATTTCTCAATTTATAATTCATCTTCGTGTAATTATGCATTAATGGCTCGTACGAAAATTGAAATGAGTCATTAAATGCGTTCTTGAATATATATGTTGGAAAAGGAGGAGTTACTTACCTGGTCAAATAATCAATCTTATCTTCCAGTTTGTATTCATCGACAATAAGTTTAATCTCAGCTTTCAGAGCTTCGGAATTACGCTCGCTTGGTAGTGGATCACGTCCATATTTTTCACGATAGTTGTGTAATACTGTGGAAAAATAATCGATCAGTCGCATGGATAAAAACAGGAAGAAGACGTTATTCGTCGAGATACTTACTCCTGAATAAATAGTAAGAATCTCCATCTTTGGGCACATTGCTGGCTTGCAAAATTTTTTCAAACGGTACAAAGGTCAACGTTTTCTGGACGCTCGTTGTGATCTGTTCAAATTTCTCTTTCCGACCAGGTTCACCGCCCGGAGGTTGTGGAACTTTTCGCGACGTAACGACATCCCTGCAAGATAAAAATATTCACAATTCCTGTTGTAGATGAAACGAAATTGAAACTTAGAAAATGATCAGCGTACTCCACGAAGTCGTGTTTTCCCAAATCAGCGAACATGCATCCGAACATGCCCCAAACATCACCAGCGAAGAACTTCACTCTATGCTTTCGACAGGCAGCATTAACTTTTTTTATCTGCGTTATACTGCATTCCAGTACGCAGACAATGTCGAATTCGGCAAAGAACGTGTCTGGCTTATCCTCAATTTTTGACGTATCTGCGCTGACTTTGACTCCAGGATTGAGATTTTGAGCTCGAGGCACCGAAATTTCTGCTCGCTATGAAAATAGTACATAATGTTGTACATTATTATTAGGTTTTCTAATAATCGCACACAAGCTCTGCGGATGCTGACATTTTTACCAATCTGATCTTTCGGCGCCAAGAATTGCGAACTTGTATCCAGAATGGTCATAGGTTTGTCATCTAAGAAAGTGATTGCCTTGATACCAGCCAAAATTATATTTTTGGCAACTTCAGCTCCAAGGCCATTTAAACCAGCCAGCAAGACATTAGCCCCTCGCAATCTGTAGACATCGGGAAATAATATGAAATTATTGGACATGTACGGTAAAAAGGACTAAAAAGTGGACCGCAGCTCACAGGGAGAAACGAACTGTGGATGCATATTTTCCAGTAATAACGAAAGTTTAATAGAGTACTCACAATCGCTGTTATTCTGACCTTTCCACTATGGTACATTGTTTAACAGGACATATAAATGGCGAAATTCAACGGTTTCGGTTTGGGATACACTTAATGTTAAATAACTTAGGTAAACATCAAAATCATCATACATGTAAGCATTGGTAGACGCCTCGGCGCGCAAATACGTACAACTTTCGTAGATAAACGATTAAAGCAGTTCGATACATTGTGAAAAGTCCGAATAAGGAACTAGATTTCTCGTTCGGCGTAGAAATATAATTCCGTATTCGTTTGTTTCACGATATATCGAACCGCGTTGACGATAGGCACACATTTGGTCATGTTTCAATTGTTTCATTGCGAGGTTAAGTTTCGTTTGCTCACCGTTTCTGCGACTCCACGCCCCACAAACGTATTTGCCGATCGTATAGTTCTGCTTCGGCGTCCGTGAGCTCTATCGTATCATTTATATCATCGCTCATGTTGGTGTTTCAAATGTTTTCTGCGATTTGGTAACTGATAAACAAACAATTCACCGGCCGGCGCGGGAAACGGACGCAATCAGTTCTTCGGGTTACTCACGCTTCGTCGGGTTACTTCACACTGTCACACACTGGCAGCCGACTGCTCGTCAACTACACGCCATGTCGATCCGTGATAATCGAAGATTCGAGACGTTTCGAATCGAGATTCTGTCGAGGAGTAGTCGAAGACACACACTGAGATGTATATTGTACGCACGCGACCGGGCGTCATGCGTATGCACAGACCACAACCTGCTGATATATGTGTAGGATACCCTGCGCGCATGCGCGTGAATGCAAGCCTCGACCTTCGACTCTAGCGAGACTCGCGTGAGCTGTGTGAAGTTGCAGCGAGGGCGTTATGATCACTGAACTCTATACATACTCTATGTATAGAGTTCAGTGATACATACTCTATGTATAGAGTTCAGTGGTTATGATTGGTTATGATAGCAGAAGCAAGCAGAATGATGTCAGATGAATCTTATAGCGCAAATAAGAGCTTTGTAGGTAAACGCACATCAATCAAAGTCGAGTTTAAGCGCAGATAGATGAAATACATTTACGATCAACGAACAGTATCGAAAAGCTTCGTATGCTCGTGAAAAATAATTTGTTTCGAAGCTTTTTGGTACCATGATTCTTGAACTACTTTATCAAACAAATGAATTTGAATAACAATTTCACGCACCGAATGAGTATGGGGTTCGTATGTTCGGTATCCAGCGTTTCGTTTCCAAAATATTATTCGCATACTGATAATCGAACTATTGTTTCAGCCTAAAGCATCAACCGGCTTCATATTATACTTCATCGAATTTGAAGTTTGAATCCTAACGGATCGATAAATATTTGATTTGAAAAAATAATTTCCATTCGTCGCGAATATTTATCGTACAAAAATGACCCAACAAGATTATGTCGAGAAAATATTTGAATTTAAATTCCCAACATGTACCACGAATCAAGATTACGAACTCGAGATTCCAATAAAAATTCCACACCAAGGCTCTATCAAAGAATTGAATCACCGAATTATCTCGGCTTTCAAACTCCCATGTTACGTTGAAAAAACTTTGCTGAGCGAATTGGAAACGGCTGTGAAAAAATGGACCCTCGAATATCACGACGACAAATCCGAAACCCTCGTGAAAGCAGCTCGTGCCGGAGAATTGGACGTAGAAGAATTGATCAAAAAATGGGAAAAGACGTACAAACAGCAGACGGTAGCTTACGCAGAACCAATAGGAACTAGCGACGAAGAATTATTTGCCACGGCTTACCATCGTCTTGTCCATTCACCATCCTTGGAGATAATTTTACAAGCCGAGCATGAATTCGGACTAGCAGTCACGGAAGTTGTTCAGCAGCGAGATGCTGAATTTGAGAAATTGACTCAAAAGTAAATGTGGAACATAGCTTCATCGCTGATTTTTCATGAATCTACATCCAAACGCTTATGACAATATGACAAATAATGTACCCCCTTCGAAAAAAAACTATGACATTATTTGTTTTTCGCTATATTTTTTGATAAGCATTCCAGTTCTATGTTCATTGCTGTATAATATAAACTGTCATCCTCCTTCACTTTAGACAGACCGAGGAGGTTCGCGTCGCTGTTGAAACTCTGGAAGCTGGATCTACGGAACGCTCGATAAACGCGATGTTAGGAAGACACTTTGAAGAACAGAGCTTAATCCAAGGCCACTGGGGATCGCGTATCGATGCTTTGAAGTTAGAACAACGTAGACAATACCGTAACTGGATCATGCGGTTGCTGGAGGAGCAACAAACTAATATGCCAACGACTCCCGTGTAATTAACAACTAAATGACTCGGACACGCATATGATGACCAAATGTTTCATGCTATTTCGTTTCAGGACTTCACCGATGAATCCGACGCCTCCGATTCGTGGGAATTTGGCAGGTTACAATAACGATAACGATTATCCTCAGCTCGAGGAAAGTTTCACTATACACCTGGGATCTCAGATGAAGCAGATGCACAATATTCGCATAATGACAGGCGACGTGTTTGATTTTTGTAAAACAAGACATGCTGATGCCGGGTACGTCGATCTTTGTATCAACTGATCTCCCATGTTCATCAATATTGTTGTTTTCCAGAATGGATCCAACACCTCAAAGACTTCAGACTGCACTGGGATTATACTCCAACGACTTGTGTGGTTTGGTACTACTGAGCGACAACCATGTTGGCACTTATTCTGGAATTACAAAGGGTGAGTAACATTACAATTTCCCCGTGTTTTACAACTCGATAAGGATCCCAAGTCAGTTTTTTCAATTCATCGAAAGCTATGAAATTTCGTGAAACGAGACATGCCTTTTTCAGAACTTTCTTCCATCTGCCAAATGACCACGGAATTTCATTTTCCACCCATCGATGAACAACTCGAAAAATTACGCGATGATGTCAAAGACGTGGTTGCGTGGAGGCGTCAGCATCATAAAGAAGAAAGCGATCCACAGGTACGACGATTACGTATTACACATTCATCGTTCATCACCGTTTTGACGAAACTTCTGTGAGACGCTAAAAAAAAATGTTTGCCCTCTCATCGAAAGTAACGAAAACGTTGATAATTATTATTCTGAGAGAATGGTCGTAATTCTAACGCTCATGTTCTGGCCATCAAATGATTTCTCAACATCTATGTAAGATACGCAACACAAAGTGTCGTAAGAATTCGAAGAAGCCTTCCCGACAACTCAGATTACTCGTAGCAAAGATATTTCGTGTCGTTTCACGTATTCAATAATTCATTCATTTCAGGCAAAAAAAACAAGTGGAAGTAAAAGTCTGCAGATCGGCGATGTTTTCATCACTCGTCATTCAAATTTAGCCCAAGTGCACGTTGTCTTCCACATGGTCGTTCAAGACTCGTTGCGATCTGGTAGTACAATCTTCTCCTCATTCACCCTATCCCATTCTCATGATTTTTCTTCGTTTCAACAACGGTTCACCGAACTGTTCCAGGTGAAATCAATTCCCGACATCCAGCTATACTGGGCTTAAGAAATATTCTGAAGACAGCATGCAGCAACGACGTAACAACTTTAACGATTCCGGTCTTGCTCGTCCATGAAATGTCCGAGGTGAATATAGATAGGAGTTCGTAAAAAATAGATTCCAATTACAAAAACGCCGAAAACATGGATGACAATATTCCGTGCACAATCTTTGTCGTCCGATGTCGAGATCTTTGGCTATGTTCAACAGGACATGACGATTGCCTGGTGCACCAAGCGCGCAGAGCTCGTTTTCAAATGCGTCAAGGGTTTCATGATCGAGATGGCATCGTGGGGTGGCGCAGAATTGAAAAATTTACAATTCCTCGTACCCAAAGTAAGGATCAATTGTTGATCAGACTGTACGGAAAGGGAGTAATTCTCTGATTTTTCTAGGGAATGTCGGAAGAAGTTTTTGGAACGTTGGCGACGATGCTTCCAAGCATCTTCCGCGTCTCGAATCCACTGGTATTCAAAGCGACGAGTACACCCTCTCAGACACCAAAGAAATGAACCGTATCCAGAATCAATATGCGAATTACAAATCATACTCAACGACGAGTTTCGTCACTGTATAGAAAATATCAAAATAAATATATTGCACCGTCCTAAGCGGCAATTCTACAACCAAGGTGATAAACATGACATCAAAAAACCAAATTATCTCATTTCCCATATCGTAGACCCACAAAAGACAGTATCACTCGCGTGAGTAAAGAAACACGAAGCGACGTGTTACACCAAAATTACATTATTATTTCCGGTAGCAAAACAGTTCTCTCCAGGCTAACGAGTATTTTCTCATACGGGATGGACACGTGGATGGGTAATCACAAACCACAGTTCACTAATTGACTGTTGCGAAAGTCGACGCCGTGATACAAACGTTCGCATCATTGACAGCTATTTTTCGAAGGGTTGTGCGTGAATCTTTAAAAAATGCGAGTAACCGAAGAACTGCTCCCACAGGCGAATAGCTTATTCGCCAGAGCGCGGTATTGATACGAAATACACCAAATTTAATTCTCGTACAGCCAAATGTGAACTATACATTCAAAAATCACAGTGAAAAATATGTTATACTGTAAGTGTAGTACGTTAACCTGATTTCTGTATATCTGTTTATACGACTCATAAATTAGTAACTTACATCTGAAACGGAATAATACAGTACAGTTGATATCTAACAGATCGACGTGCACAGTACTAATTAATTATTATTGAGCTGAATACAATGTCGCGGAAAAAAATCACGCTTTGTCAAAAGAAATTTCTCGGTAACTATTAGGAACCTTCAATACGTCAGTTGATCAAGTAACTTCCGGTATGACTTTTTCGCGAAATTATCGTCACCAAGTGAATTAACGAGAGAAAAAAATCTCTTGGCGATTTCCGCGTCCAAACAATATGTATTTTTATTTATTTTCGTCTCTTCGTCAACTATATTATCGCAAACAGCAACGATAAAAAATCTCTTCTACTTCGTTCGTATAATAAAAGGTTTGAAACGATGAAAACCAGCCAGTATTCAGTTTGGAGAACGTTTGAAAGCGCAAAAATATTATTCTTCCAAGACTCTGCCTCGAATGGCTGTTAATTGCATTCGTAGGACTGGTTACCCAATAAAGAAATTCGAAACACTACAATTACGATGAAAACGTCGCTACATCGCGTGAATTGAGATTGTCTTTTACGTCGTTTACGACTGGCGCACAATGTTACGTATTTCGACCGTGAACAGCTTTTGCATGGCGTAATAACGAATGCATTGCATAAACCATCGAGCAGTTGTGGCGGTCAGCGTACCGCGTGCCGTTGTTCTTAGGTACTTATCGTCTCAGTACGTAGAATAACACTTGTGCATACGCTCGATTCGGTAAACATTGTTATTACAAACAAGTTAATTTATCACACAACTGCAGCGCGTATTTTTCCAATTTTACAGACGTACCTCGGTTTGATAATCGCACGAGCATCGAAATACGGCAATAAGACATAGAAACGTTCCGCGGTCACGATCGACAACTAAATCCCAAACCAAACTATCCAATTTGCGTAAATTTGCCAAAAGTACTCGTCACCCGATTTTTTCATCGCGCGATAATCAGACAATTCATTACGAGGCGTGAAAGAAATGAGTTTTTTTTTTTTTTTTTTTTAAATCGACGATGCACCGGAAACGAAGGAAATTCGGGCCTCGCTGTGAAAACAAGAAAACCGACGACAAGTATTTCTAATCTCTGGAAAACAGCGCGTTCGTCTGTTGCGAATAACCTTTGCACATGTGATTTTCTCTTTCTCTCTCGCTTTCTCTCTCTCGCGTAACCTTTTGATACCGATGTGTATTTTGTTCTTACCAGAGAGCGAAAAACTGACACTTGGTGCAGTGCACTCGACTCGAATAGTCTTGCTAACGTTTCCGCGAATCGATACTAAATTATAAAAGTTTATTCGGAAGAATCGCGAGTCGTCATCGAAATTGGCATTTTTTTTCAAAAATGACAACTTTTCCAATCACCATACTCGTCCTGGGGACTTTTTTCGCCAAGGAAAATTCTGCAGCTGTGGTAATTCTCGATAAGAATTCAAACTGATTTCCAATCGATGTACAGTAATTTAATAACTAAAGTGCGATTTCGTTTTTTGATTTTCATTTTTACTTCTTTCATTTCTAATTCAGAGAAATTACGAATCGAATATTAATTAAGCCTTTGTCAAGCATTTAAATTGTTTCTAATTCCGTTATCGTCGCTCAGTTGGATTTGTCGTGGAGAGGATTGGAAAATGAAGAATTTTTCTCTCGCGATGCACCGGTTTACGTGCAGTCGGCCAAAATGGCGACGGAAATAATTCTGCGAGGAAACAGACTGAAGAGTTTCGTCGATTGTTCGGCGGATTTCGCGAATTTGCAAGTATTGGACTTGTCGTTTAACGACTTGCATCAATTTTTTTTCCTCTGCAAAGAAGAAGATAACTTGTACAAGTTGAACGTCAGCCACAATCATTTGGGATCGTTGAATGACACCGCCTTGAGCAACCGCGTGACCAATCTCCAAATTTTGGATCTATCGTACAACGTCATCGATGTCGTCACAACTCGCATGTTCGAACACATGAAGGTGAGCAAAGAACAACAAATGATAGCCGACCATTTTTATTCCTCATCTTCTTCATTGCACTATCACTAGGGTGTTTCATTTTTAGGCAATATATTTTTTTTGTCCTAGCTAAAAATTTGATAATAATTTATTGAAAAGAAAAAATATTCCCGCGGAAATTTTTGTCAAGTAACGTCGAGGCTTTACTCTTCGAAAAATTCATTTCCCATATAAATAACACGGGGAATTTTTTTTTCTGTTTCAACTCGATTTTTCGGTATTTAAAAAATGTTTGTGGAAAAAATGAGTATTCGACTCTTGTAGGGCATTGAATTTGCTGGAAAAAAGTTTCGGCGAGCAAACGCTGTCCGACCAACAGTTTGTGAGACAAAGAACTGAAAGGGTGAATGTTAACAATAATTGACAATAAACTTTATTTAAAAAAAAAACTCTAATTTTTTTTCTAATAAATGATCAGATTTTCGGGTAGCGCCGAAAAAAGAAATATCGCCTCAAAATAAAACACCCAAATGTTCATCTTAATTTGCTGTTTCTGCATTTTTTCCTCGTGGTTTTCAGAATCTGCACATTTTGCTGCTAAATTCGAACCCGATTTCGAATGGCATAGAGAAGGGCGCGTTTGGAAATTTGCACCAACTCGTGCAATTAAATCTTGAAAACACGTCGATCGCATATTTCGTCGACGGATTATTCGAGCCACTGAATCGGCTGCGACACTTGAATCTCGCTTCGAATCCCATCACGCGGTTATCCGCGTTACCGAGGACGTTGCAGCATCTGGACATATCCGAAACCCTATTGACCCATCACGGCGAAATCGACATGCCTCACTTGAGGGTGTTGCGAATGGATCGAATGCCGCGCTTGGAGCTACTGGATCTGAACATGTTGCGAAAATCCAAGAATACTACGCTTTTGTCGGCAGAATATTGCCCGAATTTACGGAGAATTCACGTATGGTCGACGGAAACCGGTTTATTGTTACCGGAATTAAATCAATTCTCCGTCAAAAACTCGTCGTTGAAGACTTTGAGCGCAAAGCTCGGGCCGATAATGCAGAGAGTTGGCTTTATCGACCTACAAAACAACCCTTGGCACTGCGATTGTCGCATGCAATGGGTCCGATCGTTGAAACTGTTGCAATATCTAACCAACGACATAAGGTAACGCGAATTCGCAGCCATTATTTTTCATTTATTCCCCATGCTTTCCTTTTTTTCTGCTTTCCAACCATTTGGTAAACTTTTCTCTGCTCTTTCTTGTCGTCCGTTTTGTTTGCATCATTTTCTCTCGTATTTCTTCTCCGATATCCTCCCCGTTATTCGATTCTGGTTTATTCTTTTCAACAGTTTCCGGTTTATTCTATCCGCCTCTTTTGCTTTTACTGCAAGTAACTCGACTTTTATTGTCACAACATGTTGATTTTTCGACGTTCTTCATTTTTTTTGAGAAAAAAAATGATTTTCTCCGATTTGCGCAGATGTAAAACTCCGATTGGCTTGGAGGGACGACGACTGTTTGATCTTCCCCTAGAAGAGCTCGAGTGTCGCTCGGAAACGAGGGATATGGAATTTTACCTGTGGTTAAGTTTATCTATACTAATTGCTGTACTGACTGCCAGTGGCGCTTTGGGTGCTGTGCTATACGCCGGTGGACATTTGAGGCAATGCCGAAAACGGATGATGCAACCGGACATTATTACGTACAAGAACATGATGGTGACGTGCAACGAAGAGGACAAAATTTTGGAAGATTGAAATTACACGGTGCGTTCCACCGACCCAGAGATACTCGCGCACATTCTCGTCAATTTTCGTATTTATCAACAGCCGAATGACTATGGTCGGTCGTCGATAAGGCAGATTTCTTCGCGATAAATTCTGCCCGTGGTACAACCGAGAGAATTACCCGTTCAATTAGCATCGACAATAAAGAGTTACGATCAATAATACGAGCGGCTAACGATTTTGTATTTTCATGCCCACGCACCTTCAAAAAATAATCGATCGCGTTGTACAAATAAAAACGAATAAAAAAAAAGACGCGGTGAGAGAGACTCAATTTTTTTTTGCGCGTACAACGGATGCTGAGTTTTAGAATGGAATTATTACGGCGAGGAGGGAAGACGTAGTCGGGTAATATGAATGAAACGAACGGGCCGGTGAAGGCAGACGGACCGAGAACTACCAACATAATCGAGTACGTACTCGACTAATGAAAGGAGAACGAACGAGGAAAAAACTGATGAACGGCCATCATCAAACGTGGTATTCATCTCGCACGCGCGTCTGATTGGAAAAATTCTTTTTTTTCATACTACTTGAAAATAAATTCAAATGAATTTTGAAAAGTCTCACGGCTCGTTACTTCGCAACGCAGTTGGAGTGCATCTTGAATTTGCGGCGAGACGCGAGGCGAAATTGTGAAGAGATTTTTCTCAAAGGAGAGCAACTCGCAAAGGACGAGTGGTGAGAAAGGGTTATTGTTGGTGGATTCCATTGAATTCGTTTTCTTATAACACTACTCTTTTCTGCCGCCATCTTCCGATGCGGTTGGACCGACCTATCGGGAAATTAGCATTTTCACCCAACTTTTCCGATGATCATTGATTCGAGGAGAATTTCGACAGATTTTGGGGTAGGATTCGCTGGGCGAAGGTACGGCTGTGTTTTTTTTCTCTTCTCTTGGTCGTCAAGCTGCCTGACGTGTTTTATGATCACGAGTGATGTAGCGACCAGCTTTTGTATCGGGGCCATGATCTTTTCAGTGGAAGGCTATTGGGTTACAGAGCCAGTACCTACGCAGTTACCCCGCATGCCGAGAAGCATATTAAGGTGAACCTATAGCGGTCAGAGCACCCCATAGTATCTTTATTATAGCGATCGCATTGAATGGAATATTATAGACTGGTCTGCTATACGAGTAGGTAGAGATATTGGATATCTGAAATTCGAGATTTCATTGCGGCCAATTTGGCGAGAAGTAATGCTCTGGAAAATGGATCCGACGCTTGCGTAACCGCTATACCAGATCCTATCGCTTATTCGCGTCAGCGATAATCTTCGTACACTCGCGCCGATACGTGCCTCGCGAAAAACTGAAGAGGAAATCTCGAGGAACGAATCGCGGGCGACGCGCCGTTCGCCGGATACAGAGTAACAAAGTTGACCAATGCCGGACGGCGTTGCTCGCTCGCGCGACTCTGACGTCACGCGCCGGGAGCGTCGCGCGTCGCGATTGGATCCGTGCCGCCGCGGGAATATCTAGCGAACGGTAAGTCGCTGAAACTTCGTCTTTGGACTCTTTCGATTCGTTTTTTCACGTACAATTGCCGTGTGGCGTTGAATCGTCGGGTGAAAATGTCAAAACGGATAGAAACGCGTATTTAGAATTAGTTAACGCGACGGAATGCCGCAGTTGCGGAGAACGAGGTTCGGCAAATGTAGTTCCGGTAAATATTTAATTTTGCGGCCTTTCTTCGAAAATGGCTGGGATAATGTTGGTTTCGAAAACCGCGATTAAAAGTCACGCCAACGTTGGGTAATGTCACGTTACGTGAAAACACGCGAGGTAATATGCTGTATCCTCGCAGCACTGCAATCCTACTTGTTTTCAGCGACAAATCACGCTTGTCGATTTACGTATCATACGAACTGCTGTCATAACTGCATACGTATCGACCGCGATTGCAGATTAGAATACGTACAATCATTATCACACTCTTGCTTCTCGAACACGTATGCTTATCCGTCACTTTCATAACGACCAGCGAGGCAATTGCAGGCGAGAATTATTTGTCCGTACCACATTGTTGCGTCTGCGGAATTATCGGCGTTATTTTTCCCATTATTCGCAAATAGAGAGGATGGAATAAAACTGGCGTATCTACCACTTGATCGACGTGTCGGATTGAACTGGCGCAAAAATACTCGTGTTATGTAGGTTCAACGCGTAATCCCCGTCGCAACCACAAAACGGAGTGTCTACGGGGAACGAAGCTGGCTACCAGATGAATAATGAAAATAACTCCGTGATACTACAGCTATAAGTACCTTAGGATTACACTCGCATCAATGCGCTCGCGATACGTGCATATGGACGTTTTATCACCGGTATACGCGCGTGCACGCGCACGAGTAATACGCTCGTACGTGCGTGTTCCACCCCGCGAGCTTGAAAAGCGATGTAATAAACTCTGCGAGGGTATTGCATGTCGGTCGGCAGATTTATCAGCTAGGGAATGCTTGATATGTTTTTTATTCAACTGAAAACCGAGAAACACAAACGAGGGAACAAACGTTCTATCGCATTTTCGAACGAACATTTGCGAATGGACGAGGGCAAGGATAATTATTGTAGCAGAAAATTTCACTTTGAAGTTATTGAAAATGATGCACTACGCTAAATATCCTAAAACACTTGGAAGTAATATTGGCAAGAGGGAAAACGATTATTCCACGAATTTCGCCAGATCGGTATTTGGGAATACAAAGAAAAATAAATATTCGTAGGGATATTTCACGGCATGCGTGTTATTCGCGCGAATATGCACCACCGAGAGCATAAACAATTAGATCAAATATGTGAAAATGTTGCAACGAAGTTTTTGAGACGAACGAAAACGAATCCGTGGACAATTAATTAGTTGTTGTTTTTTTTTTTTGACAAACTTTCGAAGGACTGACGACGCATCGAAGATTGTAAAAAGTCGAGGGAATAGATTTGATTGAAAAACTCTCCGGAGAGTGTCTGAAAAAGTGGGGAATATTGAGAAAAAACAGCGAGACAAAAAATGCGAGGGAATTGGGAGAAATGCGAGATTGCGTCGAGATTTATCGGCGAGTATAACGAAATTTCCGGTTGCATTGTTCGAAGGTGTGAATATATTTGTAAGATGTAAAAGTTCCTGCTAATACTTGAAGGTAAATCGTTAAAGCCGGTTTCACCCCATTTTCGTTCGAGTTGCGGACAAGCCGCTTATAAGCCACGGAATAATAGCGATCTCTTTCCATTTTTCACTCGTCACTCGGCAACGACGCGAGACGATGGTGTTAGTAGCGAAAAGTATAGCAAAGGTGTTTGTCCGTAAGGATCGCGGACAAAGGCTGCGGGGTAAATGATGTGCCGAAATCGGGTACAAATAGGAAAATACTACTTAGCTGAGGAAAACCACCGGGTCGGGCCCACGAGGGATCCGAGGAAGTCCGCGCAATCCCGAGACCGGCACGTTCGAGATTTAATCTCGGAGGATGAACAAAATCAGATCCCACTGCTCTTCAAACTTTCTTCGATCCCCTTAAAAAAATCGAGCCCAACGATATCCGCGAAAAAAGTGTACCTGCGATAATTCGACGCGACACCTTCGACATCCTCGTCAGAGGAGCGGAAGCTAATCAGCAAATTGGAACAAATTTGCGGACAAAAAATGAAATCGAACTTTTCATTTCGGGAATAGGAGCCTCGAGGGTTTTAACAGTTGCATTGATAAATAACTAATTCTCCGGGTTCACCGTTGTATTCTACTCCATCTGCGGAGAAACACAGACTTTTTCCCTTTCGCTTGGGTCCACGACAATTATTTCTTCGGATGTTTCTCCGAACCACTTGGCAAATTTTGGTAACAGTGTAACGCGAGTTTTGATAAATATTGCACGAATTATTCAAGCAATAATTATTGCTCTTTAATGACTCGATTTTTCATCGGTGAGCGTTGATCATCTCTAACCAGCGTACGAGGCTATCCATCCACTTTCCTGCTGATAAATAACCGTACAGCAATCTGCTGTATCTACGCGAAAATTCTGACAGACATCCAATAACTTATCTGGGAAAATAAAATATTCCTCCCATTGAAAAATGCATCGTGCATAATCGAGAATGAATTTTTTGAGCAGAAATCGACACAATATGAAGAGAACATCATTTGTTTACGAAATAATACCATTTCGACGGACTGACATTATTATTTTCGATAGAGTCTGTGATTATTGCTTTCTGCCGTCGCCGTCTGAGAGACGATCCTTCGGAAACGGATGCTGAGAGGCGTTGTCGTATCCGTAACGAATATCGGCCATCCACAGCACGCGATCACACCACTCGAGTAATGTCATCGCGATCGATCGTCTTCCCAGAATAAAAACTTACTACTCGCCGGAAAAAAACCATCCCCAAAAATGTTGAAAACCCGCGTTTCGAGCCATTTAGACGTTACTTGAACGATTTCCGAGCTGAGCACAACAAGGTTTGGGCAAAAAAAGGTCTCGTCGTTCGATCAATTGTTAACTCGCGCAGTGATGATAACGATGTTCGCGAAGTCGTCGGAATCAATTTCGATAAAAATGGAGAAAATGAAAATGACAACAGTTTTTGCTCGATAGTATCCTCAAGTGGAAGTTCAAAGGGGCTGATTAAGCGGTAAATTCGAAACGGTGATCGCGGGGTGAGCGAGGGAGCTGGATGCGAATCGAATATCGTTGACGGTGTAAATTTCGTTCCATTTCTCGTATTTACGTGTACACTCTCCCTCTCTCTCTCTCTCGCTCGCTCACTCTCGAGTGGTAACCATCCGTGTGGTAGGAATTCTTCCATCAATGAAGATTTCGGAAACGCAACGGAATCTGAAAGAGAGTCGAATGAATTTCAAACGGGCAATGACGAGAGGGGCAAAACGTAGTATAAGTAGGTACTACAGACAGAGGGGTCAGTGCTAATCCTCTCGCCTCGAAAATCGTCACGTTTTCGCGACTCTCCTTATATCCCGAAGGTTTTGCACCTGAATGTAGCTAACCGCTAATAGCAACCCACCCATCGCCGACGAATGCACACCACTTCAACTGCTACCTGTACTCTTGACAGCGTTATATCCGCGATCTTGGTCGCACCGACGAGTCCTGTCGTCGTCGGACACTGCCCACCACGTGCCCTTGTCCGTCGTTTCCTCTGTGTACCTCGGCGATCGGTGCAGAACGTAGTTACTTCCAGATGTTCGATTCCCTATCCGTCCCTCTGAATTTGCATATTTTATTATACGTATATCACTGTTCGACAACCATTTACGATGAATTCTACAACAATTGGGGAACCTGTCGTCGTCGTATTTTTCTCTGACTCTCTGACAGTCGTCGTTACTTTCTATTGCCCCGACCTGCGTGCTTGCACCGAAAGCAGATTTTCTCTCCGGATTTTCGCTGAAGAACAAAAACGAAAACAAAAACGAAAACGAGAATCAAAAAAAAAGTAGACGAATCATGGGAGGAAAAGTGTAAAATGAAAATTGGATAAGATATTTTTCGGTCGAACTTTTTTCCAAAAAAAAATGATCGTTGTAAAAAACTCGTTACGGGATTTTTTTCTACTGGGACAAGGATTATCCATCGAATTTGATTAACGCGAAAATAGTTATTCGGCGCGCTGAGCCACTTTGCGTCGTATTTACCGATCGCGTGTGAAAGAATTGAGGGAAATAGATAAATGTTCGCTAATGTAAGAGTGGACGAAGTAGCGGGACTAACGAGATTTACGGTAGCGAATGAAACAGCACGGTACGAATAAGTTGACGTGTTTTGAAAAGCCACCCTCATCTGTCGAGGGGCGTTTAAACAACCGTGGAACATCGTCGTTTCCATATTGTCAAAAGTCAAAAGTCGTAACAACAAACAGCTTGAAACGTTTTCTCCAACTCCGCATCTCCTCTCTCGCGGGATATCGAGTTCCACGTACTTCCTGCATGCAACGTCGAGGCTGCTGCTGCATCGGTGCACCGTTCACACCCGACGAGTCGAGTCGTCGAAGATGGTCACATCGCGTAGATACGAAACGAGCGGGCGAGTGTCTCGACGCGTTCCGGATTGACGCCTGGCGTCTTTGAAGACAAGAATAATAGTCTGCCGTACAGCATTCGCTTCTCTGAGTGCATAATTTCGTTCGACTTGCTCGGAGGTCTTTTTTCCTTACCTTCCTCTCTTCCCGATTTTTTTTTATCCTTTTCCTTTCCTCTTTTTTTTTCATCACGCCTCGAAAGCATTCCGACGCCGCAACAGTCGCGCGTATCGAGTGTCATTTCGAGTTTCGAGTGCGCGCGCGAACGCGGCGATGGAAGTACTTTTCGATGCAGAAAAATCGGAAATTTCGTTTTATTTTAGCAAATTGAACCGGGTAATTTCATCGCGAGAGGGATGGAAAGGGCCTGAAATTTGTTGACCCGGCAACGAGATTACGGCAAATCTGATGATTCCACAAACGCGAATCGCGAAACGAGAGCGCGGAAGCGTTAAATGTGCTTAACGCGCCGAATAATACCGGAAATTTTAATGCGAATGGCAAATATTAGCGCGGTTGGCGATGCAGCCGTGCATATAGCGTCGATGTGGCTTGGTCGGTGTTAACTAGCGGATTAATTACGCTGATCACGTGAAATCGAAATGGCAATTGACTATCGCTAGACTATTTTACACGTCAATACCGTGATCATTGCGAAGTGCTGAGAATGCCCCCTTCGAATAAATCTCCCCGTATCTCGTGAAATCTGCCTTGTAGGGGAAAAAACTTCCAACAAAAGTTGATCATCGATACAAAAGGAATCTTTTTTATTCGAAACATTTTTCTCTAAAAAAATTATTCGAGCCCCACGCGATCACTTTTGACGAACGTGCTCGAACTTCTACGATAGCAAGCACGACTGACGAGACGAAACGGATTACGATAGGCGGAATACGACGAGTCGTAGCGAAAGATGTTTCAGACAAAAGTTGTAGAACAAGTTGAGTTAAATATTTTTTGTAGGAAACATTTCTTTCTAAAAAAATTATCCGAGGCGCTATGCGATACTTTGCGACACGCTTCGTCGATGGGCACCAACGAAGGAATGAAAGGCTGATAACTCGGAATCTATGAATCGTGCGAAAAAATGTTTAGAATAAAAAATGTAGAACGACTCAAAAGGAATGTTTTTTGTGGGAAGAATGTTTTTCTAAAAAAATTATTCAACCCGCTGCGCGACATTTTCTGCGAAACGGAAACGCCGCTCGCGAGAGAGCGGTTAATTGTTAGTCGATTCGATACGGGGGCGCGTAGAATTTGATTCGCGCGTCTTTGTTGGTAGCCCTGTAATTCTTTCAGGAGAGGTTAGGTCGTCGAATAGAATTAGTCGAGTTTCAAGCTGACGACCTCGTTAACCTCTGCATCTTCGCTGGCAAGACTAGAGAGGAGTTTCCAATGGTCGGGGGGTGACGCATGACGGTTAGATGAGGTTCCTTAAACTAAAACAAACAAATCGAGATGGCGCCAGACCAGATGCGCCGCGTCATCCTCGAAGATCCACGATCCCCCTCGCGCGAGTGCGTGTCCGTGCCTCCGTCCGTCTCTTCCTCGGCGCGGAGCCGCGTCTCTCCTCTCAATTCCGTCGTCCTGCTCCTCCGTCGAACGAGACGAACCTCGAATTTCACCCCATACCCAAGAAGCGCCGCGTTCCGTGGTCTCCCGAGTAAACACGCCGAAGAGAGGACTTCCTTGGCGCCACTACTCATTTTTCCCTCGTCAAATCGCTACTCCGTTTCGCCTCCCCCGAAATTCTCCGCGCCCCGTACAGACAAATTCGTACTACCTCCCATCGGAAGGGAACACGAGAGACAAAAAAAGTCCATACCGATCGCAAGCTCCTTCAAGATGGCGCCGCGTATTCGGGTTGGCACGAGTGTTTCAGCGAACCAACAGCGATTCGCGGATGATCGATTCGCCGGAATACGTTATTATCACGTTACCGTGCGCAGTCAACGAGGCAATGAAATCGCGTTTCGTATCGTAAAATTTGCCGGAGGTAAATTCTGATGAAAATTGCCAACTCGACGATGTAACTCGACGGTGCAGGCGAACGGGGCCTGAAACATTCCAACTTTGCTGCCGATATGAAATATCGGACGCGTGACTCTCCATTAGATTTTCATGGCCGGGCGCGATGGGAAACGGGATCACACCCCATTAGCACGCCGTTAAATAATAACGTGCTTTCGTGTTGTACGCGCGGGGAGACGCGGTGGCACATGCATGTAATACGACGTGGACAGCCAGACGGACCGACCCATAGGAGGAGAGAGCAGAGTCCGTACAACTGGAAGAGGATTATCCCACAGCGATACACTGCGACCCGCGTTCCCCACACGCACGTACCTACCCATCAAATAATCCGTATACAAATATATATGGGGTGTCCCGTTTTAACCGCCCCAGCCACGTTTCCATCGATGGAGTCGCTCGCGAAATCATCCAACGAACATCATCGTCCCTTGCCGATGAATATAAAGCGGCCGAACAACCAACAAATCCGGCGAGACGGAATATTTTCTCATCATCGACACCTTTCACCGTTCGCCAATCTGTCACGCGATATCCGCAACTCCGTTTCCTACGAAGGATCGAGATATGAGCGGGATTAGTGAAAAATATGTACCATAATTTTTCACATTTCGTGTCATTTCCGTGTTGAATTAGCATTAGCAATTATCGCAGGTATTATATACCCATCATCGCCCAAACCGTACTTTTCCCCGATTTAAGCCTTCGAAGCTCGCGCGGGTCACGATGACCCCAGCTTCTACGCGTTAAGACGCGAGTATTAAAGGGTTAACTTCTTTCCAACGAAGGAGGTCGCGCGAGGTCTGGGAAATTCCAGACATAAATTAATGGTATATCTGCCGTTTGGCGCGGAGAAGTTAAATTGTCCAATGAATCTGGCTTTGATAGGAGTATTTTTTTATCGCGGACTGCCACGAAGATTCTGCACCAATTTGATGTTTCGTGACGGAATAGTCGCCAGCGCTATTTCGCCAGATTTGTGCACTCGTGATCTGGTCGCTGGAGTTGGACGTTATCAGCAGCTAGGATCGGTGTTTGGGACGGAGCGCGACAACATCTGTGGAGAAGTGGCGTAGAGCGAGATCTCGGTATCATCGAGTACTGTACGTACCCACGTTGCGAAAATCGCTGAAGAGAATAGGAAAAAGGAAAGATTTTCACACGCGAGACCGAATCTGGGCGTCGATCGCGTAGGGAATACGGTACAGGAAAGTAGAAACAAAATGGCTGCTGGTAGCTGTCTACGGCTGGAGCGAGAATCATTTGTCTCGAGAGCAAACAAACGACCGTAGTAGACAAGGCGTTGCGATGTATTCCGAGTTCTCCTGTGACGGGAGGGTCCCGTTTATTGGCGTATACCGTCAGTCAGGCAGTTTCGTAATAACGTGGCTTTGATTGATAGAAAAATAATGACAGGTCGATGAAAATAGTATCGAAGAGTTCATTCGTCGAATAGTTGATTCCCTCGCGGCGTAGCTTCGCGACACCGTCGTCCCGAAAGAATACCCGGAAAAAGCTGCAAAAAATAAAATAAAAAATCGAATAAAAAAGAAGAGAGGGGGGAAAATGGAGTAGTAAATATATAAATGAAAAACTTTGTTGGAGGAATTATTGCAGGTATCCCGTTCTTTCGCGAAGGTCGAGGAACGGTCAGCTACTTAAAGAGCGCGGGGAGGGGACTTTGGTGAAGTTTGTTGCGGAATTTCCCAGGGCTAAACGCTGTCACAGCCACGAATCAATATAACCACCAGTCAGAGGCTAATTGGTCGCAATAGGTATTTACCAGTTTCGACACTCGTTTCACCGGTCGGACTGTACCGGGCGTCGGGTACGGGCGCCCCGTCGATTTGCTGGTACTCCATTGTCTTGGTACCGCGTCCCCCGTAGTTTTGCCACCCTTCGACCCCGGGAAAAACCCCTAGGAAATCTCCAAAACAGCCGGGGAATCCCCAGTTCGCCTCGGCGGCTGACGCGACTCCGAAATTTCCTGCGTCGCGGATATTTTCGAGGACTAGCGAAGGATGCTCCGGAAGGATGTTTCCTTTCCTCGCTCCTCTCGCTCTCTCTCTCTCTCTCTCTCTCTCTCTCTGTCTGTCTCGATACCGGCTCTCCATCAGGCGTAACGATTTTCATCGCGGGGATGGAAGTGCGAACATCCAACGTTCTCGCACCGACGAGAACCAGTAGGCGGTGCGCCCGTCGAACTGAGCCCAACGACGCTGACGCTCGATAATGCCGAGCGTCGCGACGTCGAAATACAATTCAGCGCCGTCGCATATCCTTCTCCATATCACGTCCGCGCCGTCTCTTCGGTACCGGCCACAAACGCCAAAATCACCTGCGAACAAAACATTGCGAAAAACGAACGAACCGAAGTTGCGAAAAATTACAGATCAACGCCACGACCAGAAATTGGAGAACTATTTTTTTTTTAACACCCATCCGTTGACAATATAAATCGAAGATCGAATAATATGGAAAAGTAGCAAGAGAACAGAAAAGACGTCGAGAACCGGAGAAAACATCTCACACTTACGTGTCAATAGGCTATCGAAACCGGAAGAAAACTGTCCATCAATGATAGGAACACCAAAAACGTGGAGGAAACCAACTGGAAGCAAGAAAACCACGGAATGATGAGAGAAACTCGCACCGGCAACGAAACAGGGAATTTCGGGGAAACGAACGATGAAACGAAATAGTCCGGTAAAAATGTAAGGAGAACGGCGAAGAAGACAAACACCACGGCACAAAATGTGAACGGGAAGAAGAGGAAAGAAAATAAATGAATACGAGGAAGAAGAAGAGAACGCGGAGATAGGGGAAAAGGAGGAAGACGAAGAACGTGGGGAAGCAATGAGGAGGACGGAGGTAAGAGAAGGAGGAGTCGCGCGAGAACGCGGGTGTCACGAACGAGCAGGGAAAACACTATCGATTCACGGTTTTTTCGCTCATCGATGAGACGAGTAGCGGAAAGATGCGAGGAAAACGGTACGTAGCCGGCACAGAGATGTCGGGAAGGAGGCTCAGAGGCAAGTGTGCGAGGGAAGAGGTGTGAGAGAAGAAGACGGAGGAGGAGGAGGCGTGGGTTGTCGAACTATCGCCGTTGCCGCGAGGTGGATAAGAGATCGGAGGGGCTCGTATCTCGCGAGCAGTGGCTCGCGTAGTAAGCGTAGTGGGGAAGGTGGAAAGGTCTGAGCGTAGAGGAACGAAGGGCGATGGAGGAGGTCGAGGTGGCGGCGGAGGTGGAGGTGGAGGAGGAGGTGGATGACGATCGTCGGTCGGCGAGCGGCGAAGAACGCGGCGAGGAGTGGGGATAATTAAACTAACGCGAAGGTGTAGAGGCAGGAAGCGGAGAGGAGAGAAGGACAAATAAAGGTTGCCATGGCAACGGGGATGGGATCTGGCCAATCGTGAGTCTCTTCGTGGGCGTGGCCTGTCATTGGCTGACGTTTTTCGAGAGAGAGAGAGGTAGGTTGGTAGGTAGGTAGGTAGTAGGCTACCACCAACTCTGGCTCAGCAACGCTGACAAACGTATCATGTAGGGGAGGACTGGGGTTGGGACGTTGCCTTGTAAATGAAACCAGTTTGCTATCTGATCCGACCGAAGCAACAGCCCTAGACTCTGCGTCGCGTGATTCACGAAATTCACGGCCCCTCGTAAAGCTGGATCCGTTTGTTCGTCGAAAATCGAGTGTATCGCGCGAGTCGAGCCGCGACAAACGCCAACAAAAACGTTCGTTCGCGGATCTTTCGCGGACGCAGGGTAGCAAAAACATCCTCCTCGCGTAGTTCTCCTTCCGATCGCTAACCCGCACCCCCGTCGCGCGCTTCTCGGCGCCGCCTGATTACGGTTCGCAACGATATCAGCGCAACGACAACTGCGACGACGACCATGTCGACGGTCAAAGTGAAAGTGAAAATCCTCGCCGCAAGGATTTATCTGGTGGTACGAAAGTTTTTCTAAATCGACCGTTAATTTGCTACCCCCGTACTCGCGTTGCCCTCGTCCTTCCCCCGAATCTCGCGACACGGACACACACTCCTAGCATGGGCGAAACGTTTGTCTCGTTTGGCACTCGTGCGCCGCGATAGTCGCGAAGAGCACCGGATGGTTTTGGTGAGATTTCGTAAAAGGTGTCGGCAGGGAAGATCGAATGGAACGGGAGGAACGGATCGACGTTATGTATGCAACGAAGGATCTGATCGCTTGGTAATCGTGGCTCGATCGGAGGAAAGAACATGAGACGACGGCAGTGACTTCGATGCGGTGCTGGGCGTGATATCGTACGAAATTGAAGCGCTGGGATGACGACGATGTGCTAGAAATCGTAGTCGCAGGGAAGATCGAGATGAGATTTGGATCGGTCTCGAGGAGGATCCGGCAGGATCGGCGTCTCTGAAGAGATCCGATTTCACGTGTTGGAAGAGATGAGATCCGTGGAGTGAGGAGGCGATCCTTCACCTTCAGCGGCGAAAGAATTGTGGTCCGAGACGGGATAAATGTTCAAGATGTCCGCCGTAGCACCAGCTGGTACTGGCACGACGGCACCGACGAATAATGGTCCCATTGTACCGGCACCCGTGTTCGCGTTGCCGACGTTGAGCTTCACCGTCGGCCAAGTCGCGACGGTTTGCGAGACGCTCGAGGAGAGCGGCGATATCGAGAGGCTGGCCCGGTTCCTCTGGAGTTTGCCAGTCGCGCATCCGAATATCCAGGAGTTGAACCAGAGCGAGGCTGTGCTGAGGGCGCGAGCGATAGTCGCCTATCACTCGGGCCATTTTCGCGAAATGTACGCGATCCTCGAGAGGCACAAGTTCACGAAAGATTCGCACGGGAAACTGCAAGCGATGTGGCTCGAGGCTCACTATCAGGAGGCAGAGAAACTGAGGGGTCGTGCTTTGGGGCCCGTGGACAAGTATCGCGTGCGGAAGAAGTTCCCGCTCCCCAGAACGATCTGGGACGGCGAGCAGAAGACTCATTGTTTCAAGGAAAGGACGAGATCGTTGCTAAGAGAGTGGTACCTTCAGGATCCTTATCCGAATCCTGGGAAGAAACGGGAGCTGGCAGCAGCGACGGGACTCACGCCTACCCAAGTTGGGAATTGGTTCAAAAACCGAAGACAACGCGATCGAGCTGCCGCTGCCAAAAATCGGTAAGTGGCGAACAAACCTCTCGATTTCCACTTCCCTGCGGAAAATTTACACGGTTCGTTGCACGGAATTAACGCTTCTCTGCCGATTTTCCTATAGCCAGACGCGAATAACCAAATTCGCGAGTCACGGAGAATGTATTTAAAAAAAAAAATGGCGCAAAGCGAATTTGTATCGGAGTGAATCGTGGTTGAATTGCTATACTATTCGAAACGAACGGTATGCTCGCAAATTCGGAGAAAACACGGGGAACGCTCGCGTACTTGAAATTGAGTTGAAATCAAAGAGAAACGAGATTGCTCGACTCGCTGCGCGAAACCCTCTAAAGTCTTTTACAAACAATTAAAGTGTGCGTATCGCGAATCGATATTTCCGTATTTACGTAAAATTCGACGATAAAGATCCGGTTTTTAATTTCTGTACGAAAAAAGAAAGAAATAAGAAAACAAAAATAACGAGCAAACTTTTGTACAGCATCAAAAATACTCCAACTCGATTCTAAATTGCCGCACAGACACGCTTCACCGAAATAACACTGAGGAAAAAAAATTCGCCAAACAATAGTTGCAGTAATAATAACATTGGTAACAACAGAATTGGTGGACTCTAATTAGCAGGATCTCTTTTTCCAACCGTATCTCGTTGGTATTTCATACTTCCGGTGTCGTTTGTTCGTTACGCGCATCATGCGACCGAATTGTCGATAAACAAAGAACGCTCTGGTAAACGAGAATCGGATGATTTTTTGAGAGGATTTCGGGAAGAACGACGCGCGATACGTCCAAAAGCAATCGCGTTTCGCCACGTAGAATTAGAAAAAAAAAATTGCCACTCGACACGTATGCCACCGAATCGCTCTCGAGAATAGAATGGTGAAGGAGGAATCGTCGAGAAAGTTGGTCGAATTAAAATCGACGGATTTTATTGGGAATTACGGATCGGGCGGTGGAAATAAGACCGTAAGAAGTTAGCCGTCCGACGGACGACGGTGGAACATAATTTTTAAACTCAACCGTCGATTTGACAGTTTTGGGGGGAAAATGAATTTTTCGGTGTGGAAGGATGATTTTTCGGGGACGTATTTCCTATAGATCGACGGACTCGCATCGAAGCGATTAGCGTAGAGTGGTTTAGTGTTTATCTGTTTGCGGTTAAGTTGAATTATTGTTGTTACAACGTCGTCCTTTGGAGACGTGGCTTCGGCCTTTGTATCGAAGGGTATAAAGCGGGGTTGGACCGACGTTGTTCGCCGACTGCTAGAGGGTTGCGTAATTTCATTTCATAACGGACGCCCGAGGGTCGCTGCCGTCGGGTCGACGATTTTCAAATTATGTCTTCGAAATCATATTTCGCGGGGTGGAGTGCTCGTTCTTGCGATTCTCTTCTTTGCGCCGATCCCATTCTCCCGTTTCTCTTCCATACACCCGCGCGTACGATTTGGCGAGATTTTCTTCGGAATTTCCGATGTTTTCCCAAAATCGATATAAATTTTCCATCCGTAGTCTCTGATCCGCCCTTTCGCCCGCATTTCATTGTACTTCGCTTCGCGATCGTGGAAAAAAATCGCGGCTATCGGTACGAAATTCGTGGGGATTCTTGTTGTTTTCAGGAAAAATTCCATCCGACGCGTCACGCGTGCCGGTTTCTCGTTTGGGATAAGTTTGATAAATTACTAGTCACGCTTCGATAGCCATTGAAACGTCACTCGCAGCTACTAATGATAATTGCTCGATACTCGGAGCGATGCTTTATTGCGAGGCGCGTGGGTGTTAGGATCACGATGCGTATACATAGACACAACGTTCTCCTATTATGAAATACTCATCCCGCTCACACCTGACGACCGGACTAGGTATTCCCCGGTCTGGAATTCCCCCGTTCTAACGCCGTTAAGACCCGACCGCTAGGTACACCACCATACTTTTCGGTACATTACCACCTGTCCGAGGTACTTCCTACCTCCTACGATGCCCCCGCCGCCGCTTCTATATACCGCTCGTATAATTTTCGAACCTTCGCCTCGGACGTAAATCTTTATCCGACTTTATTCGATCAACTGACCTACTCCCAAAATTTTGACGGGAAAACACGCAGCAAACGACGGAAACCAGCTGAAAATTCGCGCACCGACGATTTCAAAGAAACGAGACGAAAAATCGAGGTAGCGAGAGTATCGCGAATTTAATTTGTAGAACAGAGAATAGACGGAAGGAGATAACGAATTAGAATGCGGGGGTGACAATACGCGGGAGGGGGAAATCGATAAGGAGAACGAGAAAAGAGAGGTGAGAAAAAGAGGGAGGGAGAAATAAAACAGGAAAGTGGAATTAACGAGTCCAGATGACGCGGGGCAAAAAATGCGAGATGCGACGTCGAAGAGAAAGGAAATTGCAAAAAGTGGTCGAGACGCGTGGAGAGTTGCAACGAAGAGTCGATAACGTTCTTGCGTAAGAGATCGAGATACGAGCGAATATCGCGGACGTAAGACGGTAACTAATGAGTTTAAAAGTATCAGATTATAGGAAGCGATCGCATGAAAATCGGTCGTTTCGTTTACGGGACTTCGGTCTTCCTGGGTTCGGGATTTCCCGAATCGCAACTTTCTAAGTGATTTTTGGATCGGATAGAGTTTTGAAAATAGAGGAGAGGCGAAGTGGTTTTGCGGGCACGTGTATCCGGCGATGAGGCGTTAAGTGGAGTGAAAGTTAAGTTCGGGTTGGAGCAGAGTTGTCGTGAAATTGTGAGCGTTTCTATAAATAATAATAGCGATGTCGGTGTCATTTGTAAAATCGCGGGGTTGTATAATTGTTTTATAATAATCCACCTGATAAATAATAATTGTTGTCAAATGAATTCCCGGTAGACGGTAGGTTTTAAGTTAGGTTTGGTAATCGCTCGCGAGACTCGAGGAACCGTTAATTGACGGAATGGATGGTTAATGGTACTAGAATGGGGAAAAGTTTGAAATCCATTCGTTCGTTGCGAAACTTGAGTGCAGGCGGTAGAGAAAAATAATCGAAAATGGTGCCCAAGGCTCGTCGAAGTCGTTTCGACTTCCGTCTGGATCTGTGACGAGCAGTTCCAGTTGGCGTGACACAAACATCATCGTCGCGTCTCGATTACGAGTTGATCTTATCTGCGTCGAAGTCCAGAAGTCTGGAGAGCGACGCTTCGGGAAGCGAGGAAACGTTTCTGGACGGTCTTCGACTGATCTCACGGAAATGAACCCTCCGATATGAGAATTCCATTGTCTCGCAGTTTCTTTTTCATATTTCATTCATCCTCGTTCGAGGAGCTTTTAGATCTTCCGTTGCCTCACCCCGTCCGCGAGGCAAATCTGGGCAGAGTGAGACGAGAACTCGACTCTCGGTGGTTCGACGGAGTAGTAAAGGCAATTCACGGTATATTTTCGCGGTCCAGCGAGCGAGTTATTCGATATAGTCGAACCCAGAAAGCCCAGAAGAGCCCCGAGGCAATCTCCAACGCACACGCGTAAGCCTACACCTACTCGCGAGGAAAACAACGCAAGGAGACGTAGACAACGAAGCTTTGCGTCGTCGCATGTGACTCTGTTCGTATTTGGCCAGGTTCGACTCGCAACCGTATCCAAAATCTTGTCTCGAGTCGATGCCCCCCGCATATTGCTTCTCGAACGACGCCAGCCTCCTCCACGAAACTTCTCGTTCTTTCTTTTCGTCTCTCGCGTACAACTGAAGCGACTTCTCGTAGCTTTCCATGGAGGAGAATCGTTCTACTCTCGTCAGACTTCGCTCCACATCCTCGGAATCCCTTCCGAAGCGCTCCGAAGCTGTGCGCGGGTTACCGTCGTTGCACAGAAATACTGGATCTGGATGGAAATAGACAGAGATTAATTTCGGGCTCCCATCTCGTCAATGAGCACTGAAATTACTTCCCGTAGCTCGTTGCTTGGTTCCTGGTAGTCTCGTGAAACCCGGCGAGTACCTGGTGCCCGAAACGTTTGCGACTAGAAGCTCAGCTCGCCGTAAAGATTGTACGCGATAACAAAGCTTTTTCCTCGAATTTTCACTCCCCGAAGTTCGAGCGTAGAATCGTGTCCTGCTGCTGTGTAGAGTCGGACACTTTGCACGATGACCGCGAAGCTTTCTGATATCGTACAAGGTTGTTTCTGGAAGCGAGACGAGGATCTAGATGAAGAAAGACAAAGGTAGAGATTAATTTCAGGGAAGATCGTTAACATCGGATGCCGTGACACCTGCTCGCACGAGTTCCGAATGACAAATGACCCAGCCACTCGATCATTTTTTGCCTCTCGGCCACCTTTCCTGTTGATCCTCGCGCTGGAAGCGATTTGTGAGAGGAAATCATTTCACAATATTCGGAGTCTCGTCTCGAAGCGGTCTATCGACGTGTCGTTGCTCCGGCACCTCGAGTTCGCTTCTACCGAAGCTATTGCCGACGGAGACGACAGTGATACGCGGAACCAAAAAAGTGGCCGAGGACGCGAGAGGTGAGAAAGAGCGAGGAGAGGAGCCCACGCGTGTCCGAAGATAATTAGGAATCGGTATATCGTTTCGAACGTGAAATACGAGTTACTAACGATTCGAGGAGATGGATGGAGATAGAAGAAAGAGACGGAGAGGGTAAATGAGCGGAGGAGTAGCAAACAAAAGTCGATCGATGAAGGACAAATAACGCTTATGGGCAACGCTTTCGTTCGTCAAAGACGGACGAATCGGTTCGAATTCTCGCGTTATCTAAACAAAAGGCCAGCGACAATGGCCATTCGTCATAATACATTCATGGACAGGCTACTATTAATTTAGTCGACGCGCGTACACGCAATCGGTCGAGGACTAGTCGCTATACAGTGAACACTCCCTCTTATTACCCGCGTTCGTACGAATGTGGGGACGAGTGTGCGCGCGCGAACAAATTGACCAGAATTAGCCAGAAATATGACTCCGCGTCGCGTAACGTATCGAGAAATAATTAGTCACGTTCGCGGCTCGAGGGAGCTCGAGTGAGAAAAGTAGAAGAATCGATGAAGAAAACGAGTAATGAGAAATATATAGGTAATCGCGCGGCGCGTAGGTCATTGGCAGCTGTCACTTGTTTCCGCCGGTGAACGTCGATCGTTTTTTGTTTCATGGCTCCCGCCTCGTAAGCCGTAACGGCGGATGCGATGCGTTCTTGTTTTCGCGCCAACCCCACGGGGGTTCCCCTACCATGTAGTCGGAGCGCTACGGGGCGAAATATTAGGGTGAGATATTGGACCACAAGCAACTAATTCGTCTCATATATATATATATTTTTATACATATACATTTATGTATATATATATGTACACATACGTATGTGCGTATAATATCGATTCGGAGCGAAAGTGCGTGCACTTGGCAATATCATTCGAACGATTTCCGTACCGTTTCTCATTGTTGATCTCTTTGTTCGGTGAAACGCCGTACGAGCGGGGTTCGCGCTTAGGTTTTCTCATCCGCTCGCATCCTCGCCATCCTCGATGCTGGTCGAAAAATATTAACGCAACAACGTGGCCACCTTCACCTTCGATTTCGTGACGCGAAACGTTTTTTTCCCCGTATCCATTTCGAAGCCGAGGAGATGCAACCCACGCGTCTTCGCGCGAACGCCTTTTGTTTCTTTCCGAAACAAACGAGCCGCGGATCACGAAGGGCGAACAAATTTGACGGTCAATCGTTACTTACGCATCGTGGGCCTAACAGTCGACGCAATAATTGCCGCTTGTTAGGCCTCGCGACGTAGTCGTAAAGAGAGAGACGTAGGTAGGTATGTACGTGTATTATGGTTTCTGACTGGCATGAACCTGCGGCGCGACGGTGGCAGGGTCGGTGAAGAACAGAGAAAATAAATAATGGCTAGAGAAATGACGTCAACGAAATCTTGTTCTCGCGGTGGAGAATTCGAGAGGTGAAAGAGATTTAGTAGGCGTTGAAAAGAGTACTACTCGGAGCAGTGGTTATAAAAGGGGTCATAAGGTAAGCGATACCTTCCATCGACATTGTTCTCGGAATAGAATGAAATATCTCTGGGACACGAAGGCGTATTAGAGAAGGTCGGAGTCTTTTTTCAGCCCCACGAAAAGGCTAGGCGTTTTGCTTTGGGTATATCAGAGAACGCGTTCCCTATTAATCACATGCCGTTGCACGCGACTTGGACCGCCTCTGAGATATTCCGGTGACCCCCGTTCCCCTCGAAGACACAATATTCAGCCTACCGTGAGTTTTTTCAATCAAAACAAGTGACCGCCCAAATAGGATAGTCCGAAAAGCATGTCCTGCCCGAGACAAAGGGGTGACGCGCGGATGAACTCGCTCTCATTTGTCACATCGCGCTTTCGCACGTCGCCGAGTTCGGACGAACCTGAGTCCATTAATTTCATACTCTTCTCTAGCGTGTGCGTGTGTACCACGCCAGGAGAAGGCGAACCGCGCACACGCGAAAAGCAGCCGAGAGAACCGAGGCTTCCGTACGATCACGACCGATACATCGAGCTAGTTGCAACCTGACACTCGACATTATCGCAGCCAACCCGATAACTACTAGGACAAAGGTCCGAGTGTCTTCCTCGTACCTTTGCTAATTATCTAGATGAAGATATCGACCGGTGTAGGCGCGTCTCTGCGAGGAGGATAACAACGCTACAAGATTCCTGTACCTTGATAAAGCGACGAGGAACTCTCGACTCGCGTGATCCTATTAGAACACTTCCAAAAAGCAACTACAACCCGGCCTCGAGCTACGACATTTCTCGCGTGGGTACGACGGACTCTCGCGAACAATAGGTGAGGAAGAAAAAAGGGCACGATTCACCGTACTCGTTGTCCCCGACGATGACAAAAATGGCGGGAGATGTGGGAACATCGCGTCCTCTTCCGCTGATCTCGGCAATGCTCGGCGTACCGACGGCCACTTTCGCGGAGGCTCGAGAGGGTGAGAGAGGTAATCGAGGCACAACAGTATTCGCGGCCGGAGATAAATTAGTGGCAGGGCCTTGGAAATGGATGAACCGGCGAATGATCCGCGGGCAGAGATGAATTGGTGGACGAGAGATACTTGGACAATTAAAATAATGAAGAGAGCAGATCTCCTTTCGCGGAGAATGGTTCGCGGGGACGAAGCTCGGCGGAGCGGAGGTGGGGGGCTATTCGGAATACGGGGAGGAGAAGGAGGAGTCCGTCTTATTTTTCTTACCTGTTCCGCTGCTACCACGACGACCCTGCCACCTGTGCGATATAAGGTTCCAAAGAGCCTTCCAGATCACGGTATCTGGTTACTAGGAGCCAGGTACACCGCGAGATGGTGTTTTCCAAAGACTACTGCCTCATAAAGGTACCGTCTCTTTGCCTCGCCTCGTCCTACCATGAGGGTATATCAAATGTCCCATGCGGTTTCGTCTATGGTGTCCGGCAACCCTAGCTTGTTTCATGCTTAATTAAACAACTGACAATCTGACCGCAGGAGTAAAGCGGCTGCTCGGGGGTTCCTGCATCTTCGAAATGTAGTAAACAGGAGAAATTTCTTCAACCATGAATGAAAAATACCGTTCGAACGTTCTCGAGATATCGATCTTCCTTCCCAGATTTTCATCCGATATACCTCTCTAGCCTTGCGCGCGTTCGGGAGATGGTGGTGGCGGAGCAGGGAGAGAGCGAGCGAGAGAAAGAGAGTAGGTACGCGAGAGGAGGGAGGGTGAAAAAAAGGGAGAACGGACCAAGGATCTCGCGATCCTTTTCTCGAGAATGGTTTCGATGACACCGGATCGAGTGGTAACCACCCACCGTGGACTCGGCGGTCCTGGTCACGAAGAATCGTACGGGGAGATTAGACAAATTTCCGAATCCCTGAGATGAAGGAGTCGAGGAGCGACGACACGGCGAGTCCTGGATCGTCTCGACCGTTTCGTTCGCGTATCGCCGTTCGATTGTTCATCGTAATCTATATGGAAAGCAAAACGTTAGACGAGGCGCGTACGAGTCGGGGACGAAGGGGCATCGCGAGGCTAACAAACGACCACGTAGTGATTTAGCACATACCTGAGAGAGCGAGAGGAGAGAGACGGTCACGGGTCTCGGGGATCTTTCTAGCGGTTGTTCCTTCCTTCGTAGTCGATAGTCTTTTATTTATGCTTTCTCGGCACGTGATTGTTTTATAATTAAGCCGTTACCATGGAACATATGGGAGGCAGTGATTAATTGTTTTCAAATTGAAAAGCTATATAAGCGAGCGTCTTAATTTCAAGGGACGCTTTTTCATCGGGCTAGGATCATCGCGGACGGGGCAATAATCTAGACCTCGGCACGAATCTTCGAACCGACTGCTATTATAATCTGTCGAAGATTGAAAATCTCCCAGAGATGCCCGGGTAGCCGTTACGAGGCACAAATTTATCTAACTAGATGACTTAATCCGTATTGAATCTTGATCCCGACACGTAAACGCCACGGTCTCTGCCTTCGTCCGCGGCTTAAAGTGACGAAACTCGGAACACTGCTCGAGGTTACATGACCGTGCCACCGAAATCTTCAGCGCGGCATTCAAGACCGCATCGTTAAACCTGAAAAGAGACTCAATCACGAAACGCTATTTTCTCTTCATCCTCGAGCCTCGTTCGGCGAACCTCCAGCTCTCGGTCTTTCAAAAAACGCGTCGAGATGGTAATTTCTCGACGAATGTCCGACTTCGAGCGGAACGCTTCGAAATTTCAAGTTGGCGCTGCCCTTGGGAAAATCCCTGAAAACGTCCATTATTTTCGAGTACGTTGCTAGAAAATTACGCGAAAGCTTCGTTACATATCGCTGCAGCGAGCCTTCTTACTATATTCTGATCACAACATTTCTAACATCCTGATGCTTCTCGATTTTTCGTTATCTTTCGATTCCATCGTCGCCGAAAGTGCTCCAGAGTCGGAACTCTGTGTTCTCGGCGGTTGTTCCGAAATTTGCTCGAAAATGGACGTCGACGCGCGCGGGAAAGGAACGGGAGTCCAACGAGAGAAATACGTTCGGATTTGGAAAATTTTCTAGTTCCGAGGGGATTTCCCATTTAACAGTGTAAACACGAGGACTCGGCCTCGCGGTGTACTTTTCTCCGATTCCACGTGCCCTCGTCTCCCCCCGTTTCGTTTGTCTCTCTTTCTCGCTGAAAGGCAAACAGTTTAGCTGGAAACAATTGACTGCAGATTTGAGTGGCGGCAACAGTATTTTACGAAGGGGGAGAACTAGAGGAAGAGCCAGCAAAGGACTCGGAGACATCTGACACGATCGATGAAAGCGCGCGCGCGGCGTTCGCGATTTCCCTTCGCGCGAGAGCAGTTTCTCGAGAGCGAGAGAGAGAGCGAGAGAGAGAGACATGTGGACACTGCGGGGACGCGTAGGAGCCGTAAAAATACATCGCGAGGAGTAAAGATCCGGAGAGATGAAGTCGGAAAATAATAAAGAATCGCCGATGGCTTTTAGTTCGCGCCTCGCAAAGCAATATCGATTTGATCTACCCTCGGCGACGAACCGATACTCTCAACGACGTCCTCGGGGACGTTTTCCTGCTCGGATGGTGAAAACAAGAGACACTCGATTCGACGACGCCTCGCGACGAAGATACTCGAGTGTGTTTTGTCCTCCGTTTCACCCTACCGCCGCGCGCGTTTTACTCGCCACCCCTGGAGAGTTCGGGGGTCAAACACAACGCTATCGACTTAGCGACAACTTAACACCGTGTAGTCATCGACGACAACGCGGGCGGAAACGAGAGGTGCGACGACGCCGAGGTTCAGGGATTTCGGTGGAAAATTGGATCCACGTCTCCGGTTGCGATCCCGCGATGCGGAACGACCGATCCAAGAAAGAACAAGCCCGACGGAATGGCAATAATAACCGAGGCTTTGCGACCATACGGAATGTAATATTTACGCGCGAAAATTCCGTTTGATCCCGGAGATTAGCGAGGAAAAGCGGAAAACCATCAGATTTGTCCGGTTCTCCCTCCCCGCGCCTCTCTCTTGCTCTTTTACTCCAGCTTAGGCGCTAATTGCGGCGCTAGTCCGTCATCCTATTTAGCCTACTATTCTCTCCGATTGCGTTTTTTTTAAGTATGAATTGTTGCCGCGGTTACGATTTTCCCCGTTGTTATTTTTCTTCCCTCGTGAATATGCCCGTCTTCACCGGTGTACTTCCACTGATTTCTCTGATATACGTCGTTATACCTCTTTATACGAACATTTATGATGTTTTTTGTTCCAAGTACATCTTTATCTGCGATCGTCAAAAATAAAGAAGTTCGCGTCACAGGAAATTTCTCGTCGCATCTTACGATCATTCTTCGAGCAGTTTGAAAACCGAGCGGCGCAGACGCGCCGAAGGTGTTGGGCCAACCGAAGATTTTTTTTCCTAACGGAACACCTTTCGTTTTTTCTCGTACGAAAGGTGAATTAAATTTCTGATTTGACGCGCCTCGTGTTTTTCTCGTTGCCAGGGATGCATTATAAATTGTAATTTAATTCGGTATACATCCTACACGTTATTTTCGTATAACGTGATACCCATGGTATTGCGTGTCGATTAGCCATGGTTCGCCTCGGAAACGTTGCGTCCGCGTCGCCGATACGTACGACCTATATACGGGGTGTCCTCTCCTTGAATTAACTCCGCGCGATTATCTCGTTTACGTCCGAAAGCTCCGCCGTCGAAAATAACAGGATACAGAATAGGGGCAATCAAATGACCCGCACGGATTTTCCAGCCGTGATTCAATTTTCTTCCGGGCATCCTAACAATTGGTATCAAATTTCCTCTCTCGAGCAATTATCCCGCTCGTTCGCCGATCATAGTCATTTCCATGGAGTCGATATTCTGGCACTGCGCGTCATCGTCACTTTTTCCCAAGGCACGAGATACCTTCGTCGGAAATAAAACCATCGATCACCGAGCGTTTGAAATAATTCATTCGATTGCCTCCTCGTACGCTGACCGTTGATATTCCGTTCACTTTGCAAATTCAATGGGGAATTTAGCGACCTTTTTTTTGGCGTGTTATTTTTTAACGAGTAAATTGAGCGAATTCGATCGACGCGGTACAAGCTGATTAGGAATGTTCCGAAATGTATTTCCATCGATCAACGAGATGGACGGAAATGGGAGGAGAGGAGGAACGGGAAGGAAAAATGTGATTTTCCAAGAACGAGGAATCCGGAAGGTACGGGAGAGATGGGGAACGAGGTCGTTAACGCGGCACAATGCTATTTTGACAGGACGCAACAAAGGCGATAGCTCGGTGGTGGCGCGTCGTTGCGGACGGCGTGTCTCTGAGAGACAAATGACCGAGAGGATCCGAGAGCAGACGACGCTCGGTATCCAACATGGCGCCCGGTGTGCTTGCGCGAGTCGCGCCCACCTCGCGACTTCGTCGCGTGATTGCGACTCTAAATAAAATCGTAGAGAGGCGTAATTGAGCGCGTTGATTCGAAAAAAGTTGAATCAATCGCGCACTCCCAGAATTTACGAGCGATACTCGTCGCACGTGCAGGCGTTCCGTTGTGACGCGCTTGCTACAACGCCCAGCTACGAGTCAGATGAAAGTGTATTTGTATTTCTCGTTCCAAGCAAATAAAAAACAAACGAAGCGCGTGCAAAGATCAAACAAGCAAGCAAACATGAAACAAGTGACAGGCGGCAGTAGCGGCTCGAGCCTCGACTCGAATCTCCTCCGAGCCCCGACGCTGTAAAAACACGCAATAACCCCGTCGAAGCGCAACGCTTTGCCTATGGGATTATCGTTTAAACTAATCCGCGCGTATATATAGAGGGAATAAATTGATAGGCAACCTAACCTCCAATTCTAAGGTTGCTTCGCGCTCTAAGAGGATCGCTTTAAAAGCTTCCAACGAACTCGGGGATCTCCGATACCCCGTGTATCTTTGTTTACCGAAATGGCTCCCCGCGCACTGACATTCCTTCCGGTTGACGCCCGGTGACGTCACTCGATCACGGAGTCATCCGATTGCCTAGAAAAAATAGCACATACTCTCTTACATCGGGTCGTATCCGCGAAGAATATTCGCGACGGCATCGCTGTTCGTGGACGGTGATTTATGAAAAGTTGCAATAAAAATCACGCACGGAAACTGCGATTGTTAACTCGGACTGCAGGTGTTCTCTCATCTTCTGCGAGGGGAGCTGACTTTGAAAGTAAATATTCTGACGCGATGTAATTCTCGTCGGACGTTGAATTCTGCTGATGCGACTGGTCGCAGGCTGGTCGTACGTCGCGATGCCAAACGTCCATTTCGCGTAGCGCTTGTACATTCAAAATGGCCGGTTCGTCGCCTTACCGTTATCCTCGTTCCGCAACTAGCAAATTTCCTCGTTCCAATTGCGCGATCAGAAAAATGAAAAAAGTCTTTCATTTCTTCACTCATCCCGAACTAACCTCAATCTCTCCCGGCTTGTAATATTTTCGAGCTCTTTTTCGCTCGTCGTCACCGTGTATCGAATCTACCGTGAGCGCGAATCTTCAGCGAAATGGAGACAAAACGACGAAGAAGGCTATTCCAAACGTTCAAACTTCTACATCCATAAAAAACCGCGAAACCCTCGGATCTCGGAAATTTACAGGAAACAAACAACTGTTTCCAAAAAAATTCTACTTCCATCGATGACATCAACGACTTCGTAGTGGCCAAAAAAAATTAGGATCCTCCACATCTTCCTGCTTTCCTCGATACGACGATCAATTAGTGTTATTCCAACACGGTAAAATGTTCGAAATATTCTACACAAAAATGTGTACACTGCAAGAGGACGGAGATTTTTTATTGTGCATCGGCAGAAAAAAAACGTTTCCCGTTGAACGAGTGGGACAGAGAGAGAGAGAGAGAGAGAGAGAGAGAGAGAGAGAGAGAGAGAGAGAGAGAGAGAGAGAGAGAGAGAGAGAGAGAGAGAGAGAGAGAGAGAGAGAGAGAGGAGAGAGAGAGGAGAGAGAGAGAGAGAGAGAGAGAGAGAGAGAGAGAGAGAGAGAGAGAGAGAGAGAGAGAGAGAGAGAGAGAGAGAGAGAGAGAGAGAGAGAGAGAGAGAGAGAGAGAGAGAGAGAGAGAGAGAGAGAGAGAGAGAGAGAGAGAGAGAGAGAGAGAGAGAGAGAGAGAGAGAGAGAGAGACACGGAGAGAGGGGGAGAGAAATGAATAGAGAGAAAGACCGGAAGGATACGAGAGTAAAAAATAATGCAGGTGAGGAGAAAGAAAGAGAGAGAGAGAGAGAGAGAGAGAGAGAGAGAGAGAGAGACAGAGAGAGAGAGAGACAGAGAGAGAAAGAAAAAAGAGGAAGAAATACGAGCGAAGTGATTCCTCGGGAAGCGTAATACCGGGCACATTAACGAGAACGGACAGGAGCGTTGAAGATCGTAATATAATATAATTTCAAGCATGACGTATAATTAATGTTAATGATATGCCATAGCTTCTTGATGACTACAGGTTCGCATTTTCTGCCACGTCATCAAACAAATATGGCTGCCGCGCGATAGAGCCGAAGAAGCGGAGGACGAAGGATCTGGTAGCGTTTGCTTCGACTCGCATATATTTCCTTGCTTCGCGTGAAAATGGCACCGGTCAATTAAATCAAGGAAACGTCGGGCGACCGCGCGTTAAAAGCAAGCGAAAGAGGAAGGGAGAGAGAGAGGAAGAGAGAGAGCGAGAGGAAGAGAGAGAGAGAGAGAAAAGAGGTGGGAGCGAGGCGTAACAGTGGAGAAATAAAAGCTGGGACCGTATGTTTCTACGTCTGTCCAAAGTGACGCGAGGATGACGAATGACGTGTGAAATGTGCGCGAAAAGAACGCGAGGAGGAAGCCGACCATCAGGCGAACGAAAGGGGCGACGACACGCGAGAGATAATGTGAAATTTGTTCGCTCAGGAAATTCCTGCGCGAGCTGATCAAATGATAATTTGAAGGATGACTCTCCGAGAATCCTCGCGTGTTCAATTACGGATTCATTCGCGAACGGGGTGAAGGATACCCGGGAGGTACCGCGGCGGTCGCGACTCGAGTCTTTAATCCTTTGACAAGTCCCATTAATGGTCGAGCACGGCTCGTCGCGTTTTCATTTATATCCTTCGTTATTTCCAGCATTTTTCAATCGCGCGCCGCCGATCCTGTCCGCGTATCTTTTCTCGTTCGTCATTCGAAGGCGAGTAGAGGTTGGCTAGGTATCCAAGTGCGCGACTGGCGTGACTTATCCGCGGCAAATTATAATCCAATTTGCGATTCTCGTCCCGTCGGGAAGAGCCAGAATCGCCGTTGCCGTTGCCGTTGCCGTTGCCGTTGCTATTCGCGATTCCACTTCCACTTCTATTTCTATTTCTATTTCTATTTCTCGTTGAAAATTGGCCAAATCGAAAGCCGGTGGGACCGGATTAATTGGCCGTGACTGCTACGTTTCCGAACGATCGCTTTCTCGTCAAACCTCGTGCACGCCCGTAGGTACCTACCTACTTACTAAATTCTTGTCAAAACAACTAACAGTTATAACCCACTCTTCGTTACGCTCGTTGATTCGCCGAGCCGGACGCTTTGTCTTCGAATTTATCAACTCCCGACAGTCATTATCATCATTATTTTGGCTCGGGTAAAAGCGGAGTGCAATTATTAAAATTGACTCCGAGGCCCTCGTCTCCGTGAACATGCCGAGTCATTCGAAATTCTCAACCGTGGCTCTCGCGCCTCTCCGAGTCCAAAGATCCGAGAACACCCGGATACGAAATTACAGGGACAAAAAAATTCGGTCTAACGCGGTGAATTGAAAGTTCACCGTTTTCCCCGCGTTCTCGTATACATTAAGTTTCCCGAATCGCCTTTTTGCATCCTCTCCGGCTCTCTCTCTCTTTCTGTCGTGAATCTGCCAGCTTTGATCGATGCGAGCGATTCGCTCCGTTGTACAGACAATTTTTCGCCTCCTTAACGAAGTCGCGTCGACAACAACGATACAGCAAATATTCCAATTGGCCAAAAAATATTTTTTTAAACGACGAAACAAACTACAAATCTCGGCGAAAGCTGTGCTGACAATTTTTGGTCGAACCAAACTAGACAGCGTATTTTTTCTCACCTAACTCGTGTCATAGAATTCGAAATTGAATTTTGTTCGCTTTACATTGATAATTTTCCTTACTAATTTTCCTGCACCTGCCCACAGCTATCTCACGATAGATCGTAGCGAAATGATTTTGGCACGCTACAAAATAGGGAAAACTTCGGTTTCTATTCATAAGTAACAAATTCGGAAACCGCGAACTTATGCCGATATTTTGCCAGTTTTTTCAGTACTATTTTTATTTTGGTTCAAGGTCGCTTGAAAAACACCAACGGTCGAACGAGAAAAACGAGTTTATTTCTCCGTCCGAATTTTTATTTCATCACTCTTATTTTTATTCCACTCTGAAAATACATATTTTCCTTGGGAAACGTCGTACGAATCATTTCTCAATTCTTATTTTTCCACGTCGATTTGTTTTCCCTCGTTTTCATTTTTATCCGTAACACGAGTGTATTTTCCATTCGAAAAATACCGACGATTCGACCACGCTTCTTCGAATCGCTTCCAGAATAATCATTCGTTGATTTGCATCAGTATTCGACGGCTGTTCCGATCTTCCACGAGCATCGGCGATATCTCAACTTTTTCGAACAGAACATAACGGATGATCGAAATTAATCCTCGCTTCGCATCCGCGAGGCCGACGCGATTATCGGGCTAACTAAGCGAAATTGATACGTACGTGGGAGACTCGTTGTCAGTCGAGCGTACACCTTTTCTCGACGGCGTGTCGCGTAGGCGAAAGAAAGGAGAAAAAAATGTCGAATTTCGTCTAATACCGAGTTTCGTGCGCGGTAATTCGATGTGGGTACAAAATATGGCTAGATTAACATCGGAATCTTCTACGAGTGTGTCGGGGCGTCCACTTCGACGAGACCTTCGTACGTCACATCCGGGATCAAACATGGCCGCCAGTGGGCAGTTGTAATTTGAGGGTAAAAGCGACACTTTCTGGCAACGAGATCTTCGCCGTTGATACGGTAAAGTGCTTCGCGTTTATAGTAGGTATATTAGGATTGCATTAATTCATTCGCGGTAGCGTCGTTACTTCGATACAACTGTTTACGTTTGAAACAAAAGAGGCGATTAGACACGAACGATGATATCTGCCTTGCGGAAACGAGGAGTGACCTCTTTGATCCGTATCGTTTCGCTTCTTCGACCATAATTCAGTCTCATCTTCAACGATTTGCTCCGCATTCGCGTTCTCCGCGCGTAGAGTAGGCTGCCAAATTATTGGAAACCGTGCACAGATCTTCGTATCCACAGATCTTCGTATCTCCTAGTTCAACTATCTTTTTTTTTGTTGCCAATAATAGATAATACGTTTTGTCGATATCTTGTCGTATAAAAAAGCGTCTAGCTAAGATAATAAAACGATAATTTACTACTGCTAAATTATTTTTTTAATAATATTGTTACGATCAAAATACGAAAAACTAGTGTATCTTAAAACAAAATTCACTTGTCGAGTATTTCGAACCGAATAATCTCTAAACAACGATTCACGAATATTCGTTCTAGAACGACAGCTATTTTAAGCAAATAACACTAATTGAGAAGAAACCCCAGTTATTTTGCTAACCACCCGGACCAAAAAATCCTGCCACCTATTACGATCACTAATAATTATACTAGCATCAATAGCAAGCAAATAAATTACATGCAAACCAATTTATCAGCTCCAATGATTTATAGAAACTGGAAAATACAACTATCTCTGTACTGTCCCTAATAAATTGGAAATTCGCTTCATTTTTAACACGCTCTTATCAAAATTAAAATATTTTGATAAACTAAAAAATAAGAAAATAGATTATAGTTTGGCTAAACTGAGGAACACGCTTTGATAAAAATAAAATTCAATGTAAGAATAAAGCGATTAACGAGAAAATTAATGTCATTGTTAAATATCGTGTCAATAGTTGTGAATATAGACAAGAAATGATAAGTGATATAAAAACAATAAACGCTTTATTCTTGCATCGAAATCTATTTTTTACTTTTTAACGCGTTGATTAGTTTTTTGAGAGTTTTTTTTTTTTGACTTATGAATCGATATACGTTCGAGCGATTCGCACGAATTTTCCACGCTTAGTTTGTTCACTCTTCTGGGTGGCTGGGAAAACGCGGCGGGCGCTTATTTCTATTTCGTGTATTTCGGGGGAAGGGAAATTGCTTTCTCGGACAATCGAGATTTCTGTCGAGGTTTCGTCGACGCGGCGGCGAGGAGCTTCGTTCGAGATAAGAAATGACAGTTGCCGGTGCGGTGACAAGTGAGAAATGACGATGCGGCTACCGCGGCGGGAAACACGAAGGGGGAAAAAAGTGTTCGAAATTCAAATTTGTCGGACGGTGTACGTTATTTTAAGAGGTAAAATTAATCGCCGAGATCAGAGATAGCGCGTAATTACGACGACGCGAAACGAATTAGACGGCGCAAGAGTATCTGGGCTTTGGGAAGGACTCGCGATCCGTTGTCCCCAAACGTCTGCCGCCACCGAACGCAAGAAAAACGCTCCTCGGCTTTTTCTATACAATACTCGGCGATGATATCTCCTTGGTCCGGTTTGCCCCAAAGATTAAGCGAGCGATTTCGCAAACGCATTATAACGGCGGACGATCTAGCTTCTTGTCTCGTTTCCGCGTGGAATTTTTGACCCCGTCAGCTTCACATTTTTCGTCCTCTTTTTACAGCCAGAAATCTCGACGCGTGAATTTTCCGCGCAATTTTCATTCGGCGCGATACCGTTTTTCCCGTCCGCTCGGCATTTCAATGTTTTTCATCCCCCCGCCAGTCCGCGCTCCTTCCGTATCTGTTTTCCTCCGTGTTTATATTCTTCCTATGTTTTTCATTGCACGCGAATATTCGAAACAATTTGGTTCAATTTCAAGCTACTCGATTAATTCTTCGAATTCCGATTCGAGGCGGAAACGTTTCGAACAAAATCGACGACGCTGGAAACGAATTTGCGCTCGTTCGTTTTCGAAAAAGAATACAATTCCGCGAGACGCGCGAGGTAGACGACGCGAGTCTTCGGAGGCTTATTGTCAAAACATAGAAACGTTATTGAATTTGATACGCGAAGAACTCGCAACGTCGAGTCGCGTTATAATAGTCGTATATAGATAAGCCGAGGGAATAACGAGGGGGCCAAAAGTGCGTCAACTCGGTTGGAGGATCCCGGCGTTGTTTTTGGAGCCGCAACGAAAGGGCGGCGAGGACGAGGAGGAGGAGGACGGGTATATCCCGAGAGATTTCGCATCCGCTAATTTCACTTTTCGACCGGTGGATATATCCCCGTGAAAATACTTGACGCTCAAATTTTCGCCGTTCCCTTCGGGTCCCCCGAGATTTCCAGCGGCCTCCGCGGGAAATCGGCTATCGAGGCAAAAATACGTATCATCTACCTGGGTGCATCGCTCGAGTTTTCGGATCCACCGCTTGGCTCTTTCGGCTTCTCGACGCGAGGCGAGGAATCGCGAGTATCCCTCGCCGCGGCGGTCGAAGATGGAGGAAATCAAAGTTAACGCGATATCCTCGCGTCGATTCCGATCGAATATCCATCAGGAGTTGTTTGGCTGGACGGCGTGTCGCCGAAAGAAGTGGTTTCGGATCTTCTACAATCGAGGGCTACGCGTCGTTCGGCGTGGTCTAAAATTGGAAAAGGTCCTTCGCGAAAGGTCAATTGATTGTTGAAGTGGCTATTCTTGGCGGGAAATTGCCTGAAATTGGTTCAGAGCCACCCGCAGGACGTCGCGTCGCCAAGAAATTGATTCGACACTCTCGAAGGACTTTGAATCGTTTAATTTTTCCGATACGCAGGACCTCTCCTTCGCGGTCGGTTCCCCGCGATTTTCCGCCACTCCGCTACCTCGACAACGAAGAAACGAATAGTAAAACACCCCTGTTAAACGACAATTTGCAAAAAGATAAAAATGAACAAAATTAAAATTTGAAAAAATGGGGGATAAAAATAATCAACGATGGGAAACGAGAAAATTAGAAATTGTGAGGTAAAAAGATGGGAGAAATCGAAACAGACGGAGTATAGCGACGCGAAGGGGGAGGAAAGTTGGGCGAAACAAGGAACGAGCGAGGGAAACGTGGATAGGCCGAAGGAAACCGAGGCGAAGGGATAAAAATCAAGGAATAAACGAGCGGATGAGACGAGATGAGAATTGAAGGCAAATAAAGAGAAATTGCATCCGGCGGTGCGCGGATCGTCGAATCAGGGCGGACATGGAAATTCGAGGTAACGAAATAACGGAATGGAGGAGAATTTCGCGGAGTCCTCTCGCGACCGACCCCTCGCGCGGGACTAACCAACCGAACCGTCTTCGGACAAGTTTCCGAGCTTCCTGCCGGCTACGCGGATAAAAGTGCGGGGATAAAAGATAAAAGCAAACGAGACGAGACGCCGGGTGACGAGGAGCGCGACGACCGAGCGATGGACGAAGAAGCGACGAAGAAGCGACGGAGAGACGGAAAAAGGGGGAAAACAGTGCAAAGATTCGTTCGTTTAGCTAATTTATGCCCACCCTTCGCGAAAGAAAGACCCTCCGTTCATTTTCCTTCGTTATTATTTTTATTAATTTCTCTTATTCCCTCCGCGATAAGTTAATCACTTTGGATGGTGGCGGAGCCGCGCCCGGAGAAGTCGCGGCGGAAACTTTCGCAGTTATCGGCGAAAACGAGAGGAGAGACGAGATTTCGCGTGATTAATAACGAGACGAGGCGAATTATCAGTTTCGCGGAGGAGGAGCAACGGTAATGCGAACGAATTCTTGGAAACCGAAAATAAGCGAGGAAACGAAGTCTCGCGGATAAACGAATAATTCATGAGAATGAAAATAAAAAAATTGGAGGTAGAGAATCCCAACGAAATTGTTACGCGATGAATGCAACTTTATCCAAAATTATGATAACTCACAAATGAATCGCGACAAAAAGATTGCTATGATAATAATTCACGGTGAGTTGTCGTATGAAAATGAAATAAAGGGATTAAGCGCGAGAAAAAAAAATAATTGGGAATCGAAATATTAGAAAAGTTTGTGGACAGAAAACGTGAAGGCAGCGATGAATAATAATTGAGGAAAAGTATGAAAAGTATTACAGCGAACGATTTGAAGAATTGACTTCCGAAATGTTGACGATTTTTACTCGCAGAAATAACGAAATAAATTTCGTTTCATTTTCAGTGCATCGTAGAAGACACGTTTCGGCGAATTCTGATACGTATTACAAGTGTAAGTCCGTCTGCTCGGGGATCTCGACTCTCGTATTTCAAAAACCCGGTCGTTTTTTTTTATTTCGTTCGTGAAAATAGGTTCGGAGACGAGGAGAGAAAAAACGTGGTGTGCTGTGGGACACCCGGTTGAAGCGAAGTTCCTTTCGCTATGCATCGAATAACAGGCACGATGAAAAATAAGTTAACAACGTTTGAGAGTAATCATAACGAATGTAGCGCATATAATGCAATATAATTTTTTCTTGTTCGTCATTTATATTTTTACCACATTTTTTCAGCAATGATGACAAATATAGCTCATATAATGCAATATCATTTTTTTAGTTAGTCATTTGGATTTTTGATTCATTTTTGAGGCAATTATAACGAATATAACTGCTCTGCCTCACAAGCATGGCTGTCGCGTAGTACGTAGAAAAAGTGTCGCGAAGTTCGAAGTCTTACACATTTTTGTCTGTAGCGTAACGAGCGATAAGGAACTTCGTTTAATTCGTGGATCGATCAGCCAGGAACAGATATCGGGATCAAATCATCCCTTTGGAATCGGAGAGTTAAATGATCGGTTCTTTTTCGAAAAATGAGAATCTCCGATCGAATTCGAACCCTTCGACGACGCCGATCGCCAATCGCGGAATGGGGAGCGAATAATTATCGTTACTCGGCCGGTACACCCGGTATAAAAAGGGATAAACGTAAGTTGGGTGTAACGTAACACTGTGGCACAGCCCTGATCCTGTGCCTGATCCGGAGTCCTTGAATGAGATAGGATCTCCGCGGCGTGATGCTGCACGCCATGTACCAAACCAACGAGCACCCTCTCTCTCTCTCTCTTTCCAAGCTCCGCGAACATATATAACGAGGATCGAATGACGGAACGCGTAAAGATTTCCCGTTCATGCTCCTTTGCTTTTCGTGAAATAACCGCGATAATGAACAAAAAAACTATCCTGAACGTCGGATTTTTCCCCTTTTTGAAGCCATATTTTCCGCATCGCGGATCCAATTGCATCGAGCGTTCGAGCTACGAAAATCAAGGAAAAACTGAGCTCGAAGTGGTGCGTGGGAATCCTTTGAAAAATCGAAGCTTCCGAAATTTTAAATTCAAGAACGCATCATGGCTCGAGAGCTGAGATAATCGCCAAAAAACTTACAGTCTTGCCGACTGTCGAGAGAATTGAAAATCACGAGGCGAAGTATCATCAACGAACGAATGTGGCGAGAAAAGGAAACAGGAGGAATCACTGAACGTTCAGTTTATACCGTGTACCTCGCCAAAATGAAACGTCTCTTCCAGAATTTTTCTTCCGTACATTCCGCTCATCTCGTAGTGCGACCGATTCGTAGTGGAGGAATATCCTGAAAAAATCAAAATCAAAAATGAACCGACCGTGTAAGACTGTAAAATTGAAGTTGATTTTTGAACGGTAATTAGCGTTTCCAAATCTTGTTCGAGACCCAAAAGAAATCTTACCAAGCTGATTGCGGAAAGTACGTAAAAATGTTTTACGTATATACATGTGATGTGAATATTGTCAGCTACGTCGTTTTTCTCCTCGAAGGTATTTTTCGGAGGCAGTGGAAACTCGCATCGGATTATAGGATTATGCGAATAATCTTCGGACAGCAGACGGTTTTCGCTCGCGCTTCGGTCGTCGTATTTTTCGGGACGCCAGAAGTGTCGATTCGTTGACGCGAGGTCGAGTAACGCGAAGAGGAGTCCGGTGGAAAAAAAGGAGAGGCGCGGAGGAAGGAAGGGATTTCGGGTACCTTTTCGCGAGCGTTGAATAGAAATGGATTCGACGAGGATGCCGCCGAGCAGAGGAGGAAGAGGAGAATCGTTCGGTGCCTCGGGGTATGAAATTGTACCCCTATCGCGCAATGATATCCCCCGGTCGGTCACCGGAGCATGAAACAGTTGAGCATCGACAATGTAAGCCAATCAAGAGACAGAAGGGTATATCACGGCGAACTGGGGCAGGGTAATCGCTCGAAATTGCATTAATGTTAAATTTTTCAGTTACGTCATATTCCCCCGGGGGTACCGAGGACGACTTTCGTGTTTCGTGTCTCGTCTCTCCGCGATCCGCGAGCGCCGCTTCCAGTTATCCCGTCGGCCTTTTGATGCTGCGACGAATAATTGCTCCTTCTACCCAAAAGAGGAGATGGATATCAAAATCGGTTTACGGTATTATATCACTCTCCTCGTATTGCCAAGAAGACAAACGCGAAACGCCGCCCTGACGCGAGGATTTCGCGCAGTTGAATTTTTCAAAAAATTTCATCCCTTCGCGATTTACGACGAGCAACGTTTCACAGAGATGAAATTCCCTTTGAGATTCCCTTCTTCGCCCGCCTAAGCTCTTCGGGGATTTGCAGATATTACCGAAATGATCATTTATATCCCTCGAAACGCGTAAACGCACGACCGTGCGAGTTTCGCAGTTCGTGTTTTCCCAAGAAACGGACATCCTGCGATCGCGCGGCTACTCGGCATTATGAATTCGCGTTACAGATTAACCGGAGAAATTCTACAGCGGGAGTTACGGTCGCGTCCACTTCGATTTCGCACATGTGACATACGTACGTTGTATACATATTATACATTGGTTTTCAAGCGGAAGTAGAGAATTCTATCTGGATTACAGAAATCTTTGCGATATTTTTCATAAATACTTCACAATTATGCGAATCAAAGTGCCAAACTGCGATTCACCGTTTTTCGGTGTCGCACTATTTTTTTACACGCTTCCCGTTCACTTTGCACCCTACATGTCTGCGCTCCACTTCTGGCTCGAGTGATTCTTGCACGTCGCTATGCTCGTTCACTTTGCAAAATTATTTCTTCGACGATCTTAACGCGAAGTAAAAGAGAATTCCGAGGCAAACTGAGAATCCCGTCTGGAATTCGAAACTGTAATTACAATGGGAATTTCGAAGTGAGGTTGAAATTCGATCAAAACTTGGATGTCATTAAAGAAATTGAAATCTCAAAGATGGATAGAAACGCTGCGTTCAAGTCAAGCGTGCGATCCGGAGTCTAAGCTGATTAAATTCGTATTTCGAACACGCATTAAAATTCAGAAGCAGAATCTAGCATTCGGATGTTTGTATCCGAGTATATTCTAAAATTGTTAGAAAAAAGCATATTTCAAAATTCAAACTAGCTATAAAATCGTACTATTCCATTATTCTGTAACGATTCGACGAGATAAAAAAATGCAAACGTATTTTCAACGATAGCATCTGCTATTTCAACTGCTGCCACTTCGGAAAATTAATAATAACGGTACCAGCATCAGCAGCACTCGAATACAGTTTATGATAAACCAATATTTCAGCTCCAATGATTAATTTAAACTCGAAAATACAAAAATCTGTGTATTGTCCCCAATAATTTGGCAGAATTTTTCCATTTTCCAGAAAATGGAAAAAAGAAAACCGCGTTTCGTGCTCAGATTCTCCTTATTGTTTCTGCATCGTTAATCCACACCTGGACGCATAATTATTAGACGTGCGGAATGTGCGCGTGCGTAGTAAAAGAATTCAGTCATTGTATAAAGTGTCAAAAATGTTGGGCAGAATATTTAACATTTCAGCGTGTTGATTCAACACAATCGTTAGTATTGTTCTCGCAGTCCATTTTTCCACGCGCAAAAATGTTATTTGATACTGAAGTAATACTTTTTAAATTTTACTCTAACATTGGCTCGTGCTGCTCTATCACTACACACGAAGCGTGTTGAAATGACACTGATGTTGCGTTAAAAAATTGTTAGCACATATTTTTCTGTTAAACTTGACGGACATTTTTTTATCGCGAGGGCCGAAAGAGATGAAGGGAAGCTTTTTTATGGGGTGGGTATCAGAGCTCAGGGACGGCGAACGCCCGCCAAAATTCACTCTGTATCGGCACAACCACGAGCCTCGCGACTGACACGAGGCAAATTCATAGTAGCAAAACTCGCCTAGTATAACGTCCAAGGCGATCGTCCTAAGCCTTGTTCCACGCGGAGCAGACGCGTCGGGAGGCAACAGGCTTACGAAGTAATTTGCAACGGCTTAAACTTGGCCAATTTGATCTCCCCGCCGAAATCTTATACGTCGAAGGTGACGTTTGTTATTTTTCACGGCACATGATACACATGCCAACTCCAAAGCCGCCGTTTTCCAAATTTCACGCGTTCGCTTGCGCGGATAACGCTATCGCGGGACTGGGACGTCGTCGTCGCGCGGTAAAAGCAACACGAGCTGCCCTCCACTTTTTCCACCCTGTCGCGCCGGATACATTTTTTTCTCCTTCGAAAAGCTAATCGACCGGGCGACATGCGAACGGGAAGTTCGCCTGCCAAAAACTGTGCCCCTGTTCCCCGATGCCGCGCGTGATACTCTCCGATTTCAATCGGTATTACTTTACGACGACGAAACGTAGAACGAGGAACGCGAAGATATTCGTTTGTTTGCCTTTTTTACGAAAGACAATCCCTGCGTCGCCGACCTACGAGGCGCATGAACAGCCTCGTTTCTCATGGGCGAACCGGACCCCACTCGTTTTCCGTATCCCCCTCGAGCTTGCAACGACTTCTGAAAAAATATTCAAAAAATACAAATAATTCGACATGGAAAATAAACGAGCAACTATAAACGTCGAACCTCGCTAGATAATGCTGCTGGATACTTGAACTTTGCAAATCTCATCGAATAACCTTTAACACGTGGCTCGTAGAGTTCCAGAGCTTTCGCATAACTTCTGTACCAATATCTCGAAACGTTGCAGGGAAACTCGAAACACTCGAGGAAAAAAGCATTTTATATTTTTTTTAACAAATATTACAACTCATAACCTATTGCTTACGGGATAAAAATGTCTCGTGTATTTTTCTCTATGGTTCCGAATAATGATTCGGAAAATTCTCGAGCAGCATGGAAGCTGCGATAGAAATTAACAATATTTGAGCTGCCTCCATTTTTTTCACGATATACTCGAGATCGTTGGTATTTCTACGAAGAATCATAGAAACGACATGCTTCGCCCTAACATTCTTCGGTTATACAAATCCAGAAATTACGATTGTTCCCAGTGAAAATCATGTTTTCACGATGGTCAGTCTAGATTCCTCGTCGAGGGATATTCACAGTGCGAAGATCAAATTTCCATCGAATATTCTGCCATCTCTGGAATAACGAGGTTTAGAATTGAAAATTTGTAGTGATACGACAATCCAAGAAATGAGCGTGATAACGGTATAACTAAAAAAAACGTGATTTAGGAAAATTTTTAAAAAATGTGGGGACTAAGTGAGATAAAATCGGGTCGCAGCAAAGTAGTTTGAGAGAATAACCAGGACATCGATTACGCGTGTAATGAATCTAAATCGAGTGAGAATAACTAACTTCCACGTTTTTTCTCATTTTGGGACCTGTTTGATATTTTTTGAGCGTGTTTTTCACTCTTGTTATTATAGTTTGGCAATTTTAGAAATTTTGGATGCAACTTTCTCACAGATACTGATTGCGCATGGGTTGTAACAAAGCTCATGGGTGTTTTTACAGATTTGACTTCACTTGGTTAGTATAGTCTGTCAGTATAGGTCGACACATATGGCGTGTCAAAATTTGATTCGCGTTTCGCCATGGGACGCGAAATTTGCGTCCAGCTCGGATCATTAGCGCCGCGAAATATCTCTTTGCGGGCTGAGGAAAGGGGTTTGAGTTGGTTCAGCCCGATATTCGTCGTCGGACGCTCCTGAGAACGGCTGCGACGGAGGTTACGATAAAAGGGCTAGCCGTGAAGGGTTGCCACTAGAAGGTCGTTGAGTCTAATGAATTCTAGTGCACTCGACCGAGAGCCGCGGAGACCTATCGACGCGTTCGAACGACAAGGCGACTGATTTTTGCCCTCGAACAATACGACACGCGACTCGTTTCGGCCTCGTCATTTGGGCTCGATCGCGCCAGTTCGCGACACCCAAATTGCACAACCTTGCGCTCTTCGCTGCCATCCAGCTTCGACATCGCTAATATCTCCAATTTAACATCCACAAAGAAATTCCCATCCCCCTGCCTACGATCGAGCGATCCGCGCCGCGAGTAGTTAAATCCGCGAAATCGCCAACGTCCAACGATCCATCGACTCTGCTCGATCACCCCTAAATCGCGACCCTTCGTTCTCTCTCGGTTTCGCTTCGCGTGATTTTCTCGATCGTAAATATCCGCTCAATTGATAAATCGTACAGCGAACAGGGCAAAAAATCGCGAACGCTGTGTTTTGCCAGTAGTTGCGAATCTCTCGTACTTACGTGTCATCACGGCACTTGTTTGATGCTTGATGGACGAGGGATCGAGGTGCATCGAGACGTTATCAATGATCAATCAACGAGTAGTAATTTGATTAAATCTTCCGCGCCCGCGTCGAGTGTAACGTGCGATTACCGGTTCAATCGCTCGTTCATCAATCACTGCTCGATCGCAAATAATTCAATTGATCGATCCTTGACGAAAGATTGATTATTTCCCTGGAAAATCCGTTCGCAATGTCGCGAGTAATCAGGAAAGATTATCGTCGCGAGGAATGGTCGGCGAAGAAATTGACGCAATTTTGCGACGAGCATTTGCATGCATATTGCTGTGCGCTCCGTGTACGCGAGATCTTCGGACGTGACAAGCGACTTTCCTCGCGTCCGTCGACGAGGTTGGCTCGAAAAAAGCTCGGTGACGAGACCGCCACGCGAATCGTCCTCGGCTGCTGGCCGGAGCACGAAGAATAGAAGAAGCTATGCTTTCTCGATAGTGAAAAGACGACGCTTCCACACGCGCGTAGAGGAGATTTCGAGAGCGAACACCGACACAAAAACTAGCACGGGCTTCGTCGAGGGTCCTTCTCGCTGTTTGCCGACAAACACCCTTGAATCTTGGCCGTGTAGCGTTTCGGTACAAACTTCACCCTACTTTCCAGCCTCCCGTCGCACAATCCCGAGCGTCTGATAAGATTTTAATTATTTACCGAGTGATTTTCACGGGATTTTCGTATTTACAGAGAATCCGTTTAGTTTCGAGCCGAGGAAATAGAAACCAGCTGAAAACACACGCGCGTATCGTCGTCGGTCTCCGTCCGTCTTGGTCGTTGAGCGGCGGAACGATTTCGCTAGGCTGGCGAAGCGGAGCTTTCAAAAGCTCGACTACCGCGTGTTTCTGCAATTACCGCGGCTTAAATTTCCGCCGATTAAATCGTCGATTGTAAAACGAAGCGAATAAGTTCGACGGCTGCGTGTTTTGAGTGACGCGCGACATTTGTCGGATCCGGCCAACAAATTTGTCGGAAGCAATGAACCGTGCGTTGGCGAGCGGCAATTTAATTATACTCGCGTTTATCTCGGTCCGTTGGTCAACGAGAGTCCAAAAACGGGCTCCTAAAACGGGATTAAAGCTAATTTTCGGCGGCGTACGCTTTTGGCTGGTCGAGACGACGAGACTCGCTTTTGTTTCCTTCTCCTTCGTCCTCCTCGCTTCCTCGGCATTTTTTCCCCATCGCTTTCTCCTCGTTCCTTCGCCAAAAGGATAATTTTCGGAGGTAATTTTAGTTGAGACAACAGGATTAGGACCAACGGAATTCCCGTACTACATCTTACCCTCGCCGGATATTTTTCCTCGGAGGATTTAATTTCTCAACAATTTTCCCACGACTCAGTTGAGTTTTCGGAGTCTGGACCGGAGGACGTCTAGTCAGTTTGGTTCGGGGCATTCGGGAGGCCTAGGCAAACACTCGAAACGTCCTCTGCTGGTTCTCCTACGAAATTATTTGTCCCTTGTCAGACGAAACTAGGTGCCCCATTCCCCCCTCCAAACGCCATCCCTTTCACCGTGCCCATCGCGAGTAGGAAAATAATTTAGCCGGTACCTACAACGCGAGAAACTCGTCTCTGAATGAAAACAACAATGGTACCGAAAAAAATGGGATCCATTTTCAAGGAGAAAGAAAAAAACGTCGACGAACATGGAAATTAGCTCGAAATCACCAAGATGGAAACGTTGAGTTTCGTGTAAAAACTACGATTACGAAAATCAGCTTCAATTTCCACTCGACTTACGCATAAACCTTGTCTATGCGAATGGGCTCGAAACATTGATACGTTTCGAAATATAGCTGTCAAAATAAACGTCAGCGAAATTTTTCGATCAACGAGTCGCTTCGAAAAAATATCTCCATATTCCCGAGCAGCTTCCACAATTTACGTAGAAACTACGTCGATCATGTTTTTTCGCAAACGAAGCATTCTCAATATTTCCATGCCTACGAGAAATTCAAACCTTGACGTACCAATAGTAAGTAGTAAAAAAAAACAACATAATCTCGTACCCACTTTAAAGCATTTAGAAGGTTTCAGAAAATTTCATTAAGAAGTTGGATATTCTTAGCTCGGTTGCTTTTACATCTTATCGCTCATCGGTAAATTTTCTAATTTTGGAAAGAATCTAATTTTTTTCTGTATTGAAAAACGATAACCAATTTTTTTTGTTCATCCCTGTTTCTCTACTCGCACAAATCGGCCATTATTTCTTTCGCCAACCGTTCCACGGTTGCGTTCGTCTCGGACGAAGAAGTCACGCATCCCCAAGGTCAACGTCTCACCTGCGCGAAATATCTCGTTCCATCTGCACATCTCACTCGTGGATCTCTTCTTCTCGTCCTCTACGTTCCACAGTCGTATCCACTCGATAAAAAAACGTCCGTCATTGTGCAAAGTGTACAAATTGTTGCGTCGAATATTTAACATTTTAGCGTGTCGATTCAACCTAATCGTTAGTGTCGTTCGATCAGTCGATTTTGCTACACCCAACGATGTTATTTGAAACTAAAGTAGGTACCACTTTTTGAACGTTACTCCAACATCGGTTAGTTTCGCCCTAAAAGCAAAGTGTGTAGAAATAACACTGATTTTCTGTAAAAAAAAAATCGTCGAAACAAATTTTTGTGTCAAATTTGACGGACATTTTTTTACTGTGGAGTTTGGATCTGGCGAAGTGGCGGATTCGTTTTTTTGCCTCGCGATCCACAATTTCGTATACGGGGAAGAGGGTAGGCATGAGACAAACGGGTTCGGAACGTTCGTTGTTTCGTTCATTCATGCGACGAAGAAGGTATCTCTTCTGTACAGAGGATAGGTCTTTCCGCTTCCACAAACATTCGCCCGGGGGTTTGGGCGCCCAGCATCGGTGAAAGAGGAGGGACTCGGCTTGTCAACTCTTCGTATTTCGGCGCCATTTTGTAGGCACCGCGTAGGCTTGAAAATAGTCGATGCGATCGAGGATAAAATATTGCAAATCATTGACTACCTGTCGGTAGACGGAGACGACGAAGACGGTCGACGAATGAGCTCACCATCATCGACTGCGACCGGACGTTAGTGTTTCGTTTGATGCACTCGATTATTGCCTCTCGCGGAGTGGCGCCGAGCATTCTTTTGTTTCAACGTTTACCCTTAATGCATCCACCCCGGCGAAGCTGTCGCCCCTCTCTCTCTCTCTCTCTATCTCTCTCATTCTTCGTACCTACGCACCTTGATAAGCCGGGAAAAAGTTCGGCTGAGGCGGAAATTTGTCGAAGAAGCAGAAAATATGCGCGGAGGACAACGATCGGTGGATGAGGAAAGAAAACGGGAACCGAACGAGGCGCCGTATAAAATTACCAAATTGAGCATCGTTCGTTCGAATGGTCGAGCAGAGGGAAACGCGGAGGGTATATCGTTTTAACGTCTCTATTAGCGGCTATTAAAAACCAACAAGTAAAAACTCTCCGCTCTCTCGAATCGCGCCCTGTTCACATACCGCTTCGAACGTATCGCGTTACCTTTTGTCAAGCCCTGCGGAGCTCAGATTTTCGAACGATATACCCATTGTGCGAGAAGACGAGGTATTTAGCATGGGGTACGACGCACGACGAACGTTCCGGCGAGCGAACGAGCTTGTTGCTTATAAAACGTGGATCGCCAAGTTGCCGCTTCGCTTTTCTACGCGCGTGGAAGCTCGTGTGTGAACCGAGCCACGGCACGGCCTTCTGGCGAGCGCGTAGCCTGCGGTACACGCGTTATACGTGTAAATATATAGATAGTATAGAAACCTACGATAGTTTTTTTTTCTCCTTTACTTTTTTTTTTTGTGCGATGCCTACCTCTGTGCTAGACGCGCGGGTTCTCTGTGGTGTCTCGTGACGCGGGGACCCGATTCTGTTAAAATGATATCCTTCTGCTCTTTCGACGCTCGGAACGGCGATGGTGAAAAACGATCCTGTACAGGTCCTGGAAAAAAGAAACGAACTCGATTCAACCTCCGGTCTATGGCGTCGTTGGTCAGGCGAGGCGTAGGTACAACTTCCTGGATTCGTTGTTTCCTCGATTCTTGATTTATTCGATTTTTTTAACGAGCAAGTTTTTGAAAAATTGGGAAAATCGCATTTTCGTGGTCGCGGAGGAAATTAAAATCGTCGAACGAGCGACAATTGTTCGGGAAATATCTACTCAGCTGATATACCGAGTAGACGCGGACGAAGATGACACAGTTGGAAAAAGAAGGAAAAAAAGAAGTTCCTCTCGCTGCGCATATTATGTGTTAAATAACGACAGGCACGATGTAAACTAAATCAACAACGTTTGAGACAATTGAATAAAAAATATTGGAAAAAATAGAACAAGGATACTCTGAAAATAGCGAAGAGAAGTTGGGAATAGTATAACGAGCTTGACTCGCCGAATATATAGTACGAATACAGCCGGCGTGCACGCCACATGTACGTAGAGCTAACTTTGAATGGCCAAATTTGTTGGTAGCTCGGTCCCCCAAATTTGTTGGTGTTCGCTTTACGACACAGATCGATCGGGTAGATTTTCGAATTCGTTGACAGAACCGCGGTGGTTTTGCTGTTTCGTCGTCTCGTTTCCTTCTCCCGTCTTCGGGACACTCTCGGCGCACTTTACCAGTCTTGGATCGTCGAGAGGTTGAAAGTTGATTGGTCATCGCTACTAAACGCGTTCCTGGTAGAGACACACCCTAATGACAGCCTCGTCGCGTCCTTACGGTGCACAGCTGATGCGCCTTCCGAGTGACCGTTTCCAACAAAACTCCCCCGACGAAGATATCGTTGGCGCGCCAGCGAACGTAAGTAGGGTACACCAGCAACGGGACCGCGTTGCCCGACGCTGAGGAACGTGTATCGTGAAAAAAGCGATCTCGTACGATGAACAAAATGACGAACGAAACGTTGAACAGGGAACGACGCGTGATTATCGAGACGCTTTCTTTTCACGAAAGAGGTATACGGTTTTAATTACGCCACGTTATTGAGGTGAAAGGGACGCTGGCGAGAGGAGAGCGACGCGTCGGTTCATTTGTTCGTCGCGAAGGGAGCCGAAAAACGAGTTTTAAAGCAAACAGGAGGAAAAAAATAGGAGAGAAAAAAGCGAAAAGAAGGGAGAAAAAAGAGAAACAACAAGAACAACGAAACAAAACGATGGAAGAAAAAATAGCTGGAGAACGAACGGAAAGCCGAGAGAATCCGGGAAAAAAATTTCAAACAAAGGCCTACGTGCGGCGTGGGATGGGGGAAAAAATCTCTCGTTTCGCGTGCTTTTGTTTCTACTCGTTCCTTCTTCGCTCCTCGGCTTCGGATATTCCTCGCTCTCGGGGTAAAACTGCACGCGGAACGGAACGGTTTGTCGCGATTCGATAACTGGGTGGTGGCTTCCTTCCTCCGCGAATGTTTAACGACGAGGAACACCAGCCAAGGCTCAGACGTTACACGTTGCCATGGCAACTCGTCTCCGAGACTCGCGACTCGATTAACAGCGAAAACAGTGAAGAGCAACGGGAGTTCCGCCGGATCGATCCGTTCGGTGTACCCATTCGAATATCCCGCCGCGTCCTCGATCCGTACAGTAAATAAGAAACGAACGCAAGCGAATAATGGTAACAATAATGGTCGTAACAATGGCAATAATAGCGACGATAATAACGGCAATAGCAATGGTCATAGTAATGGTAATAATAATAATGGCAATAATAATGGCAATAATAATGGCAATGATAGCGGTAATGGTAATGGTAACGATAGCGGCGATGACGCAATAGAAGAGAAAAGAAAATGGTTGGTTTTTGGTTCGCAGGATGCAGCAGCAGTCGGGACCAGGGGGTGGATCTCAGCGAAGGACGCTGAGCCCGGGACCGGGAGGAAGCGACTCGGAGGACTCTGACATATCTTTGGGTGGGACGTCGCCACCGTCGCCGAGCTCCTCTCCGCCATCGACTCACCATCACCAACCTTCCCCTGTTCCACGCGGCTCGTTAGGACCATTAGCACTACCGCCTCTCAACTTTCGATACGACCCGACGCAATCTCAGTTCCGGTTCGCTCACACGCCCGCCTTCAAGTTTCCACCGACCGGCTTCCGCTTCGAACCGCACAGCCCTCAGCACAACCATCCGAATATCGGAGGTGGCGGCACTTTCAGACTCGCCGAAACCAGCCCGTTCCAAGCGGTGGGACCCAGAGGTGATCTGGGATCGAGGTAACGCTCGTTCGCCCGCGAAAGCTCGCCCCTCTTCTCGCGCCGTTTCTCGCGATTACCGCTCGCATTTTTTTATTCGATACACCGAAGATTCGCAAATGTCGAGCCGACCGATGGATTTTTGTCTGCAATCGATTCTTCTGCCAAGATGTACCAGATCCAGTGAGTCGACGAGGACAAGACTAGTAGACGAGCACTGGAATCTATTTGCGCGAAAATACAGCGACGTTTAATCGTTTGTTGCGTCAGATTGCTGCTAAAACGACGTTTAATCTCTGTCAGCATGGCGCAAGTAAAGCAACCTCGTCGTACTGCGGTAGATTCGAGTCTTGCGCTGACACTGATAGGCTACCCAATTTGAAGAGGCGCGCTTTATTCGTTATCTTGTATTATTCGCAGGATTCTGAATCGACTGGTTTCCCCGAAAAGCAGGAAACGGCGTTTTAATCTTCGTTTCGTTTTCCCTCTCGCGAAGCTTCGTTCGCCGAACATTCGCGAGGTTGCGTCCTGTATTTTTCCCTTTGGTGTTCAAGGTTACCAGACCCGTTGGGACTCCCACCGCCGAGGCTCCATCCCCACGAAGGGTTGCTGCACCACCCTCATCCTCAGCATCAGCACCAGTTGCCCGAAGGTATATCGAGGCTGTCCGAAGGATCTCGGTTGTCCGACGGCGGCGTGTCTCGTCTCTCGGACAGTTTGTCGGAAGCTCACAGTCCGCCTCTCGTCGCAACGAATCTGTCGGTGACCGGTCCCCTGCGGGTAGCAGTCCCGAGTCCTCACACACCCTCGTCGCGCGGTTCGCCGCCAACGGCGCAGCAAACCCCCCAAGGTCACGCGCAAGGTCAAGGGTTAATAAGGATGGCGACACCGCCGCCGAATCCGAAGCCACCCCAAATCCACAGACCGTTCTCGCCGGCGTGATGGGACGAGGAGAAAACCGGAACGGAATCGTTGAAAAATGGTAACAGTCGGCGGTACGGCGGCGTCGTCGCTAGCGATGCGATAATAACGATCGGCGGAGGTAGGAGCTACGTCTCGATGGAAACGCCGGTCGCTACTACGAACAAGGAAAGAGGCAATATGGCGAGGAACGCGGACGTTGCGACCGCGAAACGATGATTCGTCGGTGTCGACGACGACTCGTAATCCCGAGGATTCCGGACTCCCGTCGGCTTCCCTCTCTCCCTCTCTCCGACTCTTCCCCGTGAATTTTCCCGACCCGAGGACAGTTGACGAGACGAGGGATCGAAAAAGGAAAGCGGAACGGATTCAATTTCGCGACGTTCAACGGAGAGGCGGGAAGACAAGAAGAGGAGGAAAAAAAACGCGAGGTCAGAAAAATGAGAGTCGGCGTAGTTTTTTCACTCCGTCGAGCGGGGTGATGAAAAACGAAATCGTCGCGGCCGAAAAACAATTTTTTGTAGATAGTATCCGAATACTTTAATAGCGACAAATTTTGTGTATAATCTACCGAACAAGGCGAGAAAAGCATCGATCGCTCCGCCGATTTGTGAGGGGAGGAAGAACACCGGGCGACGTACACGTAAACCTATAAATATACGCGTACACGGAAATACACTCGTACAAGAACACACACGCGCGCGCACGCGCGGACACGAACAAACAAACTTTCACACACATATATATATATAGAATACGTGTTCGAAGGACACGTAACACGATTAATAATTATTAATTACCGATGAAAACAAAATTATATATATAAATAAACATTATTATTATTCATTATATTATTTTGTTTCATTATCATCATTATGTCATCGACGTTGATTTACGCCTGTGTATATAATGCCCCGCGAAAATATATTATCCAATTACTATTATCAACTTACCACGACGTCTTTATTGCTGTGCATTTTTACATCCTCTCGTTCGGGGCGCGGAGACGACGCTGCTTCATCTCCGTATGTGACGACTGTTGACCGGAATAATCGATCGGATAATAACACTTCCTCGTCTTTCATTTATCGTAGGTACACGTTCGTACGATGAAAAATGCGTTATTCGATACAACGAGATGGAAAATAATTTTGGAAAACGAGCCTATTATTTTGCAGAAGCCAATTGATTCTTGTTTCCAAGAGAAAATAGCTGCGCGAAGATGCAACATTTGTGGCGTGGAAATTTGTGGAGAAAATTTTCGTGAATTTGGGAATCTGGTGTTTTTTTTACACAGTGTTGCAATTCCAATTCGGCGTCGATTTCGTAGCTGAAATTTCCCTGCAACTTTTGTATTGGCAATTCTGTACTTGAAAAAAAAAAACGTTTTTTTTTCATCGTTGGTAAATATTCTTCGTTTCACGAATCTTATCTGAAAATCAGATTATATTCGCTTACATACATTTTCAATCATTTTTCCGGGGTGTATTCTTTCTTAATTCTCGCCGTAGAATGATTTTGTTTCACCCTGCTCGATTTTCCATAGTAATTATCTACGTTACATATTCCTCTTCTACGAGAATCTTATGTTTCAAATTTCTTCGTAGAATTTCACTGTAATGGTTCATTTTCCGAAACGTGTCTACGAGTCAGAAATTTATAGCTTATTGGAAATAACTATCCGTGGAATGTGGAAACAATATTTTGGAAAAATTTGCGGTGAAAAAAAACTGCGATTCGTGCGGACCGCAATATTTGTGTAAATCGGGGTAATTCTTCGAGCAGGGAGATGAGTTCTCGTGGGCGTGGGTGTCACTTACAAAAATAACCAATGGTAGGGCATCGTGGCTGTAAGTGATCCCCATAGGTTTAGGAAGCATCGACCAGTGTTTGTCGAGCTACACGGCGCAAGTCTACAACCTCGTGCACGACTCGGAGACTCCACCCTGCGCGTCGGAACGGAATCTTGCCAACAACCCCTGGAAAAAGGGAAATCGTGTCATCGATTCCGGCACGAATATGCCCGACAACGAAATCGACCCGGAGGACCGCATTTTCACGCGGAAATAATCATGGGAAACCCGAATTTCTAAAACCAGCCAACGAACATGATTGTATGAAAAATGTAACAAATTTGCAAAACAAACTAAAAGCTGTTCGATAAAGTTGAGAAAAATAGCCAAACGAAGGAATAAAAGTGTCCCGTAGTATTTGCAAGTAAATAAAGAACAATGCTAAGGAAATCCAACTCCGCGCATCATGCAATCGAGTTAATTGAGAAACACGAGACTGACTGATTTCGAAAAATACCCGATCAGCTGTGGCTCGCACCCGCGATTAAGATCAATAACCCATTGTTTGCAATCTGTGGATACTGTTCCAATGTGACAATACACTTTTTTACGCATTTTTCTCAACGGTACGGATGAAAATGTCGATTTTTTGAGGATCCAACGGTACAGTTACGTTGGTTCGTCGGGTTACCAAAAGTATTCATCGTCACCTTTCAAAGATGGATGAAACTGCTTTCATTCTACTCGAACCATTCGAGTCTCTTTCCTCTGATGTTTTGACAGTTGCTGCCTCGACACCTCCGAGGCACGTTCGTTGAAAAGTGGTGCTCATTAGAAGCCCAGCGAGCACCTGTAACGACCCGGAGTCGAGGTTCTTCCCGATGCTGCTGCCCCGTCGTTTTCTTCGCCTCCTCTCGCTACCGGTAGTAGTTCTCTCCGTTCGAAAAATCGGGATGGAAGACTCTCTTCGTCCCGTTGAGAGCCGTCGCATGAGCCACAGCTGTTAGGATTTAGATGTTAGGATAACGCGGTCGACGGAATGTCACGCTATTGGTTGCTCGTCGTGGAAAGAGACACGCGAAGAGGGAACAGGGAGCCGTCAGAGTTGTTAGAAGAGTAAAAGTAACGATTCGTCTAGTGGTTATTTGTAGACGGATTCGACACGGTGACAATAACCGCGAAATCATAATGGGGTGTCCCAATGGGCTCGCTCCTTCTCTCTCTCTCTCTCTCTCTGCGTCTCTCCGCGTCTCCGTGAGCGCGCGGAAGAGATCGAAGCGAGATGGGCCCAGGCGTAGTGGTGTGGCCGAGGCACCCGCCCTGAACGGTAAAAGCGTGCTGCGTAAAAGGTGTCGGGAAGATTATTATTTGTTGTCGGGGTACCATTATTTGTTGCGGGTTTTGTGGTGGCGCGAACGAAGGGGGAGAGCGAGAGAGGAGAGAGGCGACGGAGGTGCGAAGAGAGGAGGCTATGGCTTCCTAAGTCTCGCATCTCGCCCGAGGATCTCTTTATGTATTATTATTTTACAAATCGCATTTCCTATTGTGGATCACCTTCTCGCCCTCGTCCCGTTTCGAACGGCCAACTTTCTTCCGCCTTCGCGCATCCATTTTATTTCGCGTCCTCCGACACTTGACGACCACAACGGATCGAAGCCTCGGTCCTCGGTGTTCAAGGATGCGAACGAACTCGCGACGCATCCAGCCGGAGCTGAAAACGGGAAAAAAGACGCGTTGCCGTAAACAAAAATGCGCGCGGCTGTGGGAAACGAAGGTGCGAAGGATATGGTGTAAAATATGAGTGAAACTAGTTTGGTTCGTTCGTTTCTGGAGGGAGGGAGGAATTCGGAGGGATGGAAAATGATAGTGAAACGAGGAGGATAAATAGGGGAGATTATTTCTGTACAAGCGAATCAGGAAGGGTACGGCTTGAAACGAGAAGTAAAGACGAACGAGAGGTAAAGAAATGTTTCAACTGGACGCGAGAATGGGATGCAATAAAATCGCGTGGTTTTTCTGTCAAGGTTTCTCTTTTTGAACATTTTTTTTTTGGCACTTCCGTTTCTGGGAGGTATGTCTGCGGAGGAGAGAGCTGAGATGCGAACGAGTCATCGAGGGGTGTTCTATCGCTCTCGCTCGTCGGAGCTGCGATGCGTTTGACGTTCGTCGGCGATCTGTGATTTCCATCGGAACGGATATTCGATTTCTGAACGGGTCTCGGACTCGGCGCGTCGTCGAATCAAACGGAACCCCGGACTCGGATCCAGGAGGAGAGAGAAATTCGCACGGTGTTGATGAAAGGTTAGCTATAAGTTGGCGTTGAATTCTACAACTTGACACCGGCATACGTTTAATTTAAGTATACGGTAACGCGTATTGAATTCACGAAATCTATGGGGGCGGGGTGTGCCGGCAGCTACGTGTCCCCGAATCTCTCGCGACCCCCTCGGTCTCACCCCGAATACCGGGGTAGCGCGAGGTAACGGGCTCGAACGGGGCGAGGGGTGCTCTCGCCCTCTCTCTCTCTCGCTCTTGCTCTTTAGTCATGGGAAAACAAAATGTTGCATTAGCTGTAACGATTCGAGGTCGCCGAGAGCCGGGGGTGTAACGAGCGAGCGCTGAATTTGCTCTCGAATTTCGACGGAGATCCGATCTCGTCGACGCACCAGATTTTATCAAAGTGTCGAGTAACGTGCCGCTCGACATCGAATCGAAAATTCCACGCGCACGTTACCCGCGCGTATAACGTGTAGGTATATCGTGAGAGAAACTATCAATTCGCATAAAACGCCCAAGACTACGAAGACGACCAGCAAAATCGCGTACGATCATTAAGACGTCAAATATTCCTCCGAATATACGTAACTCCAATTTCCTTTCCAAACCAAAATTGAAAAAGCCGTGCAGCGATATCGATCCGGTCTTCGCTCAACCAAATGGCATTACACCGAGGATTTCCCCAGATTTCATTTTTCAACGCAACGTACAAATTAATCCTCTGTAATCCGTTACTTCTGTACCTTGCGATAATGCTCTCGTCACACGTTCATTTTTTCGATCCGTATTGCAGCAGCTTTCCACGACGAATTTTCGAAACGCATGTTTCTCATCGCAGGTTACACTTCAGACACTTGGCGAAGGAGAGCCGAGCCAAAAAACGCGTAAGACCTCGATTTCTGCAGCAGATGTGGTACCTTACAGCCATGCGTGTGATGCAGTGCAGTTATATTCGCGACACCATGCTTGTTTGCCTGTATACAAACGTATATGTCTATGTACGGCGTGTTACCACGGTATAGACTGCAAATGGTGGGAAAAAATCGATTTTTCTCGCAACATTTTTCGCTATTTCAGTTGTCCCTAGCTTGTTCTTCGATGTTCGATCAAATTATTCCAGTTTTCAATGCTGAATTTCTGCCCTGGCGCAGTTTTATTTATTGTAATTAAAAAATTGCAGAAATTAGGATCGCAGTAAAACTGAATGAGGAAAAGAAACGAAACAAATTTACTTAAATGCTGATACTCGTATTCGTATACGAATACGTGTTTAGCTAGGTATTCGCTATTTTCAAACTCGTATTATCGTCAGCTTATTTTTTATCGTACCTGTTGTTTAATACGTAATACATAGCGACAGGAACTTCTTTTCGACCGGGTGTCCCACGGCACCTCTAGTTTTTTTTGGGTATTTTCTGTAGTTTGCAATGCGCTAGCTATACGTTACAATTTTTTGTCTCTGGGTGCGCGCGAGACGGCCGGGGTAGCATATGGAAAAACGGTAAACACGCGTATTCGAATTTGGTCGAGTCGAGGATGGGCGTGTCGAGAGGGTAGAGATCGTAACGTGCATCCGAAATCCCTCGGTACATAATATAGGAGCAGTTCGTGTGCGCCAGGGGAGTAAATAAGTGTACATAGCGGTGGAACATGGTTTACGGCGTTAGCGGATAGCCCCATTGGCAAAACATAAACCCTGTGGTACTAAGCGGCTTATAAGGAAGGTAGAAGGCCAGTGACGCCTGACATATCTGCCAACCCCACGAAAGGAGAGCGAGGCAAATGCTTCTATGAGAGGTTCCACGGTGTGTTTCGCGTATCGACACGACGAGACGGTGGGGGGGGGGGGGGGGGGAAGGTTTCGCGTGCGCGCGACGGAAAAACTGTTACGAGGAGAAAATTACGTGGCGAAAACGTAACTTCTATTTCAGGACCACTTTCGAGCATCGATACGATCACCCTTCGCGGCTATTCGTTGAAACGTGGAACGCTTCTCGGTTACAACGTTTCGAGAACTCGTTTGGCCCGAGGAGCCTTGCCGTGAGATATTGGTCTCGGGGCATTTCGGTGCATCGATTCCCGTTGCTGAAACGACAAAATCGCGCGGAGGATATTTTCCCTAGGTAAACGGGCGCTGTGGCCTTCGACGGCGAACCTAGGACAGAAACGATGTGGTATCTGGACTTGAGAGACGGCCAGGAGAATCGCGAACGTGGGTGTTACCGCGGACTGAATCACCTACCCCTAAGCGCTAACAGCAGCTCGGGATCATAGGGTGGAATGTTATTGCAAAGGGTAGCGAAGTTCACGTGTATACATCGAGTTGACGCCGAGGAGCGAAGTGCTAAGTAGCCTGGTTGAGCACGCCGACGAGTAGAGCTATACGACGAGCACGGAATAGGCGCAGTACCTACCCACTCTACCCAATGAAATCACAATTTTTTTCGGTCTCACATAAAAATTACGTTGTCAATATCAAAAAAAAAAATTGGGTAAAAATTTCAGTTTTCCATCTTCATTTTTCATTTAGCACTCGCAAAAATAATTTTCGATGGAAATAAAACTGTTCATCAAAGTTGAAAAATCAACACAGATTTTTCTCTGGCTGATAGGTTGTTTTCGTTCTAAAATTTATATAACATTCATTGTGAAACACTTATTAAACCACTTTTTAAAAAGAACAACTTGTACATTTTTTTTTAGGAAAGTATGATCCAAAGAAACAGTTTGCATGCTTTATCTTGGTAGAAATAAACACTGTTTGTTGGAGTGAGATACTAAAAAAGATATTCTCGATGTAGGGAAATTTTCATTGTTCATGATATACATGTTTCCATTTTTAATACAAACCAAGGATTCATTTATTACAAATAAAGGCGTACGAAAAATAGTGATTTTATTCGGCACAGTCTACCACCCACATAACGTTGTAGCCTCCTCCGTCTACCCATTCGCAAGTGGTGAACTTGATTCTACGTTCACTGACACGTTTTCAGGAGAACACTGATACTTCGTCCGTACTGATATCAAACCTGTGAGAGTGGAGCTTTGAAGAATAGAGAATCTACTTCCGGGCAGTAATCCGATGTTTTCCCACTCACGACCACACTTCTTTGGTAATTCGATCGAAACTTATTTTTCCATGATAGTTCTGGATTTTCCGCGATATTTTGAATTTCCGATTTTTGGACGTACGGTCAAATTCGTACAATATCACGTATTGGGTGAGAATTTTCTTTTGCTGCACCAAAATTGTTGGGCGATTCGGATGAGTCGTAGAAATGTTCATGGCAGGAGTTCGGCGCATCGCGATTCTGTAGAGCGAGGTATCGTTCCGCCTAATCGTCTCGGTAGCACCGCGCGAATTTATCTCTGACAGGCAGACCGGAACGATGCTCCGTCGACACGGTTTGCTCATTTTCATTCAGAGACGATGAGTCGCACAGCTGCGATGGTGATTCTTTGTTTCCTCGCGATCCCAAGGACTAGAGAGACCGTCGATTACGAGCTTGCACAGCCTCGAGTCCTTCGCGCCGGAGAAACTCGGTTTTCGCGAAGGAAAACGTTTTTTCTGGCAGTCGAATTGCAGCACGAAACTAGAGCTCGGTTCGGCTGCACGCCGCTTAAAACGAGTAGCCCGACCAGATTTGAATGCGTAGCTGTCGAAGTGCTCGTTAACGACGAACAGCTTTCCTCGAGTAGACAGCTTTACGAATCGGACTCCCGTTGGCACGAAAATTTCGTCGGGTTGCTCTCGATGTAGACGGGGTAAAAACGACGTGGGATGCCTTAACCAACGACATGTAAAATACCGGTGCGAGACGACGGGCGTGGTTGTAGGACGCGCGGTCACGATGCTTTTGGGTCGATACTATCCGTCTTCCACCTTCGCATACGCGGCATCAGCCCCGAGTAACGCGACAGTCGCCAATCCCTTCCCGAAACATCTCGCTGCCGCGTTCCAAGCCAACACATGCCGCGAATCTTCGCAAACGCCGAAACGAGACTTTCCTCCGTTTCCATGCAGAGTCGCGTTGATTTTCTCTCCCGAGCTAAGACCGATCGAGCGTCGTGACTCGAATGTTTCTCGAAGCTCGATGCCTCGAATAGATTCGCATCGACAGAATTTTCCCGGAGATTCTTCTTGCTCTCGTCGGACGAAAGCTTCACCATAGTTTTTCAGCCCGAAATCAGGAACGCCGCGAGTTCTGGCGCAAATGACAACGATGGCTGAGCGCTTTTGTGACGTGGAAAAGAGGAAGACTCGGGAGAATATGTCGAGAGGTTTGTAGGTGCCTCCGCGATGGATGGATGAAGGGTTGTAGCACGAGTGATCGTCGGTCGTAGATGGTTGGCATCCCGATAATGGTATGATACTCATAATACAGACCGCACCGTGTCCTCCCATTGAAAACAACAATGCCGTTGGTAGATGAGTTAATCGGTAAGTTCCTCCCGTTACTAAACTCCGAGAATTTTATTACGTATTGTAGTTGAGGTAGCCTTAATACGGCATAGTCTGGTGATATAATACGGTGTGGCCCATTACGGAAAGCCGGTATCAAGGAACAAAAGGATGACTGACGTCTCCGGTGATCTCGATCAGAGCTTAACGAGGTTCTCATGCGGTGCATCTCCGTGAAAATCTTTCCTACGCGATCCCCGCGACTCCGGAGCACGGACTCGACGTACCTCTTCTCTGATCATTTACTGAGAGTCACTGTCGCAACGTCCATCCGCCTATCCTCCGGTCCCCGTCCCCATCCGTTCGTCCGTTCGTTCGTCGTTGGCTGATGGAGTAATTCATCAGAGAAGAGAGAGGATGCCGGGTAATATGATCTTGAATGTCCGTGTCTACGTTGGTATCCGCCCCGTGATGCTTAGACTCTTAGCAAAAGTCGTTCTTTCTCTTCGTACCACACCCGATCCCGATCTCTCGTTCTTGCTTTCTCTCTCGCCCTCTCTCTCTCTCTCTCTCTCTCTCTCTCTCTCTCTCTCTCTGCTCAACGACTCCTCCACCGATGGTAATATCTTCCCATTCTTATTCCGATCCTCGGCTGATGCCAACGGGGTCAATCTGCCTTCATTTGTTAATTCGTCATTCTTTTGTCTCAATGTTACAAGCGGTCTTCTTTCATTATTAAGTTTGGTAATGAGATGATGTCATGTATAGATCGCGCACCCCCTCCCCCCATCCCCCCAAGGTCCGACTCGTCAGCTCCGAGGTCAATTCTTCTTAATACACACCGCATTCGTAACGAGCATCGTGGCCAATACGTTGTCCACGTTTCAATTCCCATTGTTCCATCGACGCAGCAGGAACGGGCGAGCACGGGCACGCGCAACCAGAGCCACGCACACGAATCGCCGCGTTACGAAATCCTGATATTAGTCGTGACGATTTCATTACGACGACCAATCCGCAAGCTCGCGGTACACTCGTCCACCGTCGCGTCTCTCATCATACTTTGTAACTGCTCGAGTTGGAGGAAAAAAAGACGAACAGGGAAAGAGCTTTCCGCGCGCGTGTGTTCGCTCGCTCGAGATGGGCGGGGGGTACGCACGCGAGAGGTACGGGGAAAGGGAACACCGCGGACGACGAGGTGTTCTCATGTCGATTCTCGTTTGTTTTTTCTCGTTACCGAAGGCTAAGAATGGCGAGGCGGATGGAAGGCAACGCGAGAAAGGATGAAAATTAACACCACCGCCGCGCCACGTGACATATGATGATAGCCAGAGCCCACAAACTAATCTTGGACAGAATCAAGATTGTTGGTAATAATATCATTATTATCCCTCCGGCTGTAGTAACGCCGCTACCAACGTATAATGACGTTGAGAAAACGACCATCACGCATCCCGCGAGGTCGAGGGACATCAGAGAGGTGGCGGCTCTGGATGGGGAAACATTTGCCATTTCGGAGTGAGACATTTGCCGGGCAACGACTATCATTTGTTTCTCAAATCTTGTTGTGTCGTGTGCCATTTGTAACGACCGGCCTCGAAGGGTGAGGTGAACAACATTACCCGATTCTCTCCGTTCTCCGTTTTCCCCGATGAAGCGGCTCCCTCCTCTCTCTCTCAATCTCTCTCTCTCTAACACCTCGACGTACCTCTCGTTTGTTTGTCAAACTTGCGAGGTGGCGAACGAATCCGCTGCTGCTGCTGCTGCTGCCACTGCATCGACCAACGACCAACTACCGCATTTGTTTTACAGATTTCACGGACCCCCTAGCATTTGTTTCACCTACCTACCGATCCTCATCTGCCACTGACGAAGGGAACACGTAGTAGAGAGAAAGAGAGAAAAAGAGAAAGAGAGAGACAGAGAGTGAGAGAGAGAGAGAGAGAGTGCTACGCGAGTGGTTCGTCGTCGGTTACCTTTTACATTTTAGCACTGTACTCGTGATCAACGACCAAGCGCGGTATATGGCTTCATTAAGGAACTCCACGCCGTTGGTGGCGCTAGTGATGTATATCAGCGATATCTCACGTCGCACGTACAGAACGGTCGGATAAAAAATGACCACAGCACACGTGGACGCGACCACGTGTATACGGGTCACACGATTCCGCCTAATACCCAGCGTCCAGCACCGAGTCTCCTCCGTCGATAACCTGCCCCCCTCGGAAAAATATCACCGGATCGACGGGTATCCCTCGCGCGTCACTCTTCCGTGACATTACGCGAGAAAATAGGACAAACGGTGAGATTTTTTCGGTGATTTTTCCCTCATTCGCGGCGAGTTCCCCGGCGCTTCTCGGACACCCCGTAGCGGACGAGGCGCGGAGCTGGACGAACACCTTTAAAAGTACCACGAAAGCGTGGACGAAAGGAGAAAAAAGACGAATGGAGAAAAAGCATACTCGGTAATGACGTCAGCGCCGCCGCAGCTGCCTGGGTTATTAATTAAGGGACGCGTATACGCAGACGTGCGGATCGACAAATGGACGAATGGACGAGCGGACGGGCGCACGGGAGACGGTCTCGCGGCGAGGGTACAAAAATTTGCCGAAGGGAGAAATTAATCGTGCCGATAGACTTTTAACGCCGAGAGTCGTTACGAACGAGTCGTGGCTAGAGAAGAGAAGCGGAGGAATCGGACGAGCAGGAGACCGGAATGGAAACAATGTTCTTCGGAGCACGCTTCGGGAAGGAGAGGTACGCTTCGGGCCTCGGAGGAGCGCGTGCTGCAAAGTCGAAACTCGATTATCTTCTGGCCAACCTGCTTTATTATATTACTTTACACGCGGTGAGACCGACGACGTGGTAGTGACCGACCGGGCACGAACGGGACGCGCGAGCTGCTAATGGCTGAAAAGCTGTCTAACGATGGAATTTGTAGGAAACAACAAAAAAAAACGCAGAAAAAAGAGACATTAAATAAATTTCACAAATTAACGACACGGAGATCCCTCGTCCACCTTCGACCCGACGCCATAATCAATTCCAAACCTTCCTATACCGCACTTTACTACTTTAAGGATATTGCTGCGAAGACACAACTTTCCGATGCATGCTAGACTCTCGCCGAGAAATTCAAATCGGTACTCTAGGCAAATTTTCACCTCGCCGCGGAGCTAAGCTGCTTGCACGCTGCATAATTTTACCGAAACTTGTCGAACGAAAGCAGCTTTGAAATTGTCAGACTTTTTTTTTGTCTTTGCCATTTTCCATGTGTTTCGATGTACACGGTGGAAGATATTCGTACCGTTTAATGTTTTTTTCAAAAAGGGTTTCAACGCAATGGCAGTGCTATGCGTCAACGTTAAACGTGCAAATAAGTGAAGAGAGATGTATACAAATGAGGACGCATCGGCACGTTGTACGTGATTATCGTTTGTAAAGGTATTTTTTTTTCTTACATTTTTTTACGAGTAAATCAATTGTTTTGTAATAAAAAAACGTGTTATTGAAGGGTTATTCTTTTTTTTCCTGCTTTGCTCACTTATAGCCCTCGGATAGAACAGAGTCTATGCTAAAACTAGGGTATTCGTACTAGCGATTGGTTGGACCAGTCGAGTGAAGATTTTTCAAATGCTAGAACGTCAACTTGATATAAATAGGTAGATTCCTTAGCATTCTCTACCGACGAGATTTTGAATTTTGTTCTCATCGGGAGGAAATAATTTCCATTCGCGAATAAAGTCTGGAAAGTTGAGGACTTGCATATTCGAAAGGTGGTAGCTCCTGGATTCCGCTCTCCAAGAATTATAATAACGAATGCTCAAATCAGCTTAGCTACACTCTCTCGCCTAACTTTACTTTTGCCCGGGTCGCAGCCACCTCCCATGTAAATATGAGAGTGGCTGTTCATCCGTCTCACCAGCCTCATCCTCCGCTTTCAACCTTCTCGTGGCCCCTCTCGCTCGCTCTCTCCCCCTCCCGCTCCCTCTCGCTCTCTCCAACTTTACCTCTCGGAAGCGGAGGAGAACTCTATACATACGGTATAAAACTGGATGAAAACGCGCGACTCGCGAGAGGGAAAACGGATGGAAATTCATGAATCCCAGATGCAAGGATTAGGCCATCTTCCTTCTCTCGGTTTGTTTCTGTTTGCGAGTAACTTAAGTACACGCCGAGCTTGGATTACCCTTAACCTGAAGCCAAAGCACCCCAAGTTTGCCGTAGCGCCAACAAACGCGACGCCAACTTCGGTCTCCGCCAAATCTCTCTGTCAAACTCTCCTCCGCGGGTTTTGAGCGATAGAGAGACGAAGCCGGAGACGGAGGGGTGGGATCGAAGGAAAGGCGAAGAAAAAGAGCTGGATTCGCGTGCTCGGCAACTTTCACGGATGATCGGTGTCGATTCGCGCGAAGTGGAAGTACTTTCGTGCTTTCGTGCTTTCGCGACACCCGTTATTCTCTCTCTCTCTCTCTCTCTCTCTCTCTCGCTCTCCTTCTCTCTCGCAACTCGCGTATCTCGATGTGGATAGAGACGGGAAGAGGTCTAAAACCTCGTCCAATCCTGATTGACGTCCGGGAGAAAGAGCGAGAGAGACCCGGGGGAAACTATCTCTCGGATTATCTGTGGCGCCACCAACACCACCTCGAGACGCCCACGGGGAATCCCCCGCGCTTACATATTATTACGTCTTCCTCGCTCCTCGCATCGTAATACTCGCTTACGTTTACTCCTATCTGCGCGAGTACATCTCGCCCGCGCGGTCATTTTAAATTCTGAAACAAAAGCCTGCCAGTCAAAAAACGGACGCGGGGAAACGAGGAAACGAACGAATCGCTCGAATCTCGCGGTCTCGAGATAAGATAATTAACAATAATCCGGCCAACAAACTTCGAACGGCGCAGCGTTGTCGTCGTTGTCGAAAAAACTTCTATTTGTCACGTAGTTTAACCTGAATTTTTTTTCGAGAAAAAACAGAGTCGAAACGAAAAGTTTGAGTAGACGTGTATCTTGGGCGTCGCAGTTTCGAAAAATCCGAAAAAAATTCGCGGAGAGTTCACCCGACGCGTAGAAAATTATAGAATTTTTTCAGAAATTTCAGAGTTATCGAGAAAAAAATATGGGTGGTTGAATCGAGGAAGCATGTATGACGATAGGATGATAAACGGGGTGCCTGAAATCGAATTCTGATACATTTCGTGATCCTGGGCTTTCAGGCTCCACTAGTTTTGAATTGGAGACCACCTGATGGAGAATATCTGCGAATGGAAATGGAGAGAATACAGGACATGGGAAAGTTGTGAAATTGGGAAAATGTGTGTAATTTGCTTTGGAAAAAAGACGAGTGGTTCGGAGGGTCGGAAGAGACTGGAGGAAACGTAATTTTGGGAAGATGGTCGGAGGATGGGGTTTTTTGTAAGTGACAACGATACGAGCGAAGGCGCGGGAGGGGCGAGGAGGGGGACGGAGTATCGGAGGACAAGGAACCCTGGGGTCGAAATGAAAATGGATAAACAAGAAGAACGAGGAACGATGGAAGACGAAGACGAAGGAGCAGAGTGCCGAGTCATTCTCGGGGTGAGAGACGCTGGACGTTGAAACTCCCGTGAGTCGAGCGTGTTATAAGTAAGTTGTTCGAGACAGAGTCGAGCAGAGGTTTTCAAAAGATACGATCAGCCAGTCTCGCCTGATCCACGATCCTTCGTATAATTTTGAAAAAAGAAACGGAAAAAACGCCGGAGGGTAAGGGAAAAAAGGGGAAAGAAAAAAAACAAAAATTAAGTGAAAACAAAATAAATTCTAGCGCCGCGAGCGAGAGACTCTCGCGATTCGGCGATACATCCCGATGAAAAACGACTCGATGGCGGGTACAAAAAATGCCGCCGGTAGTCGATGTTTGTCCGGTTTATCGTATAATTCATTCCGCGTTTCAGCGGGTTGGTAGCGGACGTTAAACTCTTTGCGGTCCCGAAGAGCAAACAACTACCGCGGTAAAAAATAGGGAGCGAAGGAGGACCAAGAACCAAGGACCAGCAACATCGACGGGGCATCAGAGGACAGAGAGAAACGCGCTCGCTCGCCGGAGTTCGGTTAGTTAGGGGTTTGTGTTTGCGAAGCGTGTTACCCTAACCTAACTGAGGCGGTTGGCGGAATTAAGCGTTCGTACAGCGGCTCGTTAACGCCATGAATATGTACCCTCCTACAATCCCGTAGGAAGTCCCCTTTCGCGCAATTTCTACCGGGCAAACCTACCTGCGATAATATACGCGCGATACATACAGGATATTCCGCGCCGCGTGCAGAGTTCGCCATTATTCGTCTCGTTTGACGGACCATCGGAGTTTTCGCGGAGCTTTTTCAACAAAATTACAAATCCCCGCGAGAAACCGGTAAAACAGAAATCGAACAAAATCTGTAGTTCACGGATAAACTCACGCAAAATGACAGTATCTTTGAAAAATTTGCCTCCAAAATTCCAAAAACTCGCCCAATCATCCGAACGCCAATGATAAAATTAAAAAACGCGCTCAAAAAATACCCAAATGATCGGAAAAAACCAGACAAAGCTGGCAAACAGGCCGAAGAAGACAGAAGCATGGTGGAAATTTGATAAGGGTTGGAATAAAATTTATCATTGAAGACAAAAAACGTCGAAGAACTTGGAAAAACTGAAAAAAGTCTAGTTAATTAAAAGATATGAGTAGTTATAAACAGTATCAAACCGAAATTCTCATTTTTCAATAATCATCACATTTTTTAATTCATTTCCTGATTTTGCTGCAACCCGATTTTTTCTCAGTTTTCTCAGCTTCTTGTAAATTATGCCACGTCGTTGTTTCACGTAGCGGATGAAAAGACTGGTAACGACGTTTTTGCGCGGATTAGCGCGTGAAAGGTGAATCTGGTAGAAATCTGGCTGCGTTTTTGTCGAGCGAACGCGATAATTGCATTACTTTTCGGGGGAAAGGATTACACGAGAAGATATTACGAGATGCGGAGGGTGCGGAAAAGTGGGGAGGTAGCATATATCCTCGGAAAGCCGTGACAAGTCGACAATGGAATTCTATAGGGCCGAACGGGGTACCGTGACCGATTCATTCGTCGCGACTGTTAAACGCTGAAAAAGCTGTCTGTTCCCGGTCAAACAAATCATTTAACACGTTCGCTTGGAGTTGGAATCGGCGCTATCGAGAGATTTACGTTAGTTCGTCGCGTATCGATGCTGCACTGCGAGTAAAACGAACGGAGAACGGTGAGGCTGGATGCACGATTAACGCGGAAGGAATCGAGAGAAACGAACGTGGCTCCGGCGTTTTTCTTATTCGGTGGGATAACATTCCGTGGGCACACGGGTGCCAGACGCACGTTCGTTAAGTATAAACCGTTTCAAGCCGAGTTATTCGCTGGTCATTTATATAAATAAGAATCAGACAGTGATACCTCGGCTTCTGAAGCTTGAAATCTCGGCTCGGTTCGTGCCGAAGGCTGCGCGATGCGGTGACTCTACACTTTACGCTATTCTCCGTGCCGAAGGAGTGATTACGAGAGGAACGGGGAGGAGGGGAGGACTCGACTCCTGGATCCTCTTTCTCCAAAGTCTCGGTTCATCTCCTCGTTTTTTCAATCGTACTCGTTAGCTCATTTTCTTCCATTACAAACGAATGCCACGGGAGTTTTATTTCACCGACGCACCTAGCACCGACTCATTCACGCGCCTTCTTCGCCGTCGCGTTTCTCTCCCATTTTCGAAACGCTTGCTGCCACTTAAATCCCCTCGTTTTCCTCCTTTCCAAAACTCCTATCTCCCATTAGAATTTCAATAATCCTCGTATTTTTACACTTCTCCGAAAATATCCAGACATCCTTTGCGTAGCGTTTCTCCTCTCTCAAACTTCCAGCTTTTTCTAATCACACTCCGTGAATCTTGTCCGTAATTCCGACTCCGAAATATTTTCAACATTTCCATCATTTCGTCTCCTTTTCACTCCAAATACCTCGTTGTCAACGATTCTCACGTTTTTACCGACATTTTAGCACGACACGGTGATTTTTTTTATTTTGCGTTTTCGCGTAACCGTAGACATTTTCACGACCATCGATTTTCCCTGTAACCATTGAAAGTTGGTACATTATTCTACAAACTGATTTCACGTTTGAAACACCCGCAAAATTGCTCTCGGCTTTAATTTGTTTTTTAAATCGTAGTTTTTTTTCTACATTTAAATAAATCTTCACCCAGAGGCGAAAAAAATTGACTGTAACATTTCTTCTTCGGGGATAGTACATTTGAGCGGGATGGGTAGAACTTTGGAAAAACGTTGGCAAAAACGAGTGGATTTTAGAAGCAGTTTGATCGACTTTCGGCCGAATCGTAGAACGGTCGTATATTTATTCTAATTCGCGTCGAGGATGCGATGATTCGTGGTACGAAGCACTCGCCTCGGCGTGATCGATGGGAGAAAAAAACGTCTGTCCAAATAAACATTCGAAGGAACCAGTTACTTTTTTTTTTTGGTACCATTAACTGACCAATGCTACGCAAATGACGGTCAGCGGTCAGTGTCCCTTCGTTTCACCCTTCCCAGCGAAGACTCACTCGTCGGGTTCGCGCCCTTTTCTTTGAAAATGAAAATACAGCCTTCTGGCCTGTCGAAAAGAACTGGTCCACGCGACAAGCACTCGGTGGTGGATGCTGCAAGCTGGAGAAATATCAACGCGCGGAGAGAACCAGTCCCGTTGCCAGAATCTATGCGGGTACTCAGCGCCGTATTTACGTGATCTTTGCCACCAATTATCACTTTTTCCCCTCGAGCATCCAGTTTTCCACCTTTCGTTCTCCGCTCCCCTTTTTTCTGTCTCGCTTACGATTGTCTTCGAATAGCAAATGTTATCGCAGCTTTCTACTCGCGAGTCATCATGCTTCTTCTTCTTCTGAAAAAACGAAAACGAAACGGTGCAAAAAATTGTACTCGCCACGAGTGAAAAGAAATGTAATTATTCCGTAGACAAAGCTTTCGCAATTCCGAAAATAGAAACCCAACTGTTTTCCGCTGGCACCTGATTTTTAGTCCAACCGTCATTTTTTTCTTCCTTGCGTGAAACAGACAAAACTTTCCAGCGCAAAAAGGAGAAAATTTCAAAGTGCTGTTACTCCGCTAATAATGATCGTAGAAAATTGAACAATATAGCATTTTGAAGCCTGAGATCTCCTCTTTGGAAAGCTTTCGATTGATTTTTTTCAACCAATCTTTGGCAGCGCGACACTCAAAGAAACAGGATGGCGACGAAGTCCGAAATTATTGCTCAAGTTCGTCAAGTTGCAGCGCGTGCGGAAAAAATCGCGGCACATTTCTGTTCGGACCATCCGAAAGCTCGATTCTTTTCCTTTTGATTGCTCTCCTCCACAATTATTCTACGAATTTTTTTGATCGAGTTATTGTCATTTGAAAAAAAATAGCGTTTTTTTTTGGACAGCCCGTAGCTCCCGAACCAATGATCGTACAAAAATCGTAGAGAGTGATTTGAAAAGCTGAAAGTCTACTCTTTCAGCTGCTGTGATCACTTTTGCATGGGAATTTTTTTCCGTGCCGTAAAATCATTTGATCCTTCTTACAAATTTTGCGCTGCTCTGGTCATTCGTTCATTTTTTGTTGTCGCGCATCTGCGTTTCTTCGAGGCCGTGTGGTTTTTGGTAATCGGGGTGAAAAAACTGCCGCGAAGAAATGCGCGGCGAGGGGGCGAGGGACGAGATAAAATGATGGACAAACAGTCGGATTCTCTTCGCGTCTCAATTAAGTCGTCAGCTACTGAATAGCTTCCGCGTTTAAAAGTCCGGTACCTACGACGCGCGTTCCATTGGCCATACGATCGGGGAACACGGACGTGTTGGTGAAAAGAAAAAGGGGTTAAAAAGGAACGAACAAAAGTCGAGAAGAAGACGGGGTGCTCTCAAACCGTTTAATTAAATCGGATTTATCCGAGGGCATGACGAGTCAGATTTTAATTCAATTCATTCCTTTATGCCACGAAATATCTCTCTTTCATTATCTTTTTTTCGTTCGTTCGAACCAGCGTCGATCTTCTTTTTTATCCATTCTTTATTCGTCCTTCTTTACGCGTAAGTTTCGTAGCTTCGGTCCTCTGCGGTCGAAACTTTGCCTTTCTTTCCGCGGAATTCCTAACTCACGCGCGATTTTAAGATCAGCGAGTACCGTTCTCGTTGACGAGCGCCGGAGATAGGACTGAGAAAAAACGCGAGTTTGAAAAACGTGGGATTCGCGTCGTTGGTCACGCCGCGGCTTAACGGCGTGAAAAAATAAGTAATTATCGTTTGATGTCTCGACTACCGTGCGAGTCAGATGGCGAGCGCTTTCGTCTCTCTGTGTGTCAGTTGCGCTGCTCTATTCGGTTTCTTCGAGTCACACCTTGCAGGAAACACTTCGAACTTAATTGCTGGCTGCTGCTCCGCCTCTCGAGAAATACAAATAAAAATTCTCATAAAATATACAACTTACACCCGAAAACGGGTGACCCGACCTCCGAAGGTGCACGCGTTGATCCTTCACGAAAAATAAGGCACCACGTCGGAGATGCGAGCGGGCAAGAAAAGTCGTTATAATTCCAGAATCTAAAAAAAATCCCTTCGTTCGATTGAAGTGGAAAATAATTCGTAAAACTGGAAAAACAGCCAACTGATACACAGCAGACGCTTCGTCCTCTGATGCCACGGGATTCTGTGGAACCTTTACGCAAGGATTACTGTTCCATATGTATAGAAGATGTTAAAAATCTCCGGGACGGTCGATTATTAAATAATAATCATTATTTCGAAAAATCTGCATCAGATGGAAAAACCGAAAAGACGTATTCGATATTTAGGAAAGTTCTACCAATCGTACCAAATGTATGAGGGTGATTCGAGAAAAAAATATTTTTCTTGTCGAGGCTGCAGAAAAAAGTGAGAAATGACGAATAGAAAATGAAGACGCGAAAGAGAAGGCAAAAATGGTAGCGCGAAATTTGAGGGTATAGGATTTGGTATGGGAAGATGTATGAGAATAAATCTGACGAAAGATTAGAAACGTGTCGGATAGTTATATTTCCGGAATATTGGGAATCCCCTGAAGCCAATCTGGCAAAGTGTTTGCTCGATGCCGAGAGACTCTAAAGACTCGATCTGTACTCCGTTGCTATTCGTGGCTCTGCGATTACATACACGGAATCGGTTGGATGTACCGACGCGTGCTACGTTTTTTCGTGTGAGCACGTACGATGCAGAGAACGGGTTGGTGTGCGTGAGAGAACAGCCTAGAAACCCTTGTCGAAAAGATGGGAGAGAAACTTTGGTAAATCGCTGGAGGCCGGACAGGTTAGTGTTTGCCACGGCGTCTGGAATTGTTTGAATCGGCGGTGGAGAGCACGCGAAGAAGAGCGGAACAAACAAAGGGTTATTGTATTTACCAGAGAGCTTTTCGTACGCGGGTCAGAAAAATCTATAATATCGAGAACACGTACCACTGATATACGACGTTAACGTCGATGTCGCGCGAGAAATCCTCGATTCTTCCATTCGTCACAAATAGAATGCGCAGTCGAACCGATCCCAAATTCGAGGATTACGTGCCTCGTTTTTTAAGAAGCAGCGATTAATTGTCGCGAATCGAGAATATCGGTAACGGTGAATATTTGATTCGGTTGAGAAAGAAAAAAAACGTTCACCAATTTCGGGGTAGCAGAGTCGATTAGAGCGCAGAGGGTAGCGCTGGCAGGGGAAATGCTGTTTCGTCCGCGTTATTAGCGTGACATCGGGGCAGTCTTTTTTCCGTCACGTGATCGTTGCATCACCGATTGGAAAATAATGGCGACGACTGGTTTTAATAATTGATTCGATAATGTTGCAGAAATGATGCGAGAATAAATTGGCGAGTCGCGCTGAGTCGATTGATCCTCGGGGGAGAGGTTTTTTTTTTATGCTCAGCATTTCGCGGGAGGAAGGGTAGCGAGGTTAGCTAAATACGTGTACGCGGGAGCCCGTTAGCATTGGTGAAACGACGACAACGGGGCAATGCGACGACGGAGTAGGAAATACGGAAGGAGGAACGCTGTCGCGGGTCGCGGCAGCCTTGTGATTAGGTATGAGAGTAGCTGATGCCAGGTCTCTCATCAGAGACTTGGCTAGCACGTGCAAAATAGGGGTGTATATCGCCAGTTCGGAAAATTGTAAGTGTCGAGAGATCAAAGAGCGAACTGGTAACGCGATATCTAATACCTCCTCGTTTATACCCGCTATACCACTACTAGGCGCGTATCTGATCCAACTACCGCGTCTTTGCGCCGCTGTTGTCATACCGATACCAACAACTATCAACAAATTTTCACCTCGACCTTCTGCGACAGAATTTCGCTGATAATACGTAGCAACACTTTGAAGAGTCACGTGACTACGAACTGAAATCGATTAAATTTCCGCGATGCAGACGTTCCATTTGGATGGAAATGGAAATGAGTTGTCAAATATATAGAATGTTAATGCGTTTGGTGATCACGCGAAATTCACGATCGATGCTAATGGAGGGGAAAATACTTTTTTTTTATTTTTCGCAAATTATACTCGACGTATATATATATATATATGAGGACGCGAATTTTCAGTGAAAGAGATCGTCGAAGTTTGAAACTCTGTAGCTCCGTTGATAATGGTCGTATCGGGATCGACCGGCGACGAAAATGGAGCTTGAAGTTTCTATTTCTTGGTGAATTTTGAAAATTCGTGTTCAGTCAGTTTTGAGCGGAGTTGCACGCGAAGTACGCTAGACTCGTGAAAATTGCGAATATTTCCTCGGTTTTTCCAGGTCACACGATGCGGAGGAAAAATGCTGACCGAATGATTTCTATATTTTCAAACAGCTTAGGGTTTTCTCTTTGAGACGCTTGGTCCAAATTTTTCGTACCATTTTTTTCAGGGAAGTTATCGACCATTGAAGAAAAAATGAGAAAATTCCGCTTCCAAATTGCGAGACAGACAAATTTTTCCACGGAACGATTCTTTACTCTGTAATTCGTGCGACGAGTATGTAATTTCAAGGCATGATTTCACTGATTCCCCAATCGATTTCAGTATGACACTTTGTTCGTATTTGTCTTCGGTTATTATTCATTTTTTAAATGCATTCGGACGAAATTGCAATCTGGTCTTGCGATTCGACTGTCGGATTAATTTTAGTTTTCGAGAAATAAATTTCTCGGCGAAAATACAGGGGTGCATGCATCATCGTTCGCATACGTATTTCAAATGCCGCGTCGAATATGCACGCAGCAAGGTGTAATTATCGCGTTGCTGTACGCTACGTTCGCGTTTGCACGTGTCTGCGACTGCATGCGCCGATTCCGAGGGTACCTTCCTTTCCACGTACCGCTTCAAATGCTTTTTCTTCGCGTTTAAACTCGGGTCATTCTTCTTTGGATGGGACGATGGATGGGAGGAGGCCGAGTCTATCGCGCGCAAAGCTGCTCTACATTCGTGAGCGTGGAGGAATATACGTTGCGTCGGAACACTTGTAAAACAGCTACGATTTCAACGCGATACGATCACGTGGTATCTTTGCTGCTGTATAACCGGGACTACACGATTATTTACGATCAATAATTAGTGGTATCTATCGCTGCCGGCGCCAACTTCACGCCAGCACCACGCCCAACCTGCCAATGATATACCTTTGGTATACTTCCATACCTCTACTCTTTTGACCCGCGGTACACCTCCTCGAGAACGACTCGACGTACCTGCACAGCGACGAATACGCGCAGAGGACGGCGATGGGAAGAGGGAACGCGCCGCGGCGTCCGCCTATCATGAGAATCTCTTCGAAAGCTTTCGATCAAGTTTCCCTTCGCCGCGCGGCGAGAGAATTCCAACGTCGACGAAATCAAAAAACGAGCTCAATGCTCGACTCTCTCGAACAACCCAACGACGAAGAATATTATCAACGAGTAAAACAGCCACGTTGAAGTCCTCGGCCATGGCGCAACAGCCTTGATTTTGCAAAACTTGAACCTAGCTGAAAATAGATTTTTTTATTGCGTACTTAAAATACGGACGCAAAAACTGTTCATAAATAAAAAATGCCTACCTATTCTGCGCTTATTCTAGACAGCTTTTGAGCCGCATGGAATCGAAAAAGCCCAACGGCACTGTCCGTTTTATAATAGGCATATTGGATCTACGATACATATCAACGTAGAATGAAATTGATCTCTCGAATATTTGGTCGTGAGCCTACACTAATTTTGTGTAAAAAAAAAAAGGTCGTTGACGCAAATTTTTGTGTCGAATTTGGCGGAATTTTTTAGTGTACATCTACGGACGAAGTCGTGGGCTCCGGTGTCTTGTGAGTGCTAGATTGGTAAAAGGACGTCAGTCGAGGTGGACAGATGGTATCCGCGATAGATTCGTGCAAAGAGCGATTAGTGGATGGAAGGTAAAAAAGTACGAGCAATATTTCATGGCAAACGAATGATATTTTGACGCCTTCGGGTTGCGACGCCGAAACGGCGTACCTTCCTGTCGAGAAGTGTCGCATTAGCGAGGAGGGTGAGACGATTAATGGAGATACGACCAGCGAGCGCGAGCCGCGTGGTGCGAGAATACGAAGCGGAAGAGCACTAGCGCGCCAAAAGCGTGAAACAAAAGACTACGACGTTGAGTAGGCTCCACCTCGCGCCGAAAAATGGCAATAAATCGAGGAGGAAAAATCGAATTTGAAATTTTCCGGTAGCTACGCGAAGAGGACGATGGCACGGATGGATAACGAGGCGATTGATCGTTATCGGACAAACGGCGATCGCGCAGCTGCGTAATTTGTGCAGCGATCGTGCATTTCCAGAGGTTTCGGTGAGATGTGAAGTACGAGGTCGGTCTCTAAATCGAATACGAACCCCTTGACGTCGGACTATAAACACGTCGTGCCATCCGTGGCACGAATAAACGTCAACGATGAACCGACGCCGACGGAAGCGGAAATACGCGTCATATTAAATACATAAACATCTCACCTCGCAGGTTACTCGTTTCTTACGGATTCTCATGCACCCAACCAACCACACCAAAAACAGGTCTCTACGAATCTTCGTTCCGTCGAATCCGACAACGAACACGTTGAAAATATCCCGCGTGAAAACAAACTCGATTAAATTTTGGAAATATCGAAAACTCCCACGAATCTAAACACCTCGACAAAAAACTCCCGAAATTCCACTCGCAACGGAATATTCGTGATAATTTTAACTTAATAGCAACGAAAGGTACGCGAAAATCCGAGCGTTGAGATCCGAGTCGATTAAGTATAATTGTTCGTTAACAGGTTTGGATTTTGCAATTAGCAGGCTTACGCGCGAAAAAGGTTGTCAAGCAGGTGGAATAGCATAGTTATCGAGTAATAACGATAATCGGCTTTCTTTTGGTATTTCCTCGAGGGACCATCACAGCTACGACGCGTTCGTTGATTACGTGGATGAAGTTTCGTTGAATCGCATGATACGTGAAAAGGGTCAGTTTGTACGTGGTGGAGAAGTAACAGAGAGGAACGCATGGTCGTGGCATGTGGCCAACAGGCTCCGAATAATATTTATACCGGCAGTAACTGTCCGCCCTCGCGTAAAGGGTTTCTAAAAGCATTCATTTTATACTCGGTGGTGTGAAAAGGGCGTGAATATTTGAAACGGATATCCATCTTCGCGTCGAATGACCGTGTACCCACGACTCGTCGGTTTTCCACGCGTTCTCAACCGCAGATTCGGGAGAGATGATCGCGAGAATCGGCGGAGGAATCGGTGCACGCGGGGTGGAGAACGCGAGGATCGATTCGCCGTGGCTCGAGAGAGATTCGCTACTTCCCCCGCGATTGTCTTCCGAGTCGTTTGTTTGCGTCATTCGTATGTAGCAGCACGATGGTGGAAGATTTGCCTGTAATTTTTCGATTCGAAATTCGTGGGTCGACCCGACGATGCGGAAAGTCGCTCGGTTTTCGGCGACGAGACTGTTCGGTATAATGTCGCATGTATTTGGATCACGTTCGAGGATACGTCAATATAAAGGAATCTACCAAGTCCTGCATACCAATCGAAGTCAGAACACGGCTTGTTATCCTAAATACACTAAATCCTTTGCTCGGCGACGAGATAGGCGGCGGCAGAGGCTTCGAAGGTCTTCCATTTCCCGTCTCCACGTTCCGCCCAGCACCGTGGATAATACTTACGGACAAATTGACGATTCAATCGAATCGCCTGCCGCGCGCCGTCCCTCCATTCCTTCCAGCAGCTCGGCTCACAAATTTGACTAACAATGATCGTTAAAAGACCGACATTACACGAGCTGCGAAAAGAACGGACGACAAATGAGAATAATACCGCGAGACGTCTGCCAAATTCCCTCCGACTTTTTCCGCCTTCGGCCGAGATTTTTTCGCCTTATCTTTCCCAACGAATCCACTACGCCAAAAACGCGAACTCTCGCTCCTGCTATCAAACCAGTCTCGACGTTTCCGCTCGGCTTACGAACGGAGAGCATTCTGCTCCTCTTTTGCCCTCTCCACCTCCGCGCGTATGTAAGTTTGCTATTTGTTTTCGTAATGAGGACATGTTCCAGCGAACGTCGAATCGAGGGGTCGGATGAGCTTGACTGAAACGGCTTTCGAACGTGCGAATGAATCGGGAAATGGAAGACGGAATCAAAGAATTCACCGTACAAATACGGGGCGGCAGACGACTTCGAATTATATACAAACGACGTCGAACGTTTCGCAGCGAATTGGAATAGGCTGGTTGACAATTTTTGGGAAAGCGATTGATACGACTCCTCACAGTCCGTTTTAGCTGTACGTAAATTTCAAGTTTTTGAAAAACGACTCTCTGTCGCGTCCTCTTCGCGAAGCTGCGGATCGATTATTCTAACAAGCTCGATCGCGCGGGCTTGTTCTACCCTTCGCGTCGCCGGTCGCGCGGTATCCGAGGAGCAGAGGAAAAAATAGACGTCAACGGAGAAGAGATCGAGGAGCGTGTAATCGTAATCACGATATCAAATTCTTTCAACTGTCAGCATAGTATTTTCTTCGCAAAGGTATCGGGGCGTCGAAACCGCAGGGGGTCCGGCGCGGGTCTTCGGGGTGAAAGGATCGTCGGATGAACGATTATGATGAAGCGATTCTATGACCAGACAACTAAATAATCTCGCCTCGGACTATAGGAGATACCTATCCTGGCCCCTTCGAGACCTCGTCTCCTATCTATCTACCTCCTACCTACCTACACGTACCTACCAACCTCCTCGCGATCGCGCGAAGAAATTGAAACACGCAGCAATTACGCTCGTCGCGCGAGATCGAGGGCTCGTCTCTCTCTCTCTCTCTCTCTCTCTCTCTCAAGGTCACGCAACAAACTCGTCGCGATTATCGCCTCGAGATTTTCTCTCGCGCCTCCGACTACTCACCCCTCTCTGCTCTATGACGCGCCAAGTTTGCGCGCGTCAGATCAATCATGGAACGAGGATGATGCCCCGCTGGGATACAGGACACTAGCTCTGGCGCACGATCACCATTCCCGAGACGTAGTTGATATTAAAATAAAACCTTATCCGTCATACCGATCCTACGATTCTACAACGCGACGATTCTATAAAATAATAGTAACAACAACAATAACAACAATAGCGCTAATAATAACAGATTCCATCAATTTGCACCACTTTCCAACCCTCTTCTCTATTTTTCAACGAAGTTTTTTATCACTGACCAAACATTCTCGTCGTTTCTCCTACATTTATAGAAAATGTCCACTATTTACGAGCAGTCGATGGTGGCTCGGCTAGTCACTGTAAAATGCTGCGGAAAAAACAACGAAAAAGTAACGAAACATTCTCCTTGCCGGCTCGACAAGTAGGTGAGATATGGGATCTATGATTAGAGCGTGATGACTAGTTTGTGTACCGCGGTTTAGGAGGATGGAAAATATCAAGCGTTCAGGCCAAATCTAATTATGGGAAAATTTCAAACGAAGAAATCTTTGATCGAGGAGTGATTGTCCGGAGCGTGGGGGCAAACAACAAGGTAACAACCGTATCGTTTGATACAGTTTCATCGTGGCTCGTTTGTCTTTCGTGAGCATCATTTCACGGCGCGGACAGGAGGAGAGAGAGAGAGAGAGAGAGAGAGAGAGAGAGAGAGAGAGAGAGAGAGAGAGAGAGAGAGAGAGAGAGAGAGAGAGAGAGAGAGAGAGAGAGAGAGAGAGAAGATGATGAAGACGCGGGGATGCTGGTGATACGATTAAAGCTTGAAGTCTCGGTCGTACAATACACTATTGTCTAAACAATCATGATCGAATCATAGATACATTTTCTAAAACGTATCTGTGAAGCATTGTAACGCTGCACGAATAGCATTCGATACGTGGACTTGGAGATGTTTATCAATTCAATTCTGACACGAGTGCCGAGTAACCAAACGCAATGGTCAGTCAGTCAGTTGCTCGGTTAGTCAGTCATTCCTCCGTGTTTTTTCCGGTGATGTTCGACGACGACGACGATGACCAATATTCACGGTGTACCAATATTAGATCTACGATCGCGAGTCGAACGATTGATTGGAACGAGAGGAGGCGAATCGAGCGAGAAACGGAGATGGGAGGGCAAAAAAGGGGAAGGGAAACGAGGAAAACGAACCCCTGCGATACTCGGGGCGACGCGTACCTTCCTGTTCCCGAACGTCGCAGAATTTCAGGTCTACGCGAATTTGCGTGTTCGTGTGGCACCCGCTCTGCAGGACGTGGCTCGAAAATTACAGGGTGTACTCAACGCCCTTTCATACATATATACATCTACGTACAGACGTACATGTGTACGCGTACCTATACCGAACGGTCTCGTTTCTTCGGCGGCGTCGTTTCAGCAAAAGTCGCCCAAGATTATTTAAATTCGACACCCCCGCGCGAATCGCTCGCAGCCACCCCTTTTCGAACGGTTCACAAAGATTTGCAACCTGCAGCGTTCCAACACAGCTGCGGAGAAAATAACTGCGGATAAAACATCAGACATTTTTCTCCTCGCCGTTTCTCCGCTGTATTTTCGAGCATCGATGCCCCACGACGTTCCTTTCTTACTACACCCACTTTTCTCTGTTTTATTCGGATTTCCCAATTTTCCACAGATTTTTCCCCAACTCTCTTGTTGTTCCTCCGCATACGTCGCGACTTATCGTTACGTTTCCTGTTTTTTTCCATCTTCTCATTCCGTTTCCGCGATTTCCGCGATTCTTCTTCGCGTCTCTCGTAGCATACAACTCTACTCGTAGCAACCCTTGAATCTAATTACAATCTTCCACATACGCCGACTGACGATACTTTATTTAGCTGAATCGCGGCGCATTTTTGCCAGTAACGATTTTCGGTATTGAGAAAAGCACATTGGCGAGAACGTCGAAGCAGACAATCCGCGGTCTAGACTCGAGCGTACTAGAGGAAAGCTTCGACTTCTCGTAAGTGGATTGCTATAGACGAGGTACGCCGGGTCTGACATTAAAATAATTAATTGAACCGCGAACGAACGAGCTTTTGGCTCGCGCAGCTAAATTGTTCATCGTTTTTCTCTACGCTGACGATTTTGTCATCGACGTCCGATGTGGCCGAGGTATTTTTTTTTGTTGCTGTTTTTTTGTTTTCACACTTTCACCGACAATTATTGCACGTCGAGTGAAGGATCACGTTGAGGCGTATTTATCGATACGTTCACTTTAGTTTCGGTGCTTTGCGGTCCTCGTATAATCATCGTCGTCCCATTTTGCGGTCAGCTGTCATCGCCTCGCAGCCCTTTACGTTCGCAGACGACGACGCGCTTCCTTAAGCCTCGCGATCTTTCTGCCTCCGATCATAATTCGAATCCTGACAGATTTACGTGACGCCGAATGGTCGCCGACTATCGAATAAATTGGCAAGACTCGAAGAAGCGCTCGACCAATCGTTGAAAACTAATCTCCCCTTTTTTCCCCCGCAACTTTTCACGCGACGACCAGTCGACTCGCGTGGGCGAGAGCGATCCTCTCGCGATCGATGAGCCATGTCTTGATGAAAATTTTGCGGTGTAAATGCTGAGAAAAATAAAGTCTTCGTGAATTTATCCGACGAGGAGAGATTTTTGGTAGTCGATTCGAGCGCTAGTTTGAGGAAATAAAGGGCAAATGGGAGAGACGAGAGACGGCCGAGCGATGGTGGCTAGTTGGTCTGTAGACGTAGCAGAAGTGTGTACACGTAGAAAACGTGGTCACTAATTTGAACGAGCGATAAGATCGTTGCCATCTCGCAAAAAGGTATATACGGCTTAACGACTGCGCGATAAACCTACGTGATATCGGGCATAGATCCGTCAGCGATACCGGACACTCGCCTCTGCTATGCGCCTTTTCCACCGGAATTAAAAATGTATTACACAATACGTGTCATTCGGCGGTAATTTATTATATCCACGGAGGCAGACGCGGCTGGCGCGTGCGCGTGGAGGACTCCGTTAACTTTTCATGAACGCATCGCACGCGAGGTGTGATTTTGTCGTTCGTCTTGATTAGCTCGCGCCGAACGATGCGGCGGTAGATTTGGAGGCGATTGGTATTTGGAAAGAAACTCGTGCGACGCGGCGTTCGGGAGATATTCGACGAGGAGGCTCTGCCAATCGTGGGCGGCGTTGTAGCGGGGCGCGCTACGCGCCGGTATGAGACGAGCGCGTCGATTGGTCGGACTTCGCTCGCGTTTATCTCGACAACCACGCGTCCTACGCGATCCGGGTTTGCGCGATAACGCTCGGATTTGCGACGAGCACATTCGTTTCAAGGTTTCGTCTCGCTTGGAACGAACATAGCTTCATCGACGATTCCGACCTCGCGGTGTCGTCGATCAATTCGACGCGACGATTCGACGACGAGCGAAATACAAAACAGGCGTTCGTCGCACTGGCAATTAGCGCCGATTAATTCGAATGATCGCGATTGCGTGGGCGTCCAGGATATGAAAACCCTTGACCCGTTACCGCGAAGTTGTCAATCCCTGCCATACCAATCGGTGTCAAAACGACGAAAAAACGTATTCCTCCGTTAAAAAATACAAACAACGCAGGAAAAACATTTGTGCCGCGAAAAAAAAGATTTCCAACGGAAATAAATATTTGCGCTAGAAAAACAAACGACGAGCCATCCCAATCTCGATGCAATTATACAAACAAGTAGTCGTTATTATCAACTCTTTAAAAATATTCAAAAAACCGAATGAAGATCCTCCTGGAAAAAAATCGCTTTACTAGAAAAAAAAGTCTTTTGTGAATGACAAATTCCAATTTTGGCCGGATAATTACGACGATATCGTTATGGATTTTGAAAAAAGCGTATCTTGAAAAAAAAATCCCATTTCGGAGAGAAAAATCATACGGAAAAATCTCAAAAAATTATTGTAGCTCGACTGGTTCGCATTTTTTCGGAGGGAAAAATATTTTTCGGAAAAAATTCGTGCTTGATTCGATGGAAAATCGTTTTTGGAGGAAAAAAGGGGTCGCAAGTTTTTCCTCTACTGATACGAAAAACAACCACAAATTCGAGGGCAAAGGACGTTTGGTAAGCTAGAGTGGAGAGAAACGATCGATCGAACGTGGCTCACCATCCGGGCAAAAATGGTTTTGGTCCACGCGTGAAAACAGCGGGTGCCATCTGTCGGGGAGGATTGGAAGCTCGTCGTCGGAAAAACGTTACCGTCGGAGGTAGACGGATTCGGGAAAGACAGGTGAAATAATCACAACGGTATATATAATAACAACAACTGGACGAGTTTGAAATCCCGCCCAGAAACGCCCACCGCTCGCCTATTGGCAGTATATCCCATCCTCGCGGAAAGACTGTCATGGCCGCCAGAATTTCTCCAGCTGTCCAATCACAACTCCGGATTTGAAAACAAAAAACGATCCCGTATACCTATAAATATAGAGAGCGTTGTAGAGGGGTGCAACGAGAACAAATCATTGTCGGGGCTCTCCACACTTTTTCCCTTGACGTATTAAATTCTCCTCGCTACGTGACACCGAATGCTAAGTAGTCGCGCTCTGGAAATAGTGCGAACCTATTATTCGGACAAAAAAGAGAAAAAATACGGCATACAACTACGAGACGCGGAAATGGAATTAGCATACGATTTATCACCAAACATAGCAGAGGCAAAGAGTAATAATATCGTCGTTCTCAGTCTCGCGATGTGAAGAAACTGGTCGGAAAATGAGAAAACAAATGACAACAATTCGGAGATTATTCAGCATTTGCAATAAAATATCTCCCACGTTTTCCCAGATCGTAGAAAACGACGAACGTCTCTATAATAAACGACAAACGGATGAATAAAAAATGAAATTTTTTTCACGATTGGGATGTAGAATTGAGGGGAAGTCCCGAGTGGCGAACACCTCAAGTTTTGGAAGAAAAAAATAGAAACTACTTCGCGGAGTAGCATTTTATTCGCGTACGAAGTACGTCAACAAAGTTTGGAAACTAAATGAATAAATAGAAATGCACTTTCTGCGGAAAAATAGTTAGGAGGGTGTATCAGACTTTGGTTAAAAGGATTGCGATCACTAGAAGTGGCACCTAGTACCGGTCGGACTTAACATCGAGCCCCAAGTGCCGGACATTTTCGAAACATCCCGCATCGATCGCGCGTATAGGCCTCCGAGTATTCAGGCATGTCTGCACATGCCTCGCGAGCCCATCCGCAGCAGCCGGAGCACCGTATCCAGTCTTCGTCGCGATCCTCCAATCACGTTACGCGAGTGGTTCTTCCAATATCGGATATTCGAGTCAACGATTCCTTTTTCTTCGCTCTTCCACCTTCTCCCTCGAGCCTTGTGCCTCTGGTTCGTTTCTGCTGCTCCTCCATCGCTGTCCTGGCAAGTCGCCTCGCGACTCGCTGACAAATTACGAGTGTCCGGTACCAGGTGCCGTCCGGCGATCCTGGACTTCCCCGTGTCTCGCGTAATCTTCTCGAATCTGCCACATCTCGACGTACCCTCCCCATCAACGAAGACCTGATTTTTCGAAGGCCGGGAAAAGGTCGGGAATTTTGTCGTGGCTTGAGAATATGAATGTGGACAACGCGACCAGCAGTCCTCCACGCTACGTCGACGTAAAATCGATTCGCGCCGGGGAGTTGGCCCCTCGATAGCGTTTCGGTACGCTCAGCCAGGGGCCTTCTGACCCTACCATCCACTACTCTCGAACGACAATACCGATTTTCATCGGCGTAATCTCGATCGGTGGGATAACCAACCCGCAACGCTGAGACGCGAGAGAAGAATCAATTTGCCCATAGAATTCCGTTACGACGCGAGAGAATCCTCGAGATTCGTTCGTTTGGACGAAGCGATACGATTCTCGAACGGTGTTTCGAGGACGAACAGCAATTTTGGGAGCTTTCCGTACTGCTGCTCGTCGAGATATCGAGCAAACGTATTGTTAGTTATTTCGCCGATACTCCCAGCATCGAGTTGGCATCGCCTCAAGAGGCGCCATGACTCTTCGTTGTTGTGACGCCTCGTTGTTCGTCTGTCGTCGAGAAGCTTAAATCCTCGAAAGATCTAAACACAGCTGACGTCTGGTAACAATTCAGAATCCACTTAAGGTAGATTATACACCGATGCACCGATAGACTCGACAGCCAGTACGATCTACGAAGCCAAGAGACTTTCATGCACCAACGTAGAAACCTATAATAACCGAAGACTTCCTCCTGCCAAGCTACGGATCATTATCCAACGTTTGTTTATGCTACGAATTAGTATTTCGTCGAGAGTCACTTTTCCCTTTTTTTTATCTTCCACCATGATTGCCCGTTCGTCGCGCCCCGAAGTCGGGGGTCAATTAGGAAGTCTGGCGTCGCGTTCCCGTCACTCCACACGAGAGACAGCTCCTCGCCATCGTGTTTTCTCGAGAACCGAGCTAAAAGACAGCGAAAAAGGCCCCCGAAGAACGTCTGAGAGGGCGAAACAAAAATCAAGACTCGAAAAACGTTTGGTCACGTCCTGCCGGTCCTTCTCGTTATCTTTTCACTGACGTCTTTCGTACAGGAAGAACGTTTTCACCGCTACTTTTCCTCGTCGCCTCGTTCCTTCCACGGAATAGGAACTACAAAAAGAAATCTACGCACGCTTTCGCATGTTCCAGAAATAAGGCTACAGATTTCACGAGTTCGCTCGACGCAGACAAATAAGAAGAGCACGTCGAAGGTAACGCTGGTTTGGTAAAAAAGCGGGAAGCGATTACGACTTGGCGAACGGAAATCGCACCGGTGCTGTTTTTTCCAACGTGAAAGAGCCTTTGGACGCAAACCAGCTCGTCGACGAGGAGTGGAGCCAGGCGGTCGAATGAAAGGTGTCGAAGGGGACGAAGAGACGATACGGTCCGAGATACGATTCAGAAGTTGCGCCGTTCCGAGCGACACCCGGTACACGTTTTCAGTGGATTTCCATGCAGAAGTGTCTGCAAAAGCTTCAATGGTCCCGTGTCCGCGCATATTTCCGTTATAAATCGACAACACTCGTTTTCATTAGCCTCCAATACGAACTTCGGTACCTCGTATCGAGACTCCTCGTTGCACTCTGCGCGAAACACACCCCGACACCCCTAGTAGCAACGACCAATTCTTAGCTCGACTTCTTCCAAAAACCAGAAACTGACCAGCAATGTCGAGAAACAACTAGAAATCGCACTAGCTACAAGCGAGGCGTAAAAACACTTTTGCCACAGCCGCCATGTTTCATTGGATCTCTAGGAGAACAGGCCAGTCAGCGTACAAAAACTCGATCTCATTGCGACTACGAAAGAGCGAGTGATATGTCTAGCTCGTGAGAGTCCATCCGCCCTTAAAAGACACGAACAAGAGAAGATACCACAGAACTTCTATCCGAGCTTTTTCACCACCACGCAGACACCAAGAAGCAGAAAAGGTACAGTAGAAACGCGGCCTTTTCTAGTCCAAGCTATACGGAACGATTCACAATCTACACCGTAAAATTTCTAAAGGTAATACTCTAGCCTTTAGCCTTAGCATCTAGGTAATTAGCTTCAGCGTCATTTGGTAAACGAAGAGGTTGCAACGGAATAGTCTATTTTGTGCTTTTTACTGCTCTTACGCGAAATCAACGAACGTTGGCGCGGTATAATCTTCATTGTTTTGTGTTAGGTTCAGAAAAGTTTTCCAGAACGCGATTTGTTCGATCCTGTTTACTGCAACGTGGAGGAAATTCACGAGAAACAGCGCGTATGCGTGAAAGTATTGGAGAACAATCGGAGTTTTTATAATAATGTGATGCTAGCAAACGACGTTTGGCATTTGTTTCGTCAAAACTGGCGATGAAATCGTTCTTCGGCCACGACGCGGTCACGTCCGAAATCGCTAACAAAATCGTACCTACTCGTCTCGAGTGACGGATAAAACGATCGATCATACTCGTTTCGCGCGGCGTCAGCGCGGCATCCCTATCGATGATTCGATCAGCGATGGTTTTCGCAGCGTATTCTTTCGTCCTCGACGCGTCGATTATCAGAGTCGAGCGATACGTGCGAAACGCGCTTCGGGGAGCGTAGGGCGGGAGAATTCCGCCGACGAAACTCAATTCGCTGGTACGCGAACGCGTGTCAAATTAGCTCTACGTGACATCGCGGTATATTGTTGGGCCACCGTCGCGTCACGCGTCGAGTTCGCCGCCATTTTCCTATTATTAACAACGCGACGAACACTAGTCGGACCAGACCGCATTGCGAACACGTTTCTACAATCTCGACGCGCTATTATTCACGGCATTCACACCCCATTAACGCGACACTCGTCGCCATTTTTCCGAGATCCTCGCCTTTCTTTTTTTCCTCTCTTCATTGGCTGACCAGACAAAAGATTCCAAGTTTTATCGGGGGCTCCGCGTCCGACGAGAACTTCTACGACGAGGGGATTCGCATCGACCGTCTGAATTTCCGCGAATCTCGCGATGCTCGTCCGATACGCGCGGAACGACGACGCTCGAGTCGCGGTGCACCAAGGGTGGAAATTACGAGGGAAGAACGCCGCGGACGAGGACGAAGATGCCGAGGCGAAGGACCAGGAGGAGGATGAAGAGGAGGAGGAGGAGGAGGATGAAAACAGTCTGATTAACTTTTCGCGCTCGATATAATCTCTGACGTGAAACAAGGCGGTAATCCTAGGCTTGTCAGCCGGGAAGGGTGGACTTTGGACTCGGGGTTTTACATCGGTGAGAAGGAGCCGTCGGCAAGGATTACGACTCTTGCTGAATTATGTTTTTCTCCCGAATCTCCGGTCTCTCGTAGCCTGAGATCTTACCGACGATTGGCCTTCCATTATACAAAACGTCACTCAAAAACTAATGCGAAACCAATGTCGACTCTAGCTCTTTGTCCCCGACATCGGCTAACTAGACACATTTTTTCGAAGCAAAGTTTAACCTTGCACGCAGCGTTTCGCTGCACGAAGCTGCAACAAGAACGATGAGACACGCGAGTATCCTGCACAGTTCCCGTCCGTTGCTCTTCTATTTTCGCAAGAAACAGCGAACCTTGCGTTTGATAAAAACGAAAACAAAAAACTACACTCTTATTTCTATGTAGTCCTCGTTATTCTCCTTATCGCCTAGCTCGTTCGTTCGCTTTATCGAAAACTATACGGAAAATGTGTGAAATATTTCAAAATTATAAAACATTTTCGGTTTTTCATTCGTGCAACGAGACTTTTTCTCTTGTCTCGAAAAGCATCGCGTTCCTAAAAGTTCCTATCACCTGGGTAACGATACACGAGCGTGGTTGTTCCAGTTTTTCACGGGGGAAAAAAGGAGTTTTCTACGAAATTGTACTTAGTTCGCGAGCAGGTTTTGGAGAAAACGCTGAGATCGAGATTTTTGGTAGAAGAGCTTGGCAGATCGTAGCCAATTCGCGGTGCAGAACACGAATATGCGATACGCAATTCTGAACTTTGTCAGCGTGTATGGGCCGAGAGAAACGGCAAGGATGAAGTTTACTTAGCTGACAGAAGCAACGAAAAATAACCTCACCGAGCACGTTTTATTGCAGCAATATAACATGGAAGTTACAGCTGATGTTACGATGTTACTTGCGTGGAACATTGCTGTTACATAACTCAGAAGGAACATGTTATGTACCATTTGTTATATCCTGGTTACGTAACTAGTATATAACGTATTACATTGCAATAGAATTGTTCCATATCGGGCACGTAATACGTTGTATAACATGTTATATTGCTTGTGAGTAGGAAATTTTAACTTAAATGTAACGTCCTGGTAATATAACCGACTGCAATCGGTAACATGGCCGTAACATTGCTGGAACATCACTGTGTTTACTGGGACACTTGCCGTCCAATTTTTTTCTACGAAACGCAATTACAACGTAGATAATTGGCGGATAGATAAACGTTGGCGAGCGAATGGTTAATTGGAATAAATGTAACGATGACGATAACGCGTCGGGTGTATTGAAAAGAAAATGTATTTGGTATAAAATGGCGTCAGATCCGAGGGGTTGGCGCAAATCTACGGAGCAAGTCCAACCCCTAAGGTAGGGTAAGCTACGCGTTGCCATCGAGCCAAGCCCTTATGTAACCTCGGCTGTTACATATGTAAAAGCGAGGAATCCCTTAGGGTAGCAGCACCTACGTGGCAGATACGGGGAGGGTTTGCCTTTGTCACTTGGCCATGTGTCGCTAATGTGACTCGTTCGCGAAGAGAGGGTCGTTTCTATTCTATTTCCCATTCAACGGAGTTAAGGGCGAGGGGTTGCCGGGCACGTCGAAGCCCGGAGGGGATGGGAGAGGTGTGTCGCGCAACCCCGATGCAATACACTCCCCGTAGGTACCCGTGGAACTCGCACCCCGGAGCGACGTAGGCTCGTGACCTCGCGACTCCCTTCCTCCCTTCCTCTCTCTCTCTCTCTCTCTCTCTCTGTCTCTCTACCCACCAAAAGCTTGAAACCTTCGACTCGTTTATGGTAAACGCATCATGGAGAAGCGACCCTATTTTGTGGAAGAGGGTTACCGAGTTTAGATTGACGGAAAATCAATGAACAAAGTCAATGGGCTCTACGAGTAACCGTTTCACGAGTTTACTCTTCCATTCCTGACATAGCGACGCGTCCTACAACCTGTCTCAACGATCATCGATGTCAGTAGTCCATCGCGCTACGAGGAACTAGATACGCAGCGAGAAACAGTTTTTTTACGATTTCCTAGACTCTAGATTTGGGTTTCGCGAGGAGGCTGTGCCTTGAATCAAGTGGAATCCCAGGAGAGTGACTTCAAATTACGGTAATCGAGTAACAAAAAAATCCGATTCGTTGCAGAAACAACTCGGACGTGCCAATTGAAGAAGAATTCTGGTGGGACTGCAGGTTTTGAATCTCGCTGCGAAGACTAGTAGCGATAGAAGAGTAGAAGTCAACTGTTACCGATTTTACTACAGGCACGAATTAATAAAACCCAAAGACTTTGCTCTTTCAGCATTTTTGGTATTTTTAACTTTTTAATTTCGTAATTCTGCCGTTTTCAAAAATTGCGCACGCTTCTTAGCGATAGATTACGATAAATTAATATAAGCGACAGGAAACAAAGGTTTGGGATTTTTTCGCATCGCTGATTGTACAATTCGAATCGGCAACCCTTCGAGTTGGAACGAGAATTATCTATGTAACAAGACAAAAATGAAGACGCGTACGAAATTCAAAAGTAATTTGTGACGAATTTGTTCGCGAATAGATGTGGCCTCGGGCATCACATCCAGCCGGCGGGCTCCGTTCGGCTCGATGGAGAAAACGTTCAATCCATTTTATACGAGTACACGCATCGTGAACGATGAAATAGTCGAACGCAGCGGCGGACAAATTCTAGGAGATATACGTATATATAACGTGGAAAAATCCGATTGTAAGGTGCTCAGCGAAGTACATCGATAGTGTCTGTAAAATAGAGCCAAGTGTCTCCTCGCCAAGTGCATTCGCGTTGGACGAAGTAGATCTTTCATGGGATTTCATCACCTCGACAATTATTATCTAACGAACAGGTAACCCGCAGGTCTGCGAACTATTTTTTTACAAACATATTACATCGACGCGTTACTACATCGCGTCACATTTAGTAGACACAGGTCTGCACGAATGAAAAGTTCGGGGTTACTGAAACCAAATCATATACTTCAATTTCTTTGTCTAATTATTCTATCCAAATAAAAATAAAATAATACATTCGTGTCGATATAAATAAAAGCAACTTATCTTTGCCAAAAAAATGTCTGCGGTAGGTAAAATAAGTTACGCCTTGCCCGATAAACGCGAAAGTAATGCCTCAATTTAGAAATATTAAAAAATCATTTTATTATTATTTTCATATTAAATATCGTAGAAGCGGTACGTACTTGTAAAAGTGGCAAAAATTGTGTATTCGCAACGAGCAAGTCAAAATCTGTATGTTCGCCATGAGAGTATTGAAAAAAAAAACGGTTTCCTCACAGATCCGTGTAATTCTTTCTCGAATCTGGAAATAGAGCGGTTTCGTGGCTTCGAAATGCAGCAGCTAAGAGACGACTGATTTTTAGAAAGAATGATCCCTTCTTTTCATGTTTTAGTTTCTGGACTTCGCTACGATTATCGTTGGGATGATTTTTACCGATTAAAAACCGCGATTTGTACGAAGTGTAATCAATTTGTGACAAGCCTGGTCCAAAAACTTGTTCTGCACCATGGCGGAGACATTGAGCCACATTGCTGTAAGCTCGAGACACAATTCAACGCTTGATGCAATATTGTTACACGTTTTGAGGTATTCGTAGACATCGATGAGTCGATTAGAACAGAGGACCGAAATTGCATCGGATGGGAAACATCAGCAAGGGCGACCCGTAAGTGTGGCAAGAGAATAGACTCGTGGAGTTTTTCTATCGGTATTTTTTAGAGTCTAGACGATTGTAGACACGAAGTATAATAAAAGGTGTGGAGTTGTATCGATAGAGATTTTCTACCTGGCTAATTGGCATCGATGCATTGTTTATTTGTTAGCAAGTAACCGAAACTTCGCTACCGATTCGATTCGAGCTATCCGTGGTTAAGAGATGGAGCCTCGTCGGTGGTTTTCGAACCACTTCATCGCTCGCTCTCTCGGTACTCGACTTGGAAACGTGGAGTCATCTTCGTTAACGAGGAAACGAAGGAGGTGCTAGGAAGTTCTTTTTTACTTCACGGTTACGAAAGTCTTTCTGGAAACCTCCGCGAGAGGAGGAACGAGAGACGAACCGCACGACAAGCGTGTTAAACAACGACATCGCGAGACGCGTTCCCAGCGACGCGCCGGTCCGTTTTTGGGGCAAATTGCAACGGAAATGCGAGACGAAATTTCGAGAATATTTCCGCCAGATTCGCGGCAATCGAACGACGGAATTCCTTTCTGGCGACGCCCGTTATTCCCAACGTTGCGAATTCGGCGCGGAAACGCTGCAACGATCGAAGCACTCGAATCGAAAATAAAAACAAAGCGAATTCCGCGCTTCGCCCTCTTCGGTCCGTTTTTTCCGCTTTTTCCCCTTTTTCTACCGGGTCGCTGATTCTTCTTTTGTTTCCCAACGGGTCGCGGAGGAAATGACAAACAAACGAGGTACGAGAAACGAAACGACGGGACAATCCGCTACGGCGCGTTGCTATCGCGACGAACAATCCAATAACGATTCGAGCAATCTTCGGTACACTCCGCTCTCTGCTCGTTACGCTTTCACCGATCCTCTCGTAGGATCTACATCCCGTCTACTCTACCCGCCTTCAATTTATTTCGATCAGTTTCTTCCAATTTTACGATCCACACGTTTTTTCTCTTTCCCCTTTCACACGAGAATTTTCGATCCCAAAGTTCAACCTTTTGGCCGTGAACATTCTTTAGAAACTTCTCAACATTTTTTCAGTCTCACCGAGAGCGATCTAAGAATCTAGGAATTCGAGCATTCCATGTTTTGGTCCGCTCATAATGTGCTCGATCTAGATTTTGCCCGCTAAAGAATGTTCTTTAAAGAATGTTATTTAAAGAATGTCATTTAACGGTCGATGAAGATTTACGAAGACGCTCCCTGGAGATGTCAGAGAGAAACGAGGATCCGAAATCCTGTGGCACGATCGTTGAGAAATATCCAATATTTTGTTTCCTACCGACGCAAGATGGCGGAAAGCCGCGGTCTCTGATAGCTGGGAGCAGTTGCGGCATCGCCGTCGACGCCATCGACAAACCGAGTGTCAAGGGGTGTCGAGATCGGGGGTAGGTCGATCCGGAGACCAGCCGCGCGCGCGTTCCGTTCCATTCAAAGTCGTCGACCACCACTACTCCTGGTTATTATATACCTACGAGTCTACGCACAACGATAGATACGCACCCTTCGGGACGCCGAGGCCGAAACTGGTAACACAGCAGACACGGAGAGGCACGCAACGGGAACCGCGACACGGGTGATACGTGACGGCGCGTACGTAAGCGAATATCGATCGAAGTCGATTGTATCTCCGTTACTCTCTCGCCCCGAAGATACGTATAGGCGAGAGGTGATTGTGGAGCGAACCAAAGCGGAGGGAAAGACTCCCCTGAAGTGTTCGCGTTCAATTGACTCGGCCATATTGAATTAGACTCTATGGGTTCTCTCGATGCTCTTCAGTTACCATCGAAAAGTCCCTCGGCAAACTGAACGACGCGAAATTTCGTTAGGTACCATTCTCGTCGCCGTCGCATCATGGCCTAACCTTCGACTCCGCAATTGCAACACGTTTCACGAATAGTTTTTGACAAATCCGTTCTCGAATACTAAATGATAGACTGGGGTTACAAACGATAACTCGAGGAGTTATCGTAAATGGCATCGAGGTCGAACGCGCAAAAGGAGTTTTCGTAGTGGAAAGACTTCAACTTTTCAAGCCACGACGAAATTCCCGACCTTTTGCCGGCCTTCGAAAAATCAGGTCTTCGTTGATGGGGAGGGTACGTCGAAATGTGGAAAATTCGAGAAGATTACGCGAGACACGGGGAAGTCCAGTATCGCCGGACGGCACCTGGTACCGGACACTCGTAATTTGTCAGCGAGTCGCGAGGCGACTTGCCAGGACAGCGATGAAGGAGCAGCAGAAACGAACCAGAGGCACAAGGCTCGAGGGAGAAGGTGGAAGAGCGAAGAAAAACGAATCGTTGACTCGAATATCCGATATTGGAAGAACCACTCGCGTAACGTGGTTGGAGGATCGCGACGAAGACTGGCTACGGTGCTCCGGCTGCTGCGGATGGGCTCGCGAGGCATGTGCAGACATGCCCGAATACTCGGAGGCCTACACGCGCGATCGATGCGGGATGTTTCGAAAATGTCCGGCACTTGGGGCTCGATGTTAAGTCCGACCGGTACTGGGTGCCACTTCTAGTGATCGCGATCTTCTTACATTTACAAATTACATTTACAAATACATTTTTTCATGATTCTCGAAACGAGCTACGGACGAAACAGCGATGGGAAAATTGACGTGATTAAGTCGCATCCATGAGCTTCGCAGTCGTATTTAGATAGGAGAGACGTCGAGAAAGTTGGATTCACCCGGGATTTTCTGAGTAGTACGAGGCGCACGGCGAAACGACGTGGACGAGGTAAAACGAGAAACTAGATAGTTTCGTATAATAATCGTATTCCGTTTGTGCGCAGGAGGCCTCTCTGTTTTCGTCGAGCCGTAAGCGAAGTGGGTACCACAACGTTGTACATAACGCGCAACATTGGTTATGTGCGACCCGTGTGAATGTAACAAAGAACGGGAATCGTACATAATGGTAAAGGAAATTTCGACAAAAGGTGTTACTTTAATAGGAGTCCGGTTTCAACTATTGTAACCATTTCGTGATTTTCTATCAGGGAAATCTTCTACCCGACACCACGGCGCGCTAGGTAGATATTCATGGGGGAAGAGGGGAGAGAGAGAGAGAGAGACTGAAATAGAGAGAACTGCACGCCCATTAATACAGGGTGGCCGTTTTTCAACGCTGCCAAAAATGCGTTCCGTTTCGTTTTTTTTGTACGTTTTTTTTTCCACGCTTATCGTTGCTGGCAGAGTTCGCGAAACAGCGGAGAGAAAATGAAACTGAGGATCTCGTTGATGGCGAAGGAGAGACACCCGACGGCAAGTAGCAGATAGAGCTGGGCTCGCGTTTCGCACTCGGCGGGCAGACGGAATTTGAATGATCGCGAGCGAACGAGATGAATCGGATGGGCGAGAGACGAATGGAAACGGAAGTTTGCGGCTACTCGGGATTACGGTTGGGAAAATTGACGGGATTTTCGTGGTACGTTGGTGGGAAAAGATGCCGTTCCGTGAACCGACGTGTCGTCGCTGCAGCAACCCCAACTCTCAAATTTCGAATCCCACTCGACGGAAGCATATTGCAAAGCGAATAAGAGCGCACGCTCACTGCTAGCAGCTTCCGGAAGAGTCCTCGTCCTCGAGAGCCCTTTGCTATTAGGTGCGACGAAGGACTCGAGGCTCCTTCAAGAATCACTAATTGCGTTCGTCAAGTCAGGAACCGTTAGACGTCAAACTTTCGCGAGCAAAAATGTTCGCCGTTGCGACGAAATTGCGCGAACACGAATAAGTACTCGTGGTTGGGAAGAAATTTGCGGGAAAACGAATAAATATCGATACCAAGAAGCGACCGAGTAGTCATTTTCGAAGGAGGCGAAGCAACTTCCCCCGAAATGCGTTTCATTTGGATTTCTTTCATTTATTTGATATTGGTTTTCCAAAGACAAGCATAAAAATATAATTTTTAGTCGAAACGAAGAGTAAAAGAATTTTTTTTTATTTTTTCCTAAATTGGTTTCGAATCATTCGATTTATTAGGCTTCATTGCGGGAAGAGAATTGCATCTTCGCAATTGTTTTCGGATCAGTACGGAGGAAACACGCCGAGGTTTGCGGGCACAATAATTGTTCCGCAAATATTTCGATGATTGGGAGAAAAATGCGAATATTTTTGCCGTTTTTTACCAGCACTGCAAAATGCATTTCGGTATTTCTTGCGAGGGAATAGAAATATTTTTCTTTATTTTCGCGTGATGCGATGATTTCGCTGGTCGTACTTTTCCTAAGGATGGTAGGACGACGGGGCATCGGGGAGCGATGAGATCGTGTCGCGAGACGCGCAGCTGAATTCATCGTCGTTGCAGATTTCCAAGTGCACGATTGCAGTTAAGAGAGACCTCGAGATCGTCGAGAGTCTCGTTACTCCAATTATTCAATAATTATCACCCACTCGATAAATCTTGGTTTATTGGCTGCCAGCGGAAAACGTGATTGATTGACAGCAATCCGACACGAAACGTGATACCGAACGTATCGCGGATTTATTCGCCGGTCAGGGATCGATTCTCTGGCGCGATTAAAATTCCGACGCGCGCGAAACGCGATGTTCCGATTTTCCGCGAGGAGTTTTGCAAAATCCGAGGCATCGTATTGGAAAAGCGCAGGAATTTCCGTCACGAAAAAGCGATATGCGCTGGGTTAAACGTGCACCTTGACCTGCCATAGCTGCGTCCTTTCCGGAAGCTGTCCGTATCAGTGAAGGAGGAGGGCGGAAAGCCACCCTCGAGTCTCGCGCCGCGGAAACGCGACATCGCCATGGCAACAAACGGCAAAGAGAGAAAACCCACTTCGCAGTGGGAACCTACCCCTTCGTTCGCGCTCTCTCTTCCGCCCTCTATACCTCTGGGGGTCTACAAAATGGTGGAGTGGCATGCAACGCGATAAAACTTTTCCCGACGAGGAATCGCGGAGATCGGTCGTCTCTCGATGTATCTTCGGGGAACGTGAACTCCAGAAATTCTTCTCCAAGCTCTCGCAATGTGTTTCGTACTCTTGGTATACTCCAGACTATTATTGTCTACTGATGGCTGAATGCAGACGCACGCGAATTATCAACTCGGTATTTTCTGGCATACCTATGGGGAATTTCCTCAATAACGAATCTACCTGCCGAAAGATTGTACGTGTTAACCCGGGTGTTTCATTTATAGGTGATTTTTTTTTTGTTGGTCCTACCTAAAAATCTGTTTTTTGTTCAAATATAGAGGCTTCACTCTTTACAGAGGCTCCATTCTTTCGAAAATTCGATTTCCCATACGAACAACACAGAAAAAAATAGCTTTTTTGGTATTCGAACCATCTTTGTGGAGAAAATGAGTATACTTTTTTTAGGGCATTAAATTTACGACAAAAAAGCTTCTCTGAGCGAACGCTGCTCGACCAGCAGTTTTTGAGTTGTAGAGCTGGAAAAGTGAATGCTAATAATAATTAACAAGTTGTCTTGAAATAGACGAAGTCAAAAACAGCGCCACGGTGCTACAAAAGACAGTTAACGCTGACTATCATAAAACTACACAAAAATGGGGAGACACTTCAATGAGAAAAAAAGTATACCAGGTTTAAAATGAGTTTTTTTTTTAATATATCCCGTGATAAAATTCGAAGAAAAAAAGGAATTGGAAGATGCCGTGAAGAATTGGAAAAAATTGCTCTTCGTTGTAAAATAATTGCGAAGACTTCGCGATCTGCGAGGAAAATTAAAATAAACTATAATTAAGAGAAGCAAATTTATGTAACAAGGAATCTACGAGGAGAAAATTGCTCCTAGGCGTTTTGAAAGTAGAGTAGTTCGAGTGGAGATGATAATAATTGGAAAATCACGTGAAAAACAATTGAAACACGGTGTTCAGATATTTTTAATTTTTTTCAAGGTCGTTGCGTTAAATTTGTTGCATTCGGTTGTAAAATCTTTTGCATCACGGCAAGGATCCTACGAACGGCACGATGGACGGACGAAGAAACGAAGGACTACGATTATAGCGTCCAAGAAGCGTGGCGATGAACGCGTAAAAGAGATTCAAATCTATTCGAAAACGCGTGCACCGCGTGAAAACAATCGTAAGATGGTCGTTTCGCAGTTTTCTATTCGGTTAATTTATCTCGAAGCTCTAATTACGACCCGAGAAAACGTGGAGATTCGTGAGAATCTCTTGGGAAACATAAGCGGGCAGGGAAAAGATTAAGATAGATTGGAGAACGAAGCGAGAGGCTCGCTCGGATTACATCTTAACAAGGAACGCGACGTTCATTTGTCTTATCCGTTTGCTCTTAATACGACAGCAGCCGATGCTGTCAAATCATTGATTTTTATACCTACGATAGAAAGGTGTCGACGTTTCAAGAAAAAAATCCTGACACCACGCGACGTACATCTCGTTCCTAATCGAATGAAACTCGATAGAGAGAAAATCCCGTTCCTCGGAAAAAGCGGATGTTACGAAAAAGTAAAGATCTGTTTGAAAAAACAAAGCTATGTTCGCCAAAGTTTGCTAAACTCCAGCTGAATTTTGGTACTCTCTTCCCGTGAATTAAAAAAAAAAAAAAAAAAAAAAAAAAAAAAAAAAAAAAAAAAGTATCGTGTACAGTTTTCTAAAGAGACAAACGAGGACCATCGAACGATGTACTCGGTGAGGAAAATTGTACGACTAATGGAAACACTGCGGCGAAAAAAAAAACATTCTCGTCTCGAAGTATCAGCAGTCACGTGACGAGTGTAAATTGATTTGTTCGTACGAATTGTAAAGTAATAAAGACTGGTCAGACGCCCCGCTATCTCGAACGAGTCGTAACGAAACGTTCTCGGAGCGGTGACTAATCTTGCTTTAAACTCTCGAAAATGGACCACCCAACGCCACAGGTTTAATCTTCGCGTTCGCTTCGTGTTTCCATGCGCGTCTCCGCACGAAAAGAGAGACTCGGAGGGAAGGGGAGAGAAAGAGAGAGACGCGCCCGCGAATTTGCGCGTATAGCGCGTAGATACGCGCGCGAGTGTTGGCGGACGCCTAGTCATTCCGCAGAGTTCTCTAACGAGGCTAACTCACTTGATTAACACGTAGGCAGGCGGGAATGAAAAATACGAACAATTGAACGTCGCCCATCGTCGGCTAGAGTTACAAAATGAGAGGGGAATATTAAGTTGGGACAAAATGGCGGAGGCAGCGCGTAACGACGAACCCCGTCGCGTAGTCGCCGCGGGATGGGGGGAAAAATGAAATAAAAAATAACAGGGACACTCGACCGTTCCTCTACGAAGATACGTGACACGCATCGAAATTTTACCACGCACGCGCCGTACGGATCGCGTCTATTTGCCAAAGCTCCGCCTAGCAGCCCTTTGTTTTATATCACTGCAGATTCGATGTGTATTTATCATTCCGGTTTACGCCCAGTTTCCCGAGCTTACTGCTCCGTGCTGCGACGACACGATTGAGACCGACGAACTTGCCTTGCAATCTTCTTTCCTTGTCGAACGAGTACTCCACAATTATTTTTCACCACCCTTGATTTTTCAATGATTTTTCATTTACGTGACATTTTCGTGATTTCGTTAACGGATAAAATATTCGAAACATTATATATTATACGTTACATATCAGATAATACGTGAAACAACCATTTCCACATATTTTCTTCCCACTGACAATCCAAAAAAAAATTTCTTTCTTGCGCGAAATTGACTAACGCGAATTCCAACGGCTGCTTTAGACTAAATTCGACCTACGATCCTCTCGTTTACAGATTACTTCGTAGAGAAGAGACCGAGCAGTTTTCCTCAATTTCATATTTTATTAACGATCGTAATTAGTTGAAAGAAACCGAAATCGAAAATAATGCGAAAGATATATTAAACATCGAGGTATTGATATTGCATTGTGAAAACGTTATCACTTTGTGTCCACAAATACGCAGAGTACAGCAAGCATGATGCGAATTTCCATCTCTGATCTATCTCCGTAAATAAAATCGTACTAACATACGAAAGAGATCACGAAAATTATTTCTTTCCACGAGGAATAACGAATATTCGGACAAATCAAAGAGATTCGATCCTATGAAATTCATGAATTCGTGCTTCGGGGAGAAATATTACAGCTCGATAGAAACTGATCAAACGAGATCCTACTCCCAGCCACAGCACCGAATTACCGATTGTGATTTCAAAGTCGAATCGTTTTCACGGCTCCTCGGACAACCGGGAATTGAAAAACATGCCGCTGCAGCCGCACTACGTACATACGCACGAAGTATTCCTGTTTGATCGCCGTGTCTACGCCGTGCGATCGCGGTGTAGCGTTTCGATCTTCATCAAATTTGTATAAGAAGAGTGCGTAAGTCGCCGAATCGTTTTAGATGTTGTATACGAATCGCAGTTGTACACTCGTTTGGTATTTATTCGAGCATATTATTGCAGCGTATAGGTACAGCGTACTTACCGTCGTAGCTGCAGCGCTGGTCCCCATTATTTAAGTAATTATTCAACACGGAAATCGAGATTCCCATCGTTGATGTAACCAACTCGCGAATGTTTGTAATTGCACGTCCGCATGATCACAGTGGCGTGCGTTACACGTGTTAGATTGAGGGCAACGATCGATGGATACGATTCCGCATGACTCTATGCACCCGATATGCGTTTAATTTTAGATGAGAAATCAATTTGAAATCTGAAACTGAAATTTTACGTAGGTATGTATGTGGCCTTGCGTATTATTACGCAGATTCGTTACTTGAACGGAGCACTTCAAGTTCGAGTAGGCGGTACAGATTATAATGGTGTTATATGTATGGATCAACTGAACGAATCGATTTTTTGTTCAACGCCTAATCTTACCAAGGTCGCAAATTTAATTTCCACTTCAGCAATGAAAAGCTCTAGAAACTACGGTTATGAAAATGAGCTTACAATTTCACCCAACTTACGTGTGAACTGTATTTAGATTGAGCAAGCACGGAACGATTTCTTGTTTTTAATTTCTTAGTTAAAATAACAGACCTAAGCATTATACTTTTTACTTTGAGCAATATCACAGGTACATAGTTGATAACAGAGTCGAGCAAATCTCAATTCAATTACCAATTAACAATTACAAGTAAACTGTAATTGTAATCCAAATCATCAATTACATCTCTGTAATCATAATTACGTTAGCGAGATTATAACTACATGTTTGGAAATGTAATTAAAGTTAACAATTACAATTGAGGAATTAAAATTGTAAGTGAATTACAATTACTCAATGTAACCAAAATGTACCTTGTGAAATAACGTGCGTTGAGAATCGTCGATATGTATTTATCATGTTTTTGTACATTCCTTGTGGTACGCGTACATGATCTGTACGCGGTTTATGATCTTATTGAGTTTTTCCTGGATTATCGGGATTTTATTGTCTATGATATAGACTATCATGTAATCGGCATACGCTCCAGAATGGGTGTTATTAGCAGTATTTAGGTTGAATAGATTAAGTATTTTACTATTATACAGAAGAGTGCTGGCGATGTCACCGTACCTTGTCGAACAACTTCTAGTATCTTGAAAACCATCAATGATTAGAAGCATCAATAGTCGAGAGATCATTGTTATTGTTCTCAACTATGGCAAGACTATCTATGGCAAGATTATTTGTGGATCTTTGTATCCGAGGAATCTGTTGATTCTTGGGCAAAACTTGGCTGAATCTGTATAATCAATGCTCTTGGGTTTGGCAATCGAATACTCAGTTTCTGATTCTTCGAATTGTTCGATTAACTCGTTGGGTCCAAGTGATACGTGCGTATCTTTCTCGAATATCGGTGAACCTACGTACCTCGTTAACACGTGATAGAAACTACGTATGTCCATGTAACTTGTGTGAAACATACGTGATAACGAGTTACGTAGGCTCACTGACATTCGAAAGACATACGCACGTACTACTTGGCCCGAAAGAATAGTTTGTTGATAACTTTCGTTGCTGATTTCATATTCCAGCTCGGCCAAGTGTGAGGTTCTTGATTTCAAGTAGCTCTGCAATTAGTGTTAACATGGCGGATTGTAATGTTTTTATTTTGTTATGCACATATTTCATGCAACCTTTATTGGTGTCCTGTTGGGTTTTAGGCACTATTGTGTCGATGGCTTCTAATACAGTTTCTTCAATTTTAAAGATTTAAGGGCTGTTACATTTCTGTTCCGAGGAAGCTGTACGTTGCAATTGTTCTGTACGTGTTGCGTGAAACTTCTGCTGTAGTCAAATCTTTTGCTTAGCTCCGAGGAGCTTGGAAGCTTCTGAACAGCTCATTGGGAGCGTATAGGGTTGTGGTCAGTTTGATATACAAGCATAGCGAGACACCACATATGTGGTAGCGTGGCCGAGCGGTCTAAGGCGCTGGTTTAAGGCACCAGTCTCTTCGGAGGCGTGGGTTCGAATCCCACCGCTGCCAATCTTTTTTTGCACCCCATCGTTTCAAGCGTCCCAGTGATAGAACCCTTCCTGAAAAATAAAGTTGCATCATTCCGTACACTTTCGCCGCCAGAGTGACGATATTGAAACGACATGCGCTGCAAGAGGACGAGTTGTCGGTGATGCAGATGTCTGTCTGATTTGATGTATAGTGTAATACCAACAGCTATCTAACAGAGTAACCATAACTAGATAACTTCCAATGTACCGACAAATCGCCGTACATTAATCTCAACGCATCGACAATGGACGTACGAATAAGAACCTGCGCACGGTTTGATGATGTGAAACGCTTCTTTTTATTCACACGAATTAAAAACATGGATTGCGTTGCTGAAAACCTGCCATTTGAGGCAGAGGACAAAATTGCATTACCTCGAAATAATGTTCGAGTTTCACTTCGCTTTGGTAATAGAACGCTTTAGTTCTACTATGAACGTGTAAACACGTTACGTGGCTCGCGGCGATGCGATCTGCGAATAGAACGAAGCACGAATCGAATAAGATTGCAATCACGTCGCTCGGTTTTTCCGCGAGCATTCGGCGATATTCTTTGTTCTTCGCAAACAGAATAGTATAAATCCTTTGTGGAATATCGTATGACGGTCGAGCTGTATTTTCAGAAATGTGAAACGAGAAAATCCTGCTTCGTTACTTCAACCTCGATCCAACTGCACATGTATATAAGCATTCGATTAGCATGACAAGCATATTTTTGTAATCAGACTTATTATAATATGATACATTTTATTTGGGATTAAAAAAAAAACACGCGACGAAAGATTCGTGTGTGTTGATAAGATTGAGGAAATATTACGATGGACGGTATATTAAAAAGGTATTTTTAAGGTATTACGATCCTCTACGTGCTGCGGAATGAGTTTACTCACTGCAAACTCGGTTCAAGGTTTGTCCAAAAAAATTCTAAGGAGTGATTAGTCACGACTCGCGTATCGATTATATGAGAATGGAGGATTATACGAGCATCGATTAGCCCGAGGCATGCGAAGCACTCCTAGTAGCCCTTTGTTTCTGCAAACGCTGAATCCTGCACGAATGAGTTTTAGGTCAAAGCCTTTGGTAACCGAATCACATATAGGTACGTTCTCATCTGGATCATACCAAGAGCGTAGAGATTATTGCGAAGAGGATGCCCTGCCGTGGAAAATTGGATTTAACCGTCACAAAGGCCGATCTCGACTACGCGAGTTTGAAAGGGAAACATTCGTAGGGAAAGGCAACGCAATAAAACGCGACCGATAAAAATCCAGCTGACAGAAAATACGCGAGAATCGAGGAACCGCTTATCATATTGGAGAGATGGTATGCTTTAAAGTTGCACGAATATGATACGTAGTTCCGATAGTAATCGTAATCTGACCGGTTGACGTGCCAAATAACAGAATTAAGTCGGACTCGTTGTCTACATCGCTGCTATTCGTTACATCCATTTCATTGCCGTTCGTTGCATTGACTACGAAGAAAATTGCGTATTGCGTTCCAGTCGGAACAATTCGAGATAAAAATTACAGATAAACATCTGATAAGTATTTTTCTCGATACGCGAGACAGTATTCAAGTAGGTGAAATACCGTGCATATACCTAAGAAGGCAGGCGTGAATCACGCCTGCGAGAAGGAACCACAGCGTTTAACGTTTGAGTTAGTCACGTTCACCGAAAGTTCCCGGAAAATATACACACGTGTTGCGATCGTGATTAAAAGGATGTCGGTAGATAAGACATGAAAAATCTTCAGTCGAGAAAAACGTCGTACGTCGCGCGAGTTCAACGACGAGACAAGTGACGATCGCGTGCGCGCAGCAACATGCATACATTTGATATTCATTCGGTGCCATCCTCGCACTTGGTTTGAAGTGTTCGCGTGGAGCAGTCGACGCGAGTAACGCGAGCTCGAAAATTGCATCACTATCGCGAGTGGAATGATTATGCGTAAAACGATTGTCTCTTAACTATTTCAACGTAATTTTCGTAACGCGAAGTGGCCGCGTAAACAACGTGCAATCGAATCGTATCGACCCGAAACTCGGTCGGTAATAATTTGTAGGTTAGATCACGTGAACACTCCGCCTGGACTAGACAAACTGTGATACTAATTATCAGATCGTAGACTACCTCCGTGATTTCGGTGCCGAGGCGTGTATCATCATCTTCTATCTGCGTTGTAAGACTGTTGGCCAGGTGCAGCGTGGGTTTCAGTGATGGAGGATTTGAAAATCGTCCAAATATCGATCAGCGATACTGTCAGGCTACACCTTCTCTCTTTTGTTTTTGGCGTCTATCTGATTGCCAAGAGATTTTTCCAATGGGCATGGAATCCCAAGCAATTCTTTGTCGTGCAGAAACGAGACAATCCGCCTGTTTGTTTGGTCGACAATAGTTTAGGTCAACATTCTTACATGAAACTTAAAGTAAGTGGAGTATCTGTGACGAATATAGCTCAGGAATTTAATTATCATTTTAAAATTACATCAACGAGTAAATGCGGCATACCGCAAACTTTCATATCACTCGGCGAAGCAAATCATAATATTTCGCATTCGATAACATGACGACTTCTGACCTCTTACAAGAGAATAAAAGAAAAGTAAACATATCAATCGCCAAGTTACCAGCTTTATATCAGGCTGTCGGTTGATTTACATATCTGTTGTTAGCACAAGTTATTGTTACAAAGTCAAATCGTAGATAGAATGGATGGATGGAGATTGAAAGACATTGAATCTCTATTCGCCGTAATATTCATCTTGTTTCAAGCTTGATTCCCATTTTCAACGAATATTCCCCTCAATCATTGAATTTCTCTGACAAATTTTAGTTGAATGTCAGAAAGATCGTTGTACTTTTATTCATCGCTGTTTGCAGGGTGTGAAATTTCACTACGTGGAAGCAGGTAGCAAGGACAAGCCACTCGTATTGCTGCTCCATGGATTTCCTGATTGTTGGTTGTCTTGGAGAGGACAGATTCAAGTATTAGCCGAACACTATAGGTAAATTGGAGTATATACAGTCCGAAATCCTTGTTATGATCGGTAATATCAAGTTGAGTCAACGAATTGTATCATTTCTGATTTGTCTTCGTTCAGAGTGATTGCACTGGATCTGAAGGGTTTTGGAGACAGCGACAAACCATCAAACAGAAGATCGTACAGAATCGAAGTATTGGTCGACGAATTGAAACAATTCATATTAGCACTGGGTGTAAGGTCCTGCACTATCATCGGACACGATCTGGGAGCTCTCTTAGGCTGGTATATGGTTACTTTACACGAAGAAATGATCCACAAATTCGTAGCAATTTCGAGCCCTCATCCGAATTTTTATTGGGATGGTTTTTCTGGAGATAATATATTCAACGTCAAGTAAGCACGGACCCAGCTTTGGTAGCTGCGATTTTTTACTTCGGACTCAATGTTTGCCGTTCGATTTTCAGATGGTTGCACTTCAGCCAGCTACCCTTCTTACCAGAAATAGATGCTCTCAAGCAAGATTTATCTGTGATAAACGATACTTACAAGCATCTTCACCCAGAACAAACGAAAAGCGAGAATCATTACGTCGAAGCCTACAAGTACGCGTTTAGCAGAACAGGTGAGTGGAAACCAAATTATCAGTTCAGGCTCGTGAATGAAGCGTTTGAATTTTTTCAGAGGATTGGACCGGTGCTATAAATTATTATCGCACCTTACCGTTTATGAGAATAAATCCAAAATCCACTAATCAAATTCTCACACGAACTCTACTCATCGTCGGAAACGAAGATCCTGTCGTGTCTTTGGAGGATATAATACGAAGTTCAGAACATTGTGAGAAATTTAGTGTCAAAATCGTCCCTGGTACGCAACACTTTCCTCATCAAGAAAATTCAGATGATGTCAACAAAAGTATAATCAAGTTTCTAATCGGTAAATATTCCTCTATACGTATAGGTTTTTGCACCGCTTCGTTCGGTTACCTAACTTTCTCTTCCATCCGCGTTTCTAGGTACACCATCTAACGTTGAAAAAACACCAACGAAAAGCATCGTTTCGACATGGCTGGGCTCTTTGAGTAGTACAGTCAAATATGGTAATCAAGTATTTGATGCCGTACAAAAAAAAACGAACGGCGTGGTCAACGGACTTCCTAGTAAAATGCTTTACATGGGACAAACGCAAACGTGAGATCGGTTCACCAAAAAATGCGTTAATTGCGTGAACAGGAAATGAAGTTTCGTGCCTTTGATAAAAGTAGTTGAATTACTACCCGTCCAACCAGATTAAATTCGTGCAATTCATTTTGGCTGAAGGATGTTTAAGTTCTCATATCCAGATCTCAAATAGCGATATTGGAGAGCAGTTGGACTCGATGTGATTGAAATTACACGATTTAAAAGTGCATTCAGCGTAATAAAATTTCAGCATCCGTTGGCTGAATTAAAATTTATTCGCGTCTGATTTATCATCTAGTTTTTGCTTTGTAGTAGACAAAGTGAATAAGCGCCTGTTACCAAAAACAGATGACAAAATTAGGTATTGTTTTTGTAATACGACCGTCGCGCTTCCAAGTAAGTTTCCAGTAATTATAGAACATTCATAAGTACAAATCAACCAAAAAATGGAATTTTTATCCATCACTATTCAACATACACTCATCCCATTTTTATGTGGTCGAATTGAACACAAATCTTTATACGATACATTCCAATGATCTGTCTTCCATTACGAGAGGTGCAAACACGTCCAGTTTGCACGAGCGAATAAGCAAGAATGAATTATCAGTCGGCAAACAAGGTTACTCTAATATAATGTAGCTTATTACACGTACAGTAAAATTGAAATCTAATTGTCTTATTTATTTATACGTTATTAAATTTTGTACAATGTTCAAAGCACATGCAATGTCATGTAACGACTGAAATCAATCACCTTTGATTATCGGTCTTTATTTTTGTTAAATATATAATATCGATATATAACATTTCATACGAAATCTAGTAGCATTTCGCAGAACTGCATCGAGTGTCTTGTATTAAATAAATTATATTACGTCACGTTAATTTTTTGTCCTCTCATTTAAATCATCGTTATCCCCAGCGAAAGTATTCAACTTGAATCGCAAAACATTAAATCTTTTCCAAATCATATGATGCTCTTGTGCTCTTATTATTGATTATTGTAGCAAGAATCTTATCTAACTATGTCATTTTCACTGATGTTATTCAAGACCGACGTAATATTTAAATTCAGTGCTACATATTACTATGCTGCAAGGTCGTGCGCCGTCGCCTTGTAAAGCTATGACAAAAAAATCAATGTAAAAGGTGTAATCATGTATGAAATCAAAATTGTCACCAAACTTCAAACTCCAGAGTCACATAAAACCAAAAACTAAAATTCTTCAGGAATATCAATTTTATTTTTGATAAACTCTTTTGCCTATCAAATGTGTTAACTTGAAGAAGTATTGACGATTATAGAGCAAGAAGTAACGAATAGCTTATGTAGATAAATGCTTACTGCACAACATAAATCAAAGGAATATTTGACTAACGAGTAAAAGAATATAACATAACAACGAGTCAACAAATAGCAATAAGATTATCATGAATTACAGACAAGACTGACTTGTTTTTTATAGGCAACATAACATCGACTTTGATACTTCGTATCCTCTCTGTTTCCGATCAGAGTGACCTTATTGTTAACTGAGACAGGAGGATATCGTGAATGAACTGCGCGACCGCAACGTATCAATCGCAGTTGCGAGTTATTAGTTATAAATACAAGTTTCCGATACACTTATTGTCAGTACCTGAAACATACCCTTCGAAACATCTGCATGCGAACTCTTTCGAACTTTCCGATGACCCACAATATTGGCATCTCTACTCGGATGACGACAGAGCGAACGGCAGGGGACCAAAGAGGGCGACGAAAACAAAACACGGTCGACTCTTCGACATTGGACTGGTATCTGATACCATGAAAACAAATTGTTCGATGAATATCCCTATACGAACACGAAATTACGCGAAATTAATCATCCCACGCACCAAAAATAAGCACACTCACGAATGATAAGATCACATATGCTGGCAATGGTGGCATCGCGCGCGCGGCTACCGTAACGTACGATGGTATAACTTGAAGTTTGCTGCGAAAGACGATTTCCCCGCGTTAATGGCTTCCGCTTGAAATCTGCTTGAAATCTGTTCGAATAGCGTTCGCTGAAGGTGATTCGAGTACGAGTCACGTGCGGTTATTATTTCCAATCAATTATTATACAGACGACCAACGAACCCCGAATTTCATTCCCGCATCCGTTGGTTTACTCAAATCGGTGTTGCGAAATTTTGCGCGGCAGCCATCAATTTCTACAGTCAACTTCGTGCGTAACTAGTGCAAGGTGAAATTCGGAGCTCAAAGTAAGAGAAAAATTGAATGGGCAGAATTTTTCAAATTAGGAATATCGCGTCACGTTCAATTCGGTTTTATTTTAATTCAATGAAATATTTGGAGGAAACGGGATAAAATAAAATGAATAATATTTTAAAGCATGCTATCGGGATTTCCGTACCACTACGGAGATCAGCATTCCTTACGGTTTTACCGGGACGTATTTTTGCTTGCAAAACATCTCGACGAACAATACTGCAACCGCCACAGTGGCACCTGACGCTAGGAAAATGAAAATAGGCGCAATATCTCTAATAGCAATTTCAGCATATATCTTCGGCGGAGGGTCATCCATTTTGGGAAGATACATTTCTTTCAGATGTTGGTAGGTGCCGTCGTGTCTTACGTGCTGGGCGCTGTCGAGATATTAGACTACGTTCTTACGTTACCACAAAAGATACATAAATTTGAACTGTTAGTATATCCACGGAGGATATCTCCAGATATGAATCATACTCACTAGAAATTTATGATTCGGAAATACGGATTATTCTTCGACATTCCTACGGCGAAGCTGTTGCCGAAATTCGTACGTAAGTCGACTAGTTGGCACTGTGCATAATTCGTGAGCGTCTCCTTCGTCAGGGTTTGCGCGAAAAAAGCTACTCTCTCGTTGCAGACCTGCAGAAAGTAAAGCGTTAACGGCACGGCGCGACGGTACTGAGCTGCTATGCAGGTAGAGTACGAAAGCTTACTTGGCGAAACCCTTCGACGAGACTCACTGGTAATTCAGACTCTGGCTTCATCATCGATGATAATTTGACAGACAACGGATCTGTGGCCGACTTAAGCAGACAATTATAATCACCGAGGTGAGGACCGGTCAAGGGGGAAAAATGACATCTCCAGCGTGAACAATTTGCTGAAGTGCCATGGAACGTGGATGTAAGTATCTTCAATGCGCAGTAAAAAAATGTCCGACAAATTTGACACAAAAATTTGTGTAGGCGACTTTTTTTTGTGCAAGATTATTGTTATTTCAACATACTAGGACAAACCAATGTTGGAGGAACTTTTAAATAGCTTTACTCCTGTAACGATGAACATTTTTCTGCGTTCAAAAACTGACTGGTCGACCAACACTGGGCAGTGTGCTGAATCAACACGCTAAACTGTTAAATATTCTGCACAAACAGTTTTACACCTTACACCATGACGGATTTTTTTTTACTGTTTAGTGATGATGGGTAATAGCATGGGTGGCAGAAAATAGGTTGAGATATTCGTGAGTAATTTGTGAGAATTAGCAGATGTAAAATCAAAGCAGCTTGGACATTAAACAGAAAACATATACTTACTTTCAGCATCTCAAGGTCAACATTATTGCGTAATGATATCAACTTGTAACTTCCATCCTCGACGAAACCTTCGAGCGAAGTGAACGGGAGAGCATCACCGGTGGCGGCTAAAAAACTGGTCAACGAAGCTGAAAACGCTGCCGAAACTACCAACGCCGAGGCGAACGTAGATAAATACGCAAGTTTCAGCGGCAACGACTTCGGAACTCCTGGAAGAGAGTGTAACTGTACGAAGGAGCCTCCTGAATAGGAGATGCTTTGAGAATTAGATTCAGTAATGCTCACCGGGTGCACCTTGATCGCAATAAATTCCTAAAACTATGACACAATGTTCGATAAACAAATCGAACGTAACCGTGGCACCTCCCACGCCAGCGGCGATGGTCAACAGGATCGAAGTTAACAGAATACAAAGTCCGATCGCCATCCAAATCTTCGGCGTGAAAATCTACGGAAAGAATTTTTTCGACGAAGAGGTATACAAATTTGTCAAGTCTCAGCCGAATACGGCGAAGACGCCGTTGGTTTTTGAAAATAGGTGGGAATACGATTCTGTCCTTGAGGATACTATAACACCTATCTCGTCTGAAACGTTCATCGTTTTTGAACGCGTCGCACAAGGGTTATGGATTGAAAAAGTTCTTCGTCCTTTTAAGGGCTGATTTATCACATCATTTGGGGGTACGCAAATATTTTGTCCAACATTTTTTGATGCTCGGTAAAAAAGCCAAGAAATGGTAATTTATTTTGCGTTTTTTCGACACCATTTTGCTAATTTGTTGTTGCTGTTGAATTTCCCAGGTTGAGTCAAAAGAGAGGCACCGAATGTACAAGAAAATTCGGAGTTTCGTCGCGTAGCCATTTCCGTTCACCTCGAATCGTGGTAAAACTGAATTTTACACTTTTTTGGCTGATGCGCTGGATGGCCCTTACCGAGCTTTAAAGCGTTTCGGAAAAAATAGGTTTTTACTCTCAAATGATGTAACAAACGTGCCCTGAACGGACGTGGGTCTATTTTCTTCCACAACAAAACGATAGTCCTCTTAACGTACCTCCACGTAGCCCAACCATCGCGATTCGGACTCTGGGTGTCTGATGATGAGCTTGTTGTTCGCGAATAGCACCGGAGACGTGAAATCAACAACTTCCATCCTCGCTTTCGACATCGCCAACGGCGAGGCTGCCAAATCTGCCTGACCTGATGCGAGGAGTCCTACCATTCCCACCCATCGTCCCGCAGTAGCGTTCCATCTTCCGTACCCATCTTCCGTCGCCAACACGTACCGAGGCTCGAGATTTAGAAGAGATATGATCTGAGCAACCATGCCACCCAAAAAACCACCCACGGTATGATTTTGATACGCGATGATCGGTGGGTCCTGCGAATTCAACGGCAACGATCGTAGCAACCACAGCGAATCGTGTCGCGCACTCGAATGGGATCATCCTTACGTGTGTCGCGGCAACGACGATGGGAGACCTTTCCAAATTTCTCCTCCGCCTAAAAAAACTTTGGTCCGTTAGTAAAACGAGGCCAGTTTCGGAGTTCCACGTGGCACAGTCAGCGATACGTAGTTCGTCGTGAACCGCGTAGTATTCTTTCATCGTTTTCGTCCTCGGCCAATAGATGAACATTTCCGTGTTGAGAGTGAGATGAAAAATGTTTTTGTGTCGTACGCTCGTCAATTTTTTCAGATCAACCGTATCGTCGACGATGAGGAGCCACACCGGTCGCGTCATGTCGAAATTGGTGGTGAAATCGGCGAATCTATGAAATTCTTCGAGGGATTGCAAAACTACAGCGATCAGGGGTCGCGTGCACGATGCGATGACCGCCTCGCGGACTTCGGATTTCTCGAAATTCGCGCTCGCGACGAGAATTCCCATGGCGGAAAATATACGGATGGCTTCGCGGATTTCCTTCGAATCATTCAGCCCTGAAAGGGAAAAAGATCTCGCTCGCAGCGATTGGGGAATGTAGGTACGTCGACGCGATCGACTCACCTCCGAAATCGTTATGAAAGAGAAAAACAGCCGATCCGTTGAAACTCCAGTAGAATTTGGAAATTATACTGACGTAGGCCGACGAATCCAGCGATAAAATCCATGGAATCCTGATTAAGAAAATCACCAAAATTTCCCCCCAAAAACAAGCAATCCTCATTTCTGCGGAATCGTTCGCACTGATTTTCTAGTTACCGCACTGGCGAACAAACACTACGAATTCGCTCGAAGCAAATCAGGGAAAATCGAGCAATCGGGTTTCAATTTCATAAATTATTCATTATATTATTTTACATACTCCGTGCGTGACACTCGCGAGCCATACGATACAATCGCAATTCTTCAGCGCGTAATGGTGATATCAATATTATCCAAGCCTTCCGACAATCACATTAACAATCGTGATACAATTATTCCTCATCATTTATTCAAGCACGTAGGACTCAATTATTACCACGAGCAATTACATCGAGCGTAGAAGCATTTTTTATGCGAAATTCTGTTCTTTTTTTTAAATAAACGATACTCCTCGAGAGTTTATCGTATCAAAATATTGGAGAACACGTCGTAGGAAATATGTTGTGTTAGAAAGAATCATTTTTTAGTGCTAGATCAATGAAAGAAACGGTTTCTCGCCAGGTACAGATCCATTCCCCGTTTGGAAAGAACAAGTACGCGTGTCGCGAAAGCAGATTCGCTTATAAAATTTTTAACCTTCGTCACCAATTTATATTTTACTTCAGACTATTGCCTCGCTATTTTTCTCGTAGTCTTTTTTTTACACACCCTGTTATTGGGAAAATCGAAGAGGCTGCTCAGCATTCTCCACGATTACCGTGCGATTTGTAGGTTTAGTGGCTTCGGATCGCGAACGTTTCAGACTTCTTCTCAAGCTCGCGATTAAACGATGTAAGTTAGTTTTAGACCCTTTCGCGACGATATTTCCTTTTTTTGCCTTGGCCATTGCGGAACGCGCGTGGAACGTACGCTCGAGGAATAACAAGATTGCGGCGAAGACGACGCATACGGAAAACGCGGCGAAAATTGGTGAAACAACTTTGAGATCGACGTCATCGAACGTCGTCGTTGATTCGTCTGTTTCTGATAAATAAAGGAGTTGGAATCGGTTCATCACAGCGTTGTTTTGGAAGCGTTTGATGCTGCGGAAAGTGGAAGCGAATCCGTTTAATTTAGCGAACTAGACTCGATAGGTGACGAGGAACGGAGTACTCACTAGTAGTTGAAGATGCCGTAAAACTGATTACCCCTCGACATCGGTATGGCGAGAGTGGAACCGCTATCTAAGTCTATCGCGTGCACTTCGCACGGTGCCAGAGACACGAAGACGTCTACGCCTACTTGCTGTCTGTAAAATGCTACGTTTTCTTCGCATACCTGTAAAGATTAAAGCAAACAATCAACAGTCACGTTCCGATGAGCTTCGCAATCGACGACGCGTTCGTCGTACTTGAATGCCCGCTTCGGTCAGCGTCACCGGCAATTCTTCCGGTGGTTTCATCAGAAGAAGCATTTCTCTGTAGGTATCATCCCGTGCATCCTGGAACGAGCGAAAAATGAATCGCGAGTTTCGCCCGAGCCACATTTTCCTACGGATATTTGTTACTAATCAACGCGACAAATGACGAGATATTCCACGAAGCTCGCTGACATTTTTACAAGACAATATACGCAGCGAGGAATCGTTTTCAGTGTAGTCAATTATTTAGTGACGTGTTCCAAAAAATGTATCGCACGCGACGCTAAATCTCAGCCGCGGCTGACCGGACCGCTGACTCGACTACTAGAAAATCGCGTACGTACGTTTCACAGCCGATCCGGAGTCGCCGCACTTACAGCGCGAGTTGTTTCTCTGTAATCGTTGAATCTCTCGCAAAAATACGCTAATAATAATTCACAACAACAAAAAATGCAGACAACTTTGACAATTTTTGGAATTTCAGCGCGAATAGCGAATTTCTAGTTCCGATAGAATTGATAGGAAAATCTATTTGAAAATAGATTTGGACACATATGTAAGTCGTGGAAAATTAGTGTGAGCATCTGAGGTGCGCGATATTCGCATGGACTCACGAGAAACAGTTTGTGATTAACGTCGTTTCTGTTGACTATCAGCTTGTAACTTCCATCCCGCACGAATTCCTCCAGGGATGAAAATGGCAGCTGTTCAACCCTGAAAGTTATGTGACTCATCAACGAAGCGGAATACGCCGCGGAGACGATCACTGCCGTGACAAAAGTGGAGTAGTAGGAAATTCTTAGCGACGTGAAAGTTGGGGATTCTGGAGAACAAAGCAGAAATTCGTCGATAACTCGTCGCGAGGAGATTGCCAAGAGCGGTGGAATTTTCCCACACGGAAACATACCGGCCAATCCTTGTTTGCAATAAATTCCTAAAACGATCAAAAACTGTTGGACCAGCGAATTGTAGTCGGCCCGTTCGCGATTAACTGCCGTAGCGATCGTCGATAAAACCGTCGTCAATGCGATGGACACTCCGATCGCGCCCCAGATTGCCGGGGTGAAAATCTGCGATGAAAATTCCCGAGTGATAGGAAAAGCTTGGAGAAACAGTATTTTGTATGTTCCACTGCGTACCTCCACGTATCCGAACCAATTTATACCACCGTCGACATGCTTGATATAAAGCTTCGTTTTCGTCGTCAATACCGGATGCGTGTAGGCGATTTTGTCCAATCTGTCGCGACTCATTCCTATTTCTGTCGGCGTGATGTCCGCGTTTCCAGCCACGAGCACCTCTAAAGCACTCTCGAATCGAGCTTTTTTCAGACCGTTAGAGGAGGTTAGCGAGGGACGTACAACCTCGATGGTAAAATTCAGGAGAATTGCGAGATCACGTATCACGTGGAAAAACATGTCGTGGATCCTGTAATTCTCACGAGGTTGAACCGCTCGATCCTTGGAATCGGTAACATTTTAGAAATGCATTATCAAAATATGCGCGTGGCTCTCCGCATCGGACACAATTTTTTTCCCAATTTTCCCTAAATTTCTCATCTTTTTCATTTATTTTAATGACGGCAAAAATAAGTCGTATAATTGGGCTCGAAAAAATTCTCTCCGCGATTACACAGATACTGCTTCTTCGATGTTGCGTGTAAAAATAATGACAAAAATAATATCGAAAAAATGTTTCGAATTCAATGAAAGTGAATTTTTATTGTATTTTCTAGAAACTTGGAACAATAGATGAGCTGGGAGTTTCTGTTTGGAAAATAAGATTCGGGGCGATCTTTACAGATCGTTATTGTCTGTGGTAGGAGGCGTATTACAACGAGAGACTTACGTTATCCGTGACTACGACGAGTATCGTCGAATTTTCCAAATTCTTTCTCCGCTGGTAGAGAACCTCGCGATTCTGATAAACGAGACCCGATTCGGGATGCCAACTGGCGAGATCAGCCGTCCGTGTCTTGTTATTTAACGCGTACCATTCTCGGATGTCTCCCGAATTTTCTTCGACAACCAACATCTCCGTGTCGAACGTCAGATGAAACATATTTTCGTCGCGTATTTTCTCCAAGATCCTCGAATCGAGGTCGACGATTAAAAACCATACGGGATAAGGCATCAGAAAAATCTCGGTAAACTTCGAGAACATCTCGACGTCTTTGGGAGATTGCAACGTGACGACGATCAGTGGCCGAAAGCGCGTTCTGTGAGGCAGACGATAATGGCTGACATTTTCGAAACTCATAGGAGACGTTCGCATTCCGTGCTTGGAGAAGAGAAAAATAGCATCGCAGACTTCCTTCGTTTCTTTCAATCCTGGGAAGCAAACGCGCCGTAAAATCCACGCGTTGGCATAGCGGTGCGATTTACTCACCGGATATTTCGTGATTCAGGAGAAAAATCGGAGCTCTGTCGCGACTCCAATGCACTTGAAATATCATGCCGACGTAGTTCGATAATTGTATTCCCAAAGTACAGCGCAATGTTAGAAAAAAGACGAGGACCAGCTCGCGAAATTGAAAACCAATCGTCGACATCGCGGACTTGAATTCGAGACCAACTGACCACTCGATTCTCGATTCGATTGATTAACTATCATTCGCGCAGTTTCGTGTCGGCTCGGATTTCCCAGCGATTATTTATTTCCTCCCGCAATCGAACGGGCATCGCGTGTCGCGATTCCATCTCTATCGCGTGCATTCGACACGCGACGACCAATTTCGAAAAAAAAGCACGCGGACGCTCTTCTTAGGAAAAACTTCGCGTAGACATTGAGAAAAAAGAAACTCGTGCTCGTTTGATCGACCGAGAATCGTGATATCAGTAGCATTCGATGTCTTTCTTCTTCTAGAAAATGAAAAATATGGCCAATTATCTGGAATATCTGAAAACACACCTGATTTTGCCTCGCACGTATGACGAGATAATTGAAAAGACGATTTGTAACGGCGTAACTTTTTACAATCTTGAATCATGTAGTCTATTTTTTCTAGGCGGTATTTTTCTCGAAATCGAATGTTACGATGCAAGGTTTTTGAAAAGTTTGATCGAAATTGTGGAACTATTTGCTAAGAAAATTGATATTTGGAAGGAAAGTATAAGAAAGCATCGAACAGTTGGAGAATCATGAAGATGAGGCAGATTTTCAGGCCTCGCCGTGGTTAATTCTGATAATAGGTAGATCAGAAGACAAACGATACATTCGAAATGAGTTTATTTGACGAAGAACGAACGAACTGATGATTCGGAATAATTACAAATCATTCGGATGGATTAAGTATTACGTATTACGTACGTATGAATTATCATCTCTGAATTTATTTGCATTCGTGTGAAGAATTACATGAAGATGCCTACTGAATTTGAACGTTTTTCTCACCGGATCGCTGTTATTAACTCGGTATAACTTGATCGCGAAAACTGGTGGTCGAAAACTCGCCGAAGTTCACAGGATAACCGAGAGGTTATTGCAGTCCATGACGATTTACAGGAGAATTGTGCTGCGACGAGAAACACCTGTTCTCTCGACTCGACTGATTTTTCTCAGCGTTTCTGCGCGTTTTTCGACCAATATATTTCGATTTTGTGCGAAAAACGTGGGACAACTTGTTTCGCGCGACTGCAGAGACACACTTCGAATTGCAGATTATTTCGAGGACCAGCACGACGACAGCGAGACCGAGGCCTGCAGACAGGATGATTAATAACGGTGCGATATCCTCGACGGTCACGACGGTGACAGTCGACGTCGTTTTCGGATTGATAACCGGAGCGTAAAGACGTTTCCATCGATCGTAGATACCGTTGGCGCGAAACTGTTGAATGCTGAAACGATACGCGATTACATTTTACTTATGACATAGCGCCGAACTCGATGAAACAACTTTCGGCTATCTGCGATGTTTACATACGAAATACGCGGTTCGATGAATTCCTATTGTAAATTAGACTCACTAATAATCGATGATGCCAACGTAAGGATTACGTTTCGACAGCGCTGCGGAGAAGCTCACGTCGAATTTCGCGTCTATAGTGACCATATCGCACGGTAAATCCATGCGTAACATGTCCCTCAGCACTTCTTGCATTAAATACGCCACCTTCTCGTTGCACACCTGCGAAGAGGGACGAACTAACGGCGTGAAGGCGTGTACAAACCCGAGCGAAGTTTGCCGAACACGAATCGAATACTTACTTGGTGAAATCCTTCGATTTTCGACCGTGGTAATTCGGCATCTGGCTTCAGCATGGATAACAGTTTCTTGGTCACCGTTTCCTTGGAGAACTTTATCGGGAAAGAAGTATTAATCACGAGTCAGCTGACTGGAAAATGGCGGAAAAAGTAGCTCGGCTCCTTCGACGAGAACAATTCACCGACCTAACGACGAAAGCTGATGCTTTTTACTGACAATGATATCGTGATTAGATTTTCATGAAGGTCAGCCGATTGTTGCGACAGCTGGTTGCCGAAATCGCGACACTTTTTGCATTTTGTAAAAATTTGAACAACGACGATGAAGTAGCGAATCGGATGACCAGTACCGTCAAAGCGCAAATATTTCTCTCTCAACATTTCGTGTCTCTTAAAACAGTTGTTCGACGTGATAATATTGCAAAGCTATTCTGTATTCTGACGGTATTAGTCGGGGTCTATTCATTGACTCCCATAATTTATGATTCTTTGCCACCGTTCCGCGACTTTACATCGATAATCTACGTCTCATGGTCACGTATCAGTGGAGTCTTGAGAAATGCAATGCTAAATAAATCGTTCAATACGCGAGCAACGCCAAATTCAGTCTCGAAACGTCACATTTTAATTCTTGACATGACGAGCTTCGATTGCTGAGTGGTGGAACTTAGGCACTCACAACTTCGCCCCAGCAAGATATATTTACCAAACTAACGTAGTCGAATTATTATTCGACATCGCGTACCACGTTTACCGAGCGTTCAACAAACGTGGACTTACTTTTAACATTTCGTAGTCGGCTCCGCCGCGAAATACGATCAGCTTGTAACTTCCGTCCTCCACGAAGCCTTCCAGCGTTGAAAAAGGCAGACGATCATCGGTGGCGGCCAGAAAACTTATCAAGGATGCGGAAAACGCAGCGGAAACCAACAACGCCGTGACGAACGTCGATAGGTACGCGATTCTGAGCGACAGCGACGTGGGATTCTCTGGAAGCGAGAGGTGGCGGATGAACCAGCCGGATTCTTTGACATCTCAATGAACTTACCAGTTGCGCCTTGCTGACAGTAAATTCCTAGGACAACGATGAAACTTTCGGCGAACGAGCTGCGCGTAGCTTCGTCACCGCCTCTGACGGCAGCGGCTATCGTCAACAGGCACGACGTCGAGAGAACAGAAATCGCAACGGCGATCCAAATCTTCGGAGCGAAAATCTGCGGATACAATTCGTATGAAGAGTTTCATCCCTCACGAACGTTTCGGAGAGATGATTTTCGTCGATTTTACCCTCACGTATCCCGACCAACGGATCGCACCCTCCGGCTGTCTGATGTATAATTTACTAGACGTATGCATCACCGGATGCGTGAAATCAACCGCTGCCATTCGCGACTTCGTCATTTTCACCACAGTAGCTACGATATCTGCTTGACCCCTCGTCAGCATGCCTATCATTCCGGTCCATTCGCCACTCGTGTGATTCCAGATTCCGTACGACGGATCTTTCGGGACTTTGATCTGCATATCGAAGTTCAAAATACTCACGAGCTCGAGAATGATTTCCCCGAAATATCCGCCGATCATGGAGTTTTCATAAGTAACCAACGGTGGATTCTGTAAGTCGTCAACACTCCGCTACACATTCCACAACTGCTGTATAAAAAAATGACCGAACTCTCACGTTTTCATACAGACTTCTGTTGCTGTTGCGCAAAAATGTTTCAAATTTAGTAAACGGAACTGTCTTGCATCCAGATAAGATAATCATATAACTTTTCTTTCATACTATTCAGCGTGATTCGAAGATGAAGGGGATCGACGGTGGTACTAGATAAGACGGACTAATTGTAAGACAATTTCTGTTCGAGTGTTGAACTTCAACTTAGCGTTTCGCAAATGAAACAACGAAGCTCGATCTTCTATCGTCTAATCCTGCCAAATAGCATGAATGTATCAGACATATTTTTGTCAATAATTATTCCGAGAAAAATAGAAAGTTTTAAAGCAGAGAAATGCTGCTTGTATTCAAATCATATCAGAAAATTTAAAAAAAAAATGAAAATATATATCAACGAGAAAAATATAAAATTGAAGTTGATATATATTTACATCTTTTTTAAATGAATTTTTTCACTCTGTATTGATTAAATCCAACATTTAAAACCAATTCTAATATACTATTATTTATATTTTCACGACTACGATCAAAAACCGAATGAATTTGTGGAAAAGTGAATTTTTATTCTTTGATCGTATTGAGAAACGAGAATAATAAAATAGACTTTTGCTATCAATTGAAATATTATAAGCTAGACACAGATAAGTTTTCAAAATGTATCATTTGAAAAACTATTTTGATGAAATAAAGTTCGAAAAATTATTTTAATTGTATTAATTTATTAAAATAATTTCTCATTTTTTTTCGAAATATCATCTTGTAGTTTTTTTTTTCGAAGAAAACACGCCACGCTGAAACCGAATTAATCGGAAAGAATTGTTGGATAATTACTGGGAATTGGATGATGAGGAGAAACGAAAATTCTGGCCTCGTTTCTTACATTTATGACAGTTACGACGATGGGAGATTTTTCCAAATTCGATCTCCTCTGGTAAAGACTTTTGTGCGATCGTAGCGCGAGACCAGTTTCCAAATTCCATGTAGCGTATTCGGCGGATCGCCGCTCGTTGCGAATCGCATACCATTCTTCGATACGATTCGAATTCGTTAGAAAAACAAACATTTGCGTGTCAATCGAGAGGTGGAAAAGACTCGCATTCCCCATTTTCGTGAGGCTTCGTAGATCAAGATCACCGTTCACAACCAACAGCCATATCGGATGGTCCATTTTCGTATATCCCGTGACTTGCGAAAACAGCGCAACTTGAAGAACAGATCTTACGATCACGACGCACAAAGACTGTGCAATTCGCGGCTTGTGAGTCGAAATTCTTTCATCCAGATTTTCAAAATCCATACTGACCGCGAGAATACCTTTCGCTGAAAGCGATCGAACGGAGTCTCGAAGTTCTCTCAACTCTTTCATCCCTAAAATGATCAAAGTAGTCGTTAATAATCGTTGTGCATTTGATACACTAACGAAACAGTACGGTACATCATGTACGATGCTTTGGAAGTTTTTTTTCTTCGCAGTAAATCGATTCAATCGTGCGTTTTCAATTATCAATTGTCCAATGTTCAACAGAGACTTACAAGAATCCTAAAATATTGGGAGCAAGTCAACTTTCAATCAATTTCGACTTCTCCGCAATCTACTTACCGTTGAAATCGTGATGCAGAAGAACAACGGAGGAGGTTTTGAAATGAGCGTGGGCCTCGGATATCAGACCATCGTAGTTCGACAACTCGAACGCGGCAGCCCAACGAAGAATTATCGCAACGAGGCACAATACTTGGAAATTAGGTGCAAACGTCTTCATCGTTTCCAAAGTCTCGGGAACGACTAACAACGCTGCTCGTGTCGCGGCTACGAAGAAACACAGGTGAATCCATAGGCGAGACCCGTCGAAGAATCGGCTCTTAATTGAATTAATGTTTTATTATTCAGGCTGCTCATTGTATTCTCCGAGTTTTACCGGTTCAGAGCTTCTTTCGCTTCCGATGAATTGCCTTTGATGTTCGGTGGCGGAAATGCGAGTAAAAGTCGACCAACTTCGAGGCCATGAATTGGTGTGCCAAGCTTTTCCCTGTACTTACTTTCATTAGGTGTACGAGCCAGGAGTTGCCACGTACGTATAATACACATTGCGTCGTGAGACTACCTGATGTCGGAGCTGTAGGCTCATCCAACACTCTCGGCATCGCCAGGCGATAATAATAATTTTTCCCCAATTCTCGCGGAAACGATGCAGCAGTTTTTGATACGAACAATCGGAATCCGTGTTCAGAGAATAAACGTGACATTTCTATCGACGATGAAAAATAAAATGAATATTGACGCGATTATTGAACTTGTTTGCACGTGACGTCGTCGTGTTATAATCGATGAACTTTTGCTATTGAGCCTAATAGGCTCGATGAGTCATTCATTGATAGACTATCTGTTTTTCTGATGAGTTTTGTCAAAAGTATGAAACTGATCGCCGAAAAAGTTGTCGGATGAAAGTACGAGAAACCGATGAAGAATCACGACGATGGAAACATTTTTCGAGACTGATTGTTGCTATTTGTGATGCGAGGTAGATGCGAAGACAGATGACAGATTCGACATAAGTTTATTTGAGACGAAGCGAATGGATTAATATTAATAATTCGTTGGAATAAATGAGGATGTTGAGTGAGCCCCGATCCACATGTAGTAAATGAAACGTATGGATCACGACCTATGAAATTCTTTTCGTGTATTCCGAAAATCAGATGAAGATGCCTGGTAAATTTGAAAATTCTGGTCACAGGATCACTGCCATTATTTCGGCATGACTGGTTCATCAAAAAACTCGATGTGCCCAATGTATGTAATGTTCAAGTAATAACCAATGTAATTCGATTGCATATTGATTCACACGAGGATTGCATGAAAAGTATCTGTCACTCAAAACGCCGGTGCTATCGACTGGATCGGTTTTCCCAGCTCGCCTGCAAAGTCTCAGCGCGTTCGTTGTACAATATATTGCGATATTTTGCGAAAGACATTGGTCAACTTCTTTCGCGCGACTGCAGAGACACACTTCGAATTGCAGATTATTTCGAGGACCAGCACGACGACGGCGAAACCGATGCCGGCAGTTAGGATGATTATCAACGGTGCGATATCTTGGAAGGTCACGACGGTGACAGTCGACGTCGTTTTCGGATTAATGACCGGATCATGAGAACGTTTCCATCTATTGTGAATACCGTTGTAGCGAAATTGTTGAGCGCTGAAACGATAGGTACCCGATTATATTTTACCTCTGACACGAAGCCAAACATATCAAAATGGATGTCAGCGATCTCCGTCAGTTTTATGAGGAATACTCCGATCGACGAATTCGTATTACGGATCAGACTCACTAATATCTGATGATGCCGGAGTAAGGATTATGTTTCGACAGCGGGATGGAGCCAATCCCACGGATTTTCGTATCTATGTCGACCAGATCGCACGGTACATTCATTTCCAACAGGTTCCTCAGCTCTTGTTGCATGAATAACGCCACCTTCTCGTTGCATACCTGCGAAAAGAGACAAACTAACGGGGTGTCGACGTGTACGAACATGACCGAGTTTTGCTCCACACGAATCGAATACTCACCAGGTGAAATCCTTCCATTGTCGTCGCTGGTAATTCGGAAGTTGGCTTCAACATGAGGAACAGTTTCTTGGTCACCGGTTCCTTGGAAAGCTTAATCAAAAAATAATAATAATAATAAAGACTCGTCCGCCGTCGAGAAAATGGTGAACAGAGCAGCATGACCTCATCAACAAAAACAATTCATCGACATTCCGATGAAAACTGATCCTTTTCACTGACAATAAGATCGTGTTGAGCTTCTAGTGCAGGTCAGCCGATTGTTAGGAGGGCAGTTTACCTAAACCGCGGAGCAATTTTAACCACGACTATGGAGTATGGAAGCAAATGACCGTGACTGTCCAAATGTAAATATTTCCGTCTCAACATGTCGTGTTTCTTAACATTTAGACGGCAGGCATTTGAGAAATTTTAAATAACTTTTTTTTTAGAAAGATGATATCGAGTCCACAACATTGGACCAAATTGATGACCATTGTTAGAAGGTCAATGACCTTACACCGAATGGCGAGTGCGGGCCCTCTAAAGGTTGGATCAGTTGTTCGACATGATATCGCAAAGTTAATCTATGACGGTATGAACCAGGGTCTAATAATCTGCTTCCATATCGTAATACTCGTTGCCATTCTTTAGCGACTCTACATCGATAGTCTACAGTTGCATGGTTACGATTTATTCGGGTCTTGAGAAATGTGATGGTAGATCGATCGTTCAATATAAAAGCGAAGTCGAATTCAGTTTCGAGACGTCACATTTCGATTTTCGACATGATACGCGTTCGATTGCTGAAAGGTGGGACCTTGGCGTCAGCAAGTTCATCCTGGCAGGATATATTCACCATAGGAACGCAGTCGAATCATTATTTGACATCGCGTTTCATGTTTGACGCGCATTCAACGAAGGTGAACTCACTTTCAACATGTCGTAGTCGGCTCCACCGCGAAGTACAATCAGCTCGTAACTTCCGTCTTCCACGAAGCCTTCCAGCGTTGAAAAAGGCAGACGATCATCGGTGGCGGCCAGAAAACTTATCAAGGATGCGGAAAACGCAGCGGAAACCAACAACGCCGTGACGAACGTCGATAGATACGCGATTCTGAGCGACAGCGACGTAGGATTCTCTGGAAGCGAGAGGTGGCGGATGAACCAGCCGGATTCTTTGACATTTCGATAAACTTACCAGTTGTGCCTTGCTGACAGTAAATTCCCAGGACAACGATGAAACTTTTGGCGAACGAGCTGCGCGTAGCTTCGTCGCCGCCTTTGACGGCAGCGGCAATCGTCAACAGGCACGACGTCGAGAGAATAGAAATCGCAACGGCGATCCAAATCTTCGGAGCGAAAATCTGCGGATACAATTCGTATGAAGAGTTTCATCCGTCACGAACGTTTCGGAGAGATGATTTTCGTCGATTCTACCTTCACGTATCCCGACCAACGGATCGCACCCTCCGGCTGTCTGATGTATAGTTTACTAGACGTATGTATCACCGGATGCGTGAAATCAATCGCTGCCACTCGTGGGTTCGTCATTTTCATCACAGCAACTGACATATCTGCTTCACCCTGTGTCATCATTCTCATCATTCCGGTCCATTCGCCACTCGTGTGATTCCAGATGCCGTAGGACGGGTCTTTCGAGACTTTGATTTGCATATCGATATTCAAAACGCTCACGAGCTCCAAAATAATCTCCCCGAAATATCCGCCGATCATGGAATTTTCATGAGTAACCAACGGTGGATCCTGTAAATCGTCACCACTCCGCTAAACATGTCATAGCTGCTGTATAGAAAAATTGTCGAACTTTTGCGTATTTACGCGAAACCGGTGTTTGAATCAGATCGAACAATGACTAGTTCTTGAGGTTGTTTTGTCCACTTCATATTGAAATATTTTCAAGCTAGACTGGAAAAAAGTAGCTACTACTTCGATTACGCGAAGTATTGATTCGAAAGAAAAATCCATATTTCAAGTAATTTGAACTAAAAAAATGTATTGGAAGAATTAAATTTCGATGATAATCCCGCTTTTATTTTTTCTAAAACAATAAATTACGAATATCATTTATGAATTCAACATTGAAAAATTTCGATGTACTTAAAATCTATTTTGTACATGACAAACTGTTAGGGGAAATAAATCTAATTTTTCAATTAGGTATATTGGAAATAACAAAAATGATGAAAGTTTGACATAAATTGAACTATTATCAGCTATCAATTCAAAATACTAATTTACTTTTTATTTCAACTAATTTGCAGGATAAAATGATTGAAATTCAAATTGACGAAAATAAACTTATACAAACTGTTTTACTCGTACGAATCGATTGAGTATATTTCTTATTTTGTCTTCTAGCTATTATTTCAGAGTCATCATCCTGGACGAAAGTACTCCACGCCAAAAACGAATGAATCGGGAAGAACCGTTCGATAATTACTGAGATTTCATAACGAGGAGGAAGGATAATACTCGCCGCGTTTCTTACATGTATAACAGACACGACGACGGGGGACTTTTCCAAATTCGATCTCCTCTTGTAAAAATTTTTCTTCGATCTTAGCGCGAGACCAGTTTCCGAATTCCATGTAGCGTATTCGGCGGATCGCCTCTCGTTGCGAATCGCATACCATTCTTCGATACGATTCGAGCTCGTTCGAAAAACCAACATTTGCGTGTCAATCGAAAGGTGAAAAAGACTCGCATTCCCCATTTTCGTGGGACTCCGTAGATCAAGATCACCCTTCACAATCAACAGCCATATCGGAAGGTTCATTTTTGTATATCCCGTGACGTTCGAAAATGCCGCAACTTGACGAGCAAATCTCAAGATCACGACGTACAAAGACCGTGCAGTTCGTGGCCTGTGAGCTGAAATTCTTTCATCCAGACTTCCAAAATCCATACTGACCGCCATGATACCTTTCGCTGAAAGCGATCGAATGGAATCTCGAAGTTCTTTCAATTCCTTCATCCCTAAAATAATCAAAGTCGTCGTTCATAATCGTCGTAGATTCGAATCAAAAACTGGCTTTTATGCCTTATGGATATAACAATTTTGGATGATAGACATCTTCGAACATTCAGACTTATATGAGATGATGGATGTTCGATCTGCAGATACAGATTTCCTACTCGTCAACCTCTCCGCAATCTGTACTCACCATTGAAATCGTGATGCAGAAGAACAACGGAGGAGGTTTTGAAATGCGCGTGGACCTCGGATATCAGACCATCGTAGTTCGACAACTCGAACGCGGCAATCCAACGAAGAATTATCGCAACGAGGAACAATACTCGGACTCTAGGTGCGGATATCGTCATCGTTTCCAAAGTCCCGGGAATAACTAACAACGCTGCTCGAGTCGCTGATACGAAGAAAAACACGTGAATCCGTAGACGAGACGCGTCGACTTCGCCTTTTCCATTTCTTAATTGGATTGATGTTCAATTATTTAGGTTCTTCATGGTACTTGTCGAGTTTTACCTACTCGAAGCTTCTGTTGGTCGCCACGAATGGCGCTCGATGCTCGACAGTGCGAATGCGAGTGAAAATCGTAAAACTTGGAGACCATGAACTAATGTACCGAGCTTTTTAATTTACTAACTTTCATCAAGTAGACGACTCGGAAATTGCCACCTATGTACAATGCAACTATTGCATCGTAACAGTCATACCTAAGCAGTCGGGTCACCTAACACGCCCAAAGTCAACATGCGATGACATCAATTCTTTGCCAACTTTTACGAGAACGAGCGAACAGTTTTCGATACGAACTATCTAACATCGCATTCGGAGGATAGACGTGAAATTTCAATCGACGATGAAAAATAAAATGAATATTCACGCGATTGTCGAACTTGTTCGGATGTTACATCTTCGCGTTATGATCGATGAGCTTTCGCTGTTGAACCTATTGCCTAGCGACGAGCGTAGGCATAGACTGGATCAGTCATTTATCGAGAGACTACTTTATCTCTTGTCGAATTATTCTTGGATCCGCGAATCATTCGCGCGATATGTGTTCTTCGACCGAAAATTGTAATATCAGAATGATCCAACATTTTTCTATTCGTGGAAATCGAAGCGTGTTCGAAATTATCTGAAATATCTGAAAACACGCGTGATTGTGTCTCGCAAAAGATGATAAGATAATTGAAAAAAAGATGTGTAGCCAATGATTCCGTAACTTTTAACTATTTTACTACTTGTTATTTTCAAGTCGATACGTTTCGCGGCTGTATTCTGCCGAAACGAATATTACGATCAATTTTTCTGGAAAGTGTGGTCAAAAGTATGAAACTGTTTGTTGAGAAAGTTGACGTTGCGGAAAAAAATATGAGAAACCAGCCAATCGATGAAGAATCGTGACTATGAGAAAAGTTCTCGAGACTAATTGTGGCTATTTCCGGGGTAAGATGAATCAGAAGACAAATGACAGATTCGTCATAAGTTTATTTCGAACGAGATGAATGAATTGATAATAACAATTCATTCGCAAAAATAATGACGTTCGTTAAGCACAGATTTATTCGTCGCAAATAAAGCGTATGGATCATTCGTTATCGTTCTTTCCAAAAATCAAAGGAGAGGTCTGGTAAATTTGGAAATTCTTGTCATAGAATCGCTGCCATCAGCTCGGCACGACTAGTTCGTCAAACAACGCGTTATGCCCAATGTATGTGTTCTCGTGCTGACCAACGTAGTTCGATTCTTGGTGATTCGAAATATCCGCTCTCCCGACTCGCCTTGAGACTCAGCGCCTCTGCCGACCAATATATTTCGATGTTGTGCGAAAAACGTGGGTCAACTTGTTTCGCGCGATTGCAGAGACACGCTTCGAATTGCAGATCATTTCGAGGATCAGCACGACGACGACGAGACCGATTCCTGCGGTTAGGATAATTAACAACGGTGTGATATCCTCGACGGTCACGACGCTGACAGTCGGCGGCGTTTTTGGATTGAGAACCGAAGCATGAAAACGTTTCCATCGATCGTAGATACCGTGGTATCGAAATTCCTGCATGCTGAAACGATACGCGATTACATTTCACCTCTGACATGTAGTCAAACCTAATAAAATAAATTTCGGCTGGGTATTTCTGTCGCTGACATGCGAATAATGCCGTTCGTTAAATTCGTATTATAAATTGAACTCACTAGTATTTGATGATGCCGTAGTAGGGGTTACGTTTCGACAGCGCTACGGAGAAACTTGCATCGAACTTCGTGTCTATGTTGACCATATCGCACGGTAAGTCCATGCGTAACATGTCCCACAGCACTTGATACGTGAAAAACGCCACCTTCTCGTTGCACACCTGCGAAAGGGGCCAAACTAACGAGATTCGACGCGTACAAACGCGACTGAACCTTGCTCTACGCGAATCGAGTACTCACTTCACGAAATCCTTCCATTGTCGACTCTGGTAATTCGGAATTTGGTTTCAACATGGAGAACAGTTTCTTGGTCATCGGATCTGTGGAAGACTTGATTGGAAAAAAAATCATAATCACTCGGGGCTGACTAGAAAATGGTGGAAAAATCAGCTTGGCTCAATTTAGCGACATTCGGACGAAAGTTCAGCTTCAATTTTCATTTTTAAGAGCTCATTTTAACCTCCTGCCCCCCTCCCCCTTTCCCCTCCCGCCCAATATTCTTCTTCTCGGTTTGTCACCTGGTTTTCTTCAATTACATACACAGGCCGTGGTGCGATTTAGGCGACGGCAACTTTCTTCCGAATACGAATGGTAGATCAATGATAGAATTTCGGCGAGCTGGCAGGAGATGGTTACCAAGCTCTTGCGGTCGAATCATCGATCGACTCTGCGTCCCACGTTCGCCGTGCTTTCAACAAACATATACTTACTCTTAGCATATCGTAGTCGACTCCACCGCGAAATAGTATCAGCTTGTAACTTCCGTCCTCCACGAAGCCTTCCAGCGTTGAAAAAGGCAGACAATCATCGGTGGCGGCCAGAAAACTGATCAAGGATGCGGAAAACGCAGCGGAAACCAACAGCGCCGTGACGAACGTCGATAGATACGCGATTCTGAGCGACAGCGACGTGGGATTCTCTGGAAACGAGAGGTGGCGGATGGACCAGCCGGATTCTTTGACATTTTGATGAACTTACCAGTTGTGCCTTGCTGACAGTAAATTCCCAGAACAACGATGAAACTTTTGGCGAACGAGCTGCGCGTGGCTTCGTCGCCGCCTTTGACGGCAGCGGCAATCGTCAACAGGCACGACGTCGAGAGAATAGAAATCGCAACGGCGATCCAAATCTTCGGAGCGAAAATCTGCGGATACAATTCGTATGAAGAGTTTCATCCGTCACGAACGTTTCGGAGAGATGATTTTCATCGATTTTACCTTCACGTATCCTGACCAACGGATCCCCCCGCCCGGCTGTCTGATGTATAGTTTGCTAGACGTATGTATGACTGGATGCGTGAAATCAATCGCTGCGCCTCGTGACTTCGTCATTTTCATCACAGCAACTGACATATCTACTTCACCCTTTACCAACATTCCCATTATTCCAGTCCATTCGCCACTCGTCCGATTCCTGATTCCGTACGACGATTCTTTCGGGACTTTGATCTGCATATCGAAGTTCAAAATGCTCACGAGCTCCACAATGACCTCACCGAAATATCCGCCGATCGTGGAGTTTTCATAAGTAACCAACGGTGGATTCTGTAAGTCTCCAAAATTCCGTTAACCATTCAGTAACTGGTGTATAAAAAAAATTACCCAACTCTTTCGTTTTTACAGACTTGTGCACGGAGAAAATAAAACTATTGTTCCTATAAAAATATAGATATAACACCTATGTTAACATAGGAATCATTCCTATGTTATATTTTCCGGCAGAAAAGCTCAATTGCGAATTACGAACAGGCGTGTGCATCAGATCGAATAATGAATCTCTCCGTTCGTTTTCTTTTTCGTAGTTCCTATTGGAATGTTTTCGAGCGAGACTGGACGAAGTAACTGTCAATCTGCATAAAGCAAGTTGATGATTGCTCGAAGTATCAATTTGAGAAGCAGATCTTGATTTGTTCAATTCATGGAATAATACATTTGAAACATCATGTTGATAAAAATAAACCTCTACAAACAAGTCTAATTGTATCAAATGATTGAAATTATTTCCGGAATATTATTTTAGAGTTCCTATCTCTGAAGAAATTACTGTACGCTGAGAATGAATTAATGAAAAAGAATCGTTCGAGTATCACTGGGATTTGGATGATGAGGTGCAACGAAAATACTGGCCTCGTTTCTTACATGTATAACAGCTACGACGAGAGGAGATTTTTCCAAATTCGATCTTCTCTGATAAAGACTTTTGTTCGATCGTAGAGCGAGACCAGATTCGGAATCCCACGTAGCGTATTCGGCGGATCGCCGCTCGTTGCGAATCGCATACCATTCTTCGATACGATTCGAGTTCGTTCGAAAAACAAACAATTGCGTGTCGATCGTTAGGTGAAAAAAACTCTCGTTTTCCATTTTCGTGGAGCTTCGTAGATCAAGATCACCGGTCACGATCAATAGCCATATTTGAAGATCTATTCTCCTACTTCGAGCGATATTCGAAAGCGCCGCAACTTGATCAGCAGATTTTAAGAATACGACGACCAAGGACTGGGAAATTCGTGGCGTTTGGAACGGGATGCCTTCTCGCATTTTTTTAGAATCCGCACTGACCGCGAAGATACCTTTTGCTGAAAGCGATCGAATGGAATCTCGAAGTTCTTTCAATTCTTTCCATCCTGAAATGATCAAAATCGCCTTCAATAAACATCGTAAATTTTATCACATCGAAACAAAAGCTATGATACACGATTGACGATGCCTTGGGAGCTTTTTTTCACTCTGCGGTGGATCGATTCGCTCGTGCATTTTCAATTGTCGTACAGAGATTTGCACGAATTTTTAACTGTGGATACCGCGCGAAAATCGGTTGTCGGCAATCGGATGACCGGGAACTCAACATTCAATCAATTGTGCGAATCGAAATGAATTTTAAACTCGGAAATCAAATTCGACGCTAGCAGCTTCGGTGGTTTATGAATTGAGCAATTTTGGGAAATAATGACTATCCAGTCTGTGGATACAAATTTCCTCAATTCACCGTGTGACGAATGTAGCGATCACCGCTACATCGTTCAATTACTTTGACATAGCTCATAATTTGTAAAAGGTGAATGACACGAGAAATCAATCGGATTTGGTGCTAGACGTTTAACTTCTCTTTACTCGATCGCACCGCATTCTACTTACCATTGAAATCGTGATGCAAGAAAACAACGGAGGAGGTTTTGAAATGCGCGTGGACCTCGGATATCAGACCATCGTAGTTCGACAACTCTATCGCGGCAGTCCAACGAAGAATCACTGCGACGAGAGATAACACTTGGAGTCTGGATGCGCGTGTCGTCATCGTTTCCAAAGTCCTCGGAACGACTAACAACGCTGCTCGTGTCACTGCTACCGAGAAACACGCGTGAATCTACTGGTGAGACACGTTGACTTCGACGATCGGCTCTTAATTGAATTGATGTTCAATTATTTAGGTTATTCATCGTATTCGTCGAATTTTACCGGATCGAAGCTTCTTTCGCGCGATACCAACTGCGCCCTATGCTAGATAGTGATAATGTGAGCGAAAGTCGTAAAACTTCGAGTCCATAAGTTGGTGTACCAAGTTTTTCAATGTACCTACTTTCATTAGGTGTACGTGCCAGAAATTGCCACCTACGTGTAATGCAACTAAATTGCATCGTAACAGTAATGCCTACCCATCGGGTCACCTAACGCTCTCAAACTCAACACGCGATAACGATAATAATTATCGTCAGAATCATTCTTCCTCAATTTTCACAGAGACGATGCAAGACTTTACGCTGCGAACAATCAAACATCGCATTTGGAGGTGAATTTGAACGTGAAATTTCTATGGACGATGAAATCTAAAATGACTATTCACGTGATAATGGAACTGGTTTTTCACGTGGAAGTCGTCGGTTCATGATCGATAAGCTTTCGCTATTGAGCCTATCGCCTGGTGAGGCATTTAATCAAAAACTATCTTACTTCTTATCAAATTATTCTTAGATCCGCGAAGCATTCATGCGACATGCGTTATTCGACTGAGAATCGGAATAGCACAATGATTCGATGTTTTTCTTTCCATGGAAAATGAAAAGTTTTTGTCTCATGAGAGATGGTAAGATAATTAACAACGATGCGTACCCAATGATTCCGTGAACTTTGACTATTTCACTATTTTTTACTTTCACGTCGATACGTAGACTATGATTTCGCGGCTGCAGAATCCCGAAAACGGATATTACGATCTGTTTTTCGATAAGTTTGGTCGGAACTGCTCGCTGAGAAAGTTGTCGTTGCGAATAAGAGTACGAGAAACCGGTAGAGAATCGTGACGATGCAAAAAGTTTTCGAGATTGATTTTTGTTGTTTCCGATGTAAGGTAGTTGAGAAGACAAATTACAGATACGACATAAGTTTATTTGAGACAACGTGAATAAACTAACAATAAGAATTCGTCGGAATAAATGACGACGTTAGGTGAGCACCGATCAATATGTCGCGAATTAAACATACGGATCGCGATCTATGAATTTATTTTCGTTCATTCCGAAAATCAGATGAAGATGCCTAGTAAATTTGAAAATTCTCGTGACAGAATCACTGCCATTGTTTCGGTATGACTAGTTCGTGAAAAACTGGATATGCTCAATGTATGTAACGTTCACGTAATAACTAATGTGATTCGATTGCAAGTTGACTCACACGAGGATTGCATGAAAAGTATCTGTGACTCAAAAGGCTTGTGCTTGCGATTGGGCTGGTTATTCCCAGCTCGCCTCACGTCTTACCGCGTCTGTCGACCAATATACTTCGATTGCTTGCGAAAAACATTGGTCAAATTGTTTGAGGTGATTGCAGCTTTATAGACACACTTTGAATTGCAGATTATTTCGAAAGCCAGCACGACGAGGGCGAGACCGATGCCAGCAGTCAGGATAATTATTAACGGTGCGATATCATCAACGGTCACGACGGTGACAGTTGACGTCGTTTTCGGATTGACAACCGGAGCATAAAACCGTTTCCATCGATCGTAGACACCGTTGTAGCGAAATTCTTGAATGCTGGAACGATAGGCGATTACATTTTACCAATGACATACAGTGAAATCTGTTAAAATAGATTTCAGCTGGGTATTTCTGACGTTCAGATACGAATCAAGCCGTTTGATGAATTCCGAATATAAAATGAACTCACTGGTAATTAATGACGCCATAGTAAGGATTACGTTTCGACATCGCTACGGAAAAACTCGCATCATATTTCGTGTCTATAGCGACCATATCGCACGGCAAATCCATTCGTAACATGTCCCTCAGAACTTCTTGCGTTAAATACGCCACCTTCTCGTTGCACACCTGCGAAACGGGACAAACTAACGGGGTATCGGCGTGTACGAACCTGACCGAGCTCTGCTCCACACGAATCGCATACCCACCTGTTGGAATCCGCCGATTTTCGAATCTGGTAGATCGGAAACTGGCTTCAACATGGAGAAGAGTTTCTTTGTCACCGGTTCCTTGGAAAACTGAATCACAAAAAATAACAATAATCACTCGTCGGCTGACGAGAAAACAGCAGAAAAAGCAGCTTGGCTTCTTCAGCCAGAAAAATTTAGCGACATTTCGACGAAGCTGATCCTTTGTAGTAACAATGAGATCGCATTTAGCTTTAAGTGAAGGTCAGCCGATATTTATGGAAGCGGGTTGCCTAAATCGCGCTACTTTTCGCCTTCGGCAGAAGTCTGAACGACGACAATGAAGTAGCGAATCGAATGATCGTTACATTGTCGTGCGTTGAACAAACGTGTACTTACCTTTAGCATGTCGTAGTCGGCTCCACCACGATAAACGATCAGCTCGTAACTTCCGTCCTCCACGAAGCCTTCCAGCGTTGCAAAAGGCAGACGATCATCGGTGGTGGCTAGAAAACTTATCAAGGATGCGGAAAACGCAGCGGAAACCAACAGCGCCGTGACGAACGTCGATAGGTACGCGATTCTGAGCGACAGCGACTTGGGATTCTCTGAAAGCCAGAGGTTAGCGTTCATCGTGACGGATAAGCCCGCCGGATTTATTGGGGCTACGATGAACTTACCAGTTGTGCCTTGCTGACAGTAAATTCCCAGGACAACGATGAAGCTTTTGGCGAACGAGCTGCTCGTAGCTTCGTCACCGCCTCTGACAGCAGCGGCAATCGTCAACAGGCACGACGTCGAGAAAACAGAAATCGCAACGGCGATCCAAATCTTCGAAACGAAAATCTGCGGACATAGTCCGTATGAAGAGCTTCATCCGTATGAGAGATAATTTTCATCGATTCTACCTTCAAGTATCCTGACCAACGGATCCCACCCTTCGGCTGTCTGATGTATAGTTTACTAGACGTACGTAACACTGGATGCGTGAATTCGATCGCTGCCATTCGCGGCGTCGTCATTCTCACCACAGCGGCTATCATATCTACTTCACCCCTCACCAACATTCCCATCATCCCGGTCCATTCGCCACTCGTCTGATTCCAGATTCCGTACGACGGGTCTTTCGAGACTTTGATCTGCATATCGACATTCAAAGTCCGCACGAGCTCCAGAATGATCTCACCGAAATATCCGCCGATTTTGAAATTTTCATAAGTAACTAACGGTGGATCCTGTAAATCGTTAACACTCCGCTAAGCATATCATAAGTGCTGTATAAGAAAATTTCTTACATTTATGACTGACACGACGATGGAAGACTTTTCCACGTTCGATCTCCCCTTGTAAAAAGTTTTGTTCGGTCGTAGCACGAGACCAGATTTCGAATCCCATGTAGCGTATTCGGCAGATCGCTGCTCGTTGTGAATCGAATACCATTCGTCGATACGATTCGAGTTTGTTCGAAAAACCAACATTTGCGCGTCAATCGCGAGGCGAAAAGAACTCTCATTCCCGATTTTCATGGAGTTTCGTAGATCAAGATCAACAATCAACAACCATATAGGAACTTCCATTGTCGTATATCCCGTGACGTTCGAAAATAACGCAACTTGATGAGCAGATTTTAGGATCACGACGGCCAAAGGCCTTGGAATTCGTGGCCTGTGAGACGGAATTCTTTCATCCAAACTTGCAAAATCCATACTGACCGCGAGGATACCTTTCGCTGAAAACGATCCAATGAAATCTCGCAGTTCTTTCAATTCTTTCATCCCTAAAATGATCAAAGTCGTCGTTAATAATCGTCATAGATTCGATACATTGGGAAAACACTACGGTACGTCATTTACGATGTTTTGATTGAGTATGATCTCCCCGAGTTATGTTTTTGAAATGGGCAAAAAAGAAGGGTTCGATAGCCGTGCTATCTTCATCTGGCTTATATGGGTAGTATCTGAGAAAGATACGTGTAAATTTGTAACATGTAGCCATGACAGCGATCATGTTGACGGTTCGGCGAATTCTGCCTGACTAGAAATTGACGATGTAGTGATGGAAATTCATCTTTTCCTCGTTCGAATGCCCGCAATCTACTCACCATTAAAATCGTGATGCAGAAGAACAACGGAGGAGGTTCTGAAATGCGCGTGGACCTCGGATATCAGACCATCGTAGTTCGACAACTCGAACGCGGCAATCCAACGAAGAATTATCGCAACGAGGAACAATACTTGCAGTCTAGATGCGGATGCCGTCATCGTTTCGAAAATCCCGGAAATGACTAACAACGCTGCTCGTGTCGCTGCTACGAAGAAACACGCGTAAATCCATAGTCGTCACGCCTTGACTTTACCGATATCGGCTCTTAATTGGATTGATATTCATTTATTTAGGTTGTTTATCCTGTTCGTCGAGTTTCACTGGCTCGAAGTTTTTCTTTCGCCCGTTCGAACCGCACCTGATGCTCGATACTAATAACGCCTGTGAAAGTCGTAAAACTTGGAGACCATGAACTGGTGTACCAAGCTTTTCAATGTATCTACCTTTCATTAGGTGCACGAGCCAGAAATTGCCACCAACGTAATGCCTACGTAGTCGGGTCACCCCACACTCTCGAAGTCAGCATGCGATAACGATAATAATCATCGTCAGAGTTATTCGTCCCCAATTTTCACGGAAACGATGCAACAGTCTTCGATATCGACGATGAAAAATAAAATGAATATTCACGCGATTGTCAAACTTGTTTGGACATCTCGCCTCGACGTCTCGCGTTATGATCGATGAACTTCCGCTATTGAGCCTATTGCCTGGCGACGAGCGTAAGGATAGACTCGATCAGTCATTTATTGAGAGACTGACTACCTTATGTCTTGTCAAATTATTCTTGGATCCGCGAATCATTCGCGCGATATGTGTTATTCGGCAGAGAATCGTAATATCAGAATGATTCGATGTTTTTCCTTTCGTGGAAACTGAAAGTTGTTCGAAATTATGGTAAGATAATTGAAAAGATGACGTGTACCCACTCATTCCGTAACTTTCAACTATTCTAATATTGTTTACTCTCAAGTCGATGCGTTTCGCGGCTGCATTTTCTGTGAACGAATATTACGATCAATTTTTGTGAAAAGTCCGATTGAAAGTATAAGACTGTTTGATCAGAAAGTTAACGTTGCGGAGGGAAATATCAGAAACATCAGTGAAGAATCGTGACGATGAGAAAAGTTATTGTGATTAATAATACAGGACCACCAACCCAATCAGCCATCAACACCGCCCAGATTCGGTGTACGTCGTGTTCCAGAGAACGCTGAATTCGAATCCAGTGTCCGTTTGACCTCGTCATATCACAGTGAAGGGCATTCCGGAGTCAAATGGAGCAAATGTCATGGAAGTGCATGAAAAACGCTACCATGTGTGTTCGAGGTTTCTTCATTTGACCTTGAAGTGTACTTGGCCGTGACACCGAAGTCGAATTCAGCGTCTTCTGAAACATAGGATACACCGAGTCTGAGCTGTGTTGCTTGGTTGATCAGGCGTGTGGTCCAGTGTAATTTGAGACTAACAATTATCGTGACTATTTCTCATGCAAAGTAGATCAGAAGACGATCAACAGATTCGACATAAGTTTATTTGAAAATAAATAAGTGAACTGATAATAACGCATACAAATTCTCTGTGACTCAAAACACCTGATCTTTCGACTTGACTGCTTTTTTTCAGGCCCGCCTTAAGCCTTTGTGCGAAAAACACTGGTCAACTTATTTCGCGCGATTGCAGAGACACGCTTCGAATTGCAGATTATTTCGAGGAACAGCACGACGACGGCGAGACCGGCGCCTGCAGCCAGGATAATTAATAACGGTGCGATATCCTCGACGCTCACGACGATGACAGTCGACGTCGTTTTCGGATTGATAACCGGAGTATACAATCGTTTCCACCGATTGTAGATACCGTTGTAGCGTAATTGTTGAATGCTGAAACGATACGCGATTACATTTTACCTATGACATTCGTATTATGAATTGAACTCACTAATATCTTATGATGCCGAAGTAAGGATTATGTTTCGATAGCGCGAGGGAACCACTCCCATAGAATTTCGTGTCTACGTCAACCAGATCGCACGGTAAATCTATGCGTAACATGTCCTTCATCACTTGTTGCATGAACAGCGCCACCCTCTCGCTGCACACCTGCGAAAGGGAACAATCGATATTAATTACGCAGGTGGTGTTGACGTGTACAAACTCGACCGAGCGTTGATCCACGCGAATCGAATACTCACTTGACGAAATCCTTCGATTTTCGATTGTGGTAATTCGGCATCTGGCTTCAACATGGAGAACAGTTTCTTGCTCAGCGGTTCCGTGGAAGCCTTTATCGGAAAAAGAATCAATTACTCGTCGACTGACCATGAAATGGCGGCAAAAGTATCTTGACATTTCGATGAAAGCTGATTCTTTTTACTGACAATGAGATCGTGTTTAGATTTTAATGAAGGTCAGCCGATTGTTACGAAGGAAAGTTGCCTTAATCGCGCCACTTTTTGCATTCTGTAGAAATTTGAACAAGGACAATGTGAAAATATTCCCCTCTCAACATTTCATGCCTCTTGGAACAGTTGTTCAACGTGATAATATCTGAAAGTTATTCTGTGACGGTACGAATCAGGGTCTATTCATCCATTCCCATAATTTATGACTCGCTACCGCCGTTTCGCGACTTTACATCGATAGTCTACAGTCGCATGGCCACGATTCAGCAGAGTCTTGAGAAATGCGATGGCAATTCAATCATTCGATACACCAGCAACGTCAAATTCAGTTTCGAGACGTTACATTTCGATTCTTGACATGACAAGCGTTCGATTTCTGAGTGGTGGAATTTAAGCCTCGGCGAATGTCTACTGGCAAGATGAATTTACCAAACTATCGCGGTCGAATTATTGTTTGACATCGCGTATCACGTTTGTCGTGCGTTCAACAAACGCGGACTTACTCTTAGCATGTCGTAGTCGGCTCCACCACGAAATACGATAAGCTTGTAACTTCCATCCTCCACGAAGCCTTCCACCGTTGAAAACGGCAGACTATCGTCGGTGGCGGCCAGAAAACTGATCAAGGATGCGGAAAACGCAGCGGAAACCAACAACGCCGTGACGAACGTCGATAGGAACGCGATTCTGAGCGATAGCGACGTGGGATTCCCTGCGAACGAAAAGTTAGCGTTCATCGTGGCGAATAAACCCGCCGGATTCATCGACATTTCGATAAACCTACCAGCCATGCCTTGCTGACAGTAAATTCCCAGAACAACGATGAAACTTCCCGCGAACGAGCTGCGCGTAGCTTCGTCCTCGCATTTGACGGCAGCGGCAATCGTCAACAGGCACGACGTCGAGAGAACAGAGATCGCAACGGCGATCCAAATCTTCGGAGCGAAAATCTGCGGATACAATTCGTATGAAGAGTTTCATCCGTCACGAACGTTTCGGAGAGATGATTTTCACCGCTTATACCTTCACGTATCCTGACCAACGGATCCCACTCGCCGGCCGTCTGATGTATAATTTACTAGACGTGTATATCACCGGATGCGTGAAATCAATCACAGCCATTCGCCCCGTCATCATTTTTACCACATTAGCTACGATATCTGCTTCCCCCCTCACCAACATTCCCATCATCCCGGTCCATTCGCCACTCGTCTGATTCCAGATTCCGTATGACGGGTCTTTCGGGACTTTGATCTGCATATCGAAGTTCAAAATGCTCACGAGCTCCAAAATGACCTGACCGAAATATCCGCCGATCGTGGAGTTCTCATAAGTAACCAACGGTGGATTCTGTAAATGGTCAACACTCCGCTAAATATGCCACAACTGCTGTATAAAAATTCGACGAACGTTTTCGTTTATAGACAGATTTCTTTTACTTTCGTGCAAAAATCTTGCAAATTCTCTCGTTAGATGGCCTTTCGATCTAGGTAACAAAAAAATATAACTTGAAAAAATGTAGTTACACCAAAAGGTCGTTACTTTCCTCGTAAATTTGACAAATATTATCCCCACCTTCGGAATATATAAATCAAAAAAATCCGATATTTTATAGGAAAATAATTCGAATTTCTCGATCCAATTCAAGACAAACAAAATAGCATAGACTCTTGAAATGAATTGGAATACTATAAACTTTCAACTGATAAACTTGAGAGACGAAGTAATCGAAAAATCATTTCGATAAAATAAACCTGTACAAACTATTTACATTGTGTCGATCAATTGAAATTGTGTTTCATTTTATTTTAGTAATAGTATATTAGAAATTTCATTTTTGAAGAAAATACTCCATGCTAGAAACGAATTAACGATGAAGGATTGTTCGATTATCACTGGAATTTTGATAATTAGGAGCAACGAAAATACTGGCCTCGTTTCTTACATTTACGACAGTTACGACGAGAGGAGATTTTTCCAAATTCGATCTCCTCTGGTAAAGACTTTTGTTCGATCGTAGCGCGAGACCTGAATCGGAATCCCACGTAGCGTATTCGGCGGATCGCCGCTCGTTGCGAATCGCATACCATTCTTCGATACGATTCGAGTTCGTTCGAAAAACAAACATTTGCGTATCGATCGTGAAGTGAAAAAAATTCTCATTTTCTATTTTCGTGGAGCTTTGTAGATCAAGATCACCGTTGACGATCAATAGCCATATTTGAAGGTCCATTCTCCTACTTCGAGTGACATTCGCAAACGCCGAAACTTGATCAGCAGATTTTAAGAATACGACGACCAAGGACCGGGAAATTCGTGACCTGTGGAACGGGATGCCATCTACTATTTTTTCAGCATCCGTACCGACCACGAGAATACCTTTCGCTGAAAGCGATCGAATGGAATCTCGAAGTTCTTTCAATTCTTTCGGTCCTGGAATGATCAAAGTCGCCTTCAATAAACATCGTAAATTCTATGAGATTGAAAGAAAAGCTATGATACATAATTGACGATGACTTGAGAGCTTTTTTTCACCATGCAGTGAATCGATCCGCTCGTGAATTTTCAATTGTCAATTGTCCAATTTTCAACAGAGATTCATAAGGATCCTAAGATATTCGTATAACTCGAAAATCATTTGTGGCAATCAGATGATCGCAAATTCAGTTTTCAATCAATTTCACGAATTGAAATCAATTTCCGATAACAATGAAAATCCGAACGTGTCAATCAAATTCGACGCAAGCAGCTTCGGTAACTTCGTGTTAGCTGGTATTTTCAAGAAATCAACCACAAGCTCTAACATTCAAAATCCGTCTACTTTCCACCACGATTACATCCGTATCAAATCAGCTGTTTTTTATTTCTTGAAAAAAGCTACTGTCGAAAACTGGCTTTCACGGTTTATGGATCTAGCGAAATTGGAGAACGTTCATCTTCGAACATTCAGGCTTATATTAGATGATGGATGTTCAGTCTGCAGATACGAATTTCCTCATTCCACTGTTCGACTTTCACACGTATCACTTTGACGCAGTTCATGATTCGTACAACGCGAATAACACGGGAAATAAATCGGATTTGGTGCTGGAGATTCGATTTCTCTGCAATCTACTTGCCATTGAAATCGGGCTGCAGAAGAACAACGGAGGAGGTTTTGAAATGCGCGTGGACCTCGGATATCAGACCATCGTAGTTCGACACCTCGATCGCGGCAGTCCAACGAAGAATTACTGCAGCGAGGGATAACACTTGGAGTCTGGATGCGCGTGTCGTCATCGTTTCCAAAGTCCTGGGAACGACTAACAACGCTGCTCGTGTCACTGCTACCGAGAAACACGCGTGAATCCACTGGCGAGATGCCTGACTCCGATGAATCGGCTCTCAATTAAATTAAAGTTCAATTATTTAGCTTGTTTATCGTATTCCTCGAATTTCACTACCCCGAAGCTTCTTTCGCTCGCTACGAACTGCGCCCGATGCTCGACAGTGAAAATGCGAGTGAAAGTCGTAAAACCTTGCGACCATGAACCGGTGTAACAAGCTTTTCCCGAGTAGGCACCTACTTTTATTACGTGTACAAGCCAGAAGTAGCCACCCACGTATATTATCGCCATGCCGTAACGATTATTTTCTTCTCCAATTTTCGCAGACACGATGTAACAATTTTCTCTACGAACCATCGAATATCGCATGTGGAGGACGAACGTGAAATTTCTATCGACGATGGAAAATGAATTGAATATCCGCGCGATTATCGAACTCGTTTGGATATATACGTCGCCGTGTTATCATCGATGAACTTTGGCTGTCGAGTCGATTGTCCGGTGACGAGCGTATCGATGGTCTCGATAGGTCAATTAATCACTCGAAGACTACCTTATCTCTCGCCGAGTTATTTTCAGATCTACAAACCACTTCCGCGGCATGTGATAAACAGATCGCAGATCAGGCACAAAACTCTTGTCAACGCGAATGGAGAAATATCCATGTGCCAAAAACTTCGAATCTCAGAAAATAAGTCCCCTTACAGAACAACTGCGATGAGAGGAAGACGATTTTCATAAAACCTATCTGAATTACAGACTCGACTCAAAGGACATTTTTGTAGTAAATTCGGTCCTCTCCAAGACCCCATGAGTCAAATTTTCGAAAAAAATGTGTTACACGGTGAGCGGAAGAAAATAGTTGTAAAAAAAAATTTCTAGTGTTATTTAAACGGATAAAATTCCAAATTGCTTAGCAATGGGTTAATATCAAAATTAAGAGCTCGCAATTGGATCAACAAATTTTATTTTTCCATCGACTACGAAATTTTCAAGAGGGATTCGGAGAAAAAAAAATGTTGCTCTAAAATGAAGCATCATAGTGTACATACACATACATTGCTTACGTATACATGAATTGCTTCGAAGCATCAAATAACAAATATAGAATATTTTCCTTCATAGTTCCCAATTATTACGGTATTCAGTCATTTTTGACAAATAAAAACACTCATAATCGCGTAACAGATTTAGCTTGCATACACATTGATAAACTAGCTAATAACAAGATGGAAAATGAAGCTTCTACAGTGAGAATCTTCGGTCTTTGAAAAGATTCTCCACCTCGATTATTATACCTTGTACAAGTGTTTATCTAGTTCTCTAATTTCACGTTGAATAGATATCATAAAAGACAGACGACATCGGAAAGCATGTCAGAAAATTAAATTTGAGATTGAACGAGGGTCACTGTTGTAGGTGATTAATTCGTTCAATCTTGTTTGCAATTTATCGAAGTAATATATTCGTCACAATAATTGGTTTTAAATATTCAATTTGTCGAAATGCGAATTCTTAATTTATTATAATAAATGAAAGTTCACGTTCTTTAGCAAATTATTACAGGCATATCTCAGTTCTTGTTACGAATGCACTCGTGTGAAGCTTGCAGCACGATGGAATGTGAGGCTGCTCTAAGCCATGTATCCAAGATAGAAACAAATTTCAAAATATGCGTGGAAAAAAGTTAGCAACGAGATATTGCCAAAGGTTAGAGTTACACCAGACTCTTATAATGTATTCCATTCTAATTCGAGTTCAACGACCCCAAAAACCCATCATCTTCATAGCTTGATTAATATGAGTAATTATTGTTCAAACAATTTCTCAATTGTTTATTTAATACGTTTGCTGAATTTATTTTCATTTACTCAAGAAATTGGATAGAGATGCCTGGTAGATTTGAGAATACTCGTTAAAGAATCACTGCCATTAAAATTTGGTGAAACTGAGTCGTCAAACTTGTTTGTCAAAAAATTCGTTATGCTCAATGTACGTAAGCTACGCGCAACGACCCGTGAAATTCAATTCTACAACGATTTAGAGGAGATTCGCACGCAAATTCTCTGTGACTCGGAACACCTGCTCTTTCGAGTCGACTGGTTTTTCCTGACTCGCCTCGAGTCTCAGCGGTTTTGACGACCAATATATTTTGACTTTGCGCGGAAAACATTGGTCAACTTGTTTCGCGCGATTGCAGCTCTCTAGACACACTTCGAATTGCAGATTATTTCGAGGACCAGCACGACGACGGCGAGACCGATGCCGGCAGCCAGGATAATTAATAACGGTGCGATATCCTCGACGGTCACGGCGATGACAGTCGACGTCGTTTTCGGATTGACAACCGGAGTATGCAATCGTTTCCATCGATCGTAGATACCGTGGTAGAGAAATTCTTGAATGCTGAAACGATACGCGATTACATTTTACCTCTGACGTAGATGCGAAGTTAACAAAATAAATTTCACATACGAGATATGCCGTTCGATGAATCGCTATTATAAATTAAACTCACTAGGAATTAATGACACCATAGTAGGGATTACGTTTCGACAGCGCTACGGAGTAACTTGCATCGAATTTCGTGTCTATGTCGACCAGATCGCACGGTAAATCCATGCGCAACATGTTCTTCACCGTTTCTTCCGTGAAAAACGCCACCCTCTCGTTGCACACCTGCGAAAAAGGACAAACTAACGAAGTGTTGACGCGTACAACCCGACCGAGCTCTTCTCCACACGAATTGAATACTCACTTGGCGAAATCCTTCCATTAACGACTTTGGTAATTCGGAGTCTGGCTTCAACATGGATAACAGCTGCTCGGACACCGGTTCCTCGGAAAACTTGATCGAAAAGAAAAATGATGATCACTCGATGGCTGACGGGAAAATGGCGGAAAAAGTAGCTTGGCTCTCTCAGCGAGAACAATTCACCGACATTCAGTCGAAAACTGATCGTCTTTACTGACAATGCAGTCGTGTTAGTGAAGATCAGTCGATCGTTATTAGGGCAGGTTGCCTAAATCGCGCCACTTTTCGCATTCTGCAGCAATTTGAACTACGACAATGAAGTATCTAATCGAATAACCGTCAGAAAAACCCTGAATGCGCTAGAAAATCATTAATTTGATTGATAAACCACGTCAAATCCAGTTTCAAAGGTTAACATTTAGATTTGTGACAGGACAAGGGATTGTTGATGCAGGACGGAGTATGCTGATGTTTCTGTCACGAAACATATCGGACATTTTTCATAATTTATCAGTCCCCGTTCAGCAATTTTATTCCAAGGAAATTGAGCAGAAATGTCCGGAGAGGTAGTATTTTACGAGCCGGACGATCGATTCAACGTCTGCAATTACGTTGAGTATTTTCCGAGTAACACGTTACATGAAAGTTTCTTAAAAAAATATTCCGACAAACTTATTTCTAATTGGTAAATAATTATATAAAATTGTATATAAAATTGCAAGAAAATTGTGTACGTACATGAAAATTGTATGCATGTAACATTATAGATAATTTTGTTTCCGAGTTGTCGGGTCGTTGTCTGCAATTATATACCCGGTGGTGCGATTTAGGCGCCGGCGACCTTCCCTGAATGGGAGGCCACAGAATTGATGAAGTTTCGAGGAGCTGGCAGAAAACTTTTACCAAGCTATCACGGTCAAAACATCGTTCGACTTCGCGTCGCGCGTTTGTCGCGCGTTCAGCAAACGAGCACTTACCTTTAGCATGTCGAAGGTGGCTCCATCACGCAACAGTATCAGCTTGTAACTTCCGTCTTTCACGAAGCCTTCCAGCGTTGAAAAAGGCAGACGATCCTCGGTGGCGGCCAGATAACTTATCAAGGATGCGGAAAACGCAGCGGAAACCAACAACGCCGTGAGGAACGTCGATAGGTACGCGATTCTGAGCGACAACGACTTGGGATTCTCTGGAAGCGAGAGGTGGCGGATGAACCAGCCGGATTCTTTGACATTTTGATAAACTTACCTGCTGTGCCTTGCTGACAGTAAATTCCCAGGACAACGATGAAACTTTTGGCGAACGAGCTGCGCGTAGCTTCGCCGCCGCCTCTGACTGCAGCGGCAATCGTCAACAGGCACGACGTCGAGAGAATAGAAATCGCAATGGCGATCCAAATCTTCGAGGCGAATATCTGCGGATATAATCCGTCACGAACGTTTCGGAGAGATGATTTTTATCGATTTTACCTTCACGTATCCTGACCAACGGATCCCACCCTCCGGCTGCCTGATGTATAGTTTACTAGACGTGAATATCACTGGATGCGTGAAATCAATCACTGACATTCGCGGCGACGTCATTGTTGTCTCCGAAGCTATCACGTCTACTTCACCCTTCGCCAACATTCCTATCATTCCGGTCCATTCGCCGCTCGTATTGTTCCAGGTTCCGTACGACTGGTCTTTTGGGACTTTGATCTGCATATCGACATTCAAGACGTGCACGAGCTCCAAAATGATCTCCCCGAAATATCCGCCGATCATGGAATTTTCATAAGTAACCAACGGTGGATCCTGTAAATCGTCAACACTCCGCTAAACACTCCATAGCGCCGTACAAAAAAATTACTAAACTCTTTCGTTCTCGCATAGATTTTTGTCGCTCTCGTTCAAAAATATTTCAAGTTTGCCTGTCGGATAATTTTCCGATCTAGGTAACAAAGAATATAACATTTGTTCATCCCACTCAGCTCGATTCGAAGATGTAGGAAATCGGCGTTTGCACTATCCTTTGAAAAATTGGATCTTCGACAAAATCATTTTGAACTGCACAAAAGGATCAAGAAAATTCTCAGTCTTGCGCCACATTTTGAAATCTGGCCGTACCACTTTTATTTAAAACGATTTTTGCAAATGAAATAACTAAACTCGATCTTTTATTTATAAAAATAAATGACTCTTGATGATTTGATCGAAGAGGGAGTCGTCCATGAGTTATTTTTTCTCATTCGTATTGAAATATTGTTGAGCGAGAGGGAAAGAGTAGCTGTTACTCCGACTGAAACACGTAGTTGCTCACTCGGACTATCGGTTGGAATTGTGCTGGGATTTTTATAATAAAGAAAAATGAAATTACTGGCCTCGTTTCTTACATTCATGACAGACATGACGATGGGAGACTTTTCCAAATTCGACCTCCTCTTGTATAGACCTTGTTTTGATCGTAGCACCAGACCAGATTCGGAATCCCACGTAGCGTATTCGGCGGATCGCTGCTCGTTGCGAATCGCATACCATTCTTCTATACGATTCGAGTTCGTTCGAAAAACCAACATTTGCGTGTCAATCGAGAGGTGAAAAAGACTTTCGTTCGCCATTTTCGCAGAGCCTCGCAGATCCAGATCATCGTTCACGATCAACAGCCATATCGCAAGCTCCATTCTCACGATTTCCGTGATATTTGAAAAAGCCAATACTTGATGAGGAAACTTTAGGATTACGACGATCAAAGGCCGCGTCATGAGTGGCCTGGATACACGGGTCCTCTCTCGCAGTCTTTCAAAATCCTTACTGACCGCCATGATACCTTTCACTGAAAGCGATCGAATGGAATCTCGAAGTTCTTTCAATTCCCTCGATCCTAAAATAACCAAAGTTGCCGGTAATTAACGACGCGAATCCTATCAGCTTGCAAAAAAGCTTACGATTCATCATCTACGATGCCCTTGGTATACAAATTTACTTATCTCACTTTTTTCTACGAATACAAGGGAGTGTGGGTTAATGAGAGCCAATACCAAATTATAAAAATAGAAACTCGACAGTGATTGAAAAACGGGTTGATTGTCTTCGGCAATGTTCAGTTGCATCACGCGATCACAGCCGGGCACTATATTAGCGCGATGTGTACGAACGCGTAAATGTTTTGCGTGTGTGTGGTAGGAAAAGATTTTTTTGGATTCGGTGCTGGAAAGTCAACTTCTCCGCTATCTACTCACCATTGAAATCGTGATGCAGGAAAACAACGGAGGAGGTTTTGAAATGCGCGTGGACCTCGGTTATCAGTCCATCGTATTTCGACAACTCGATCGCGGCAGTCCAACGCAGAATTATCGCAGCGAGGGATAATACTCGGAGTCTGGATGCGAGTGCCATCATCGTTTCCAAAATCCCGGGAACGACTAACAACGCTGCTCGTGTCGCTGCTACGAAGAAACACACGTGTATCCACAGGCGAGACGCGTTGACTCCGAAGAATCGGCTCTCAATTAAATTAAAGTTCAATTATTTAGGTTGTTCACCGTATTCCTCGAATTTCACTACCCCGAAGCTTCTTTCGCTCGCTACCCACTGCCCCCGATGCTCGACGGTGAAAATGCGAGTGAAAGTCGTAAAACCTTGCGACCATGAACCGGTGTACCAAGCTTTCCAGAGTAGGCACCTACTTTTATTACGTGTACGGGTCAGAAGTCGCCACCCACGTATATTATCGCCGTGCCATAACGACTATTTCTCCCCAATTTTCGCAGACACGATGTAACAATTTTCGCTACGAACAAGCGAATATCGCATGTGGAGGACGAACGTGAAATTTCTACCGACGATGGAAAATGAATTGAATATCCGCGCGATTATCGAACTCGTTTGGATATATACGTCGCCGTGTTATCATCGATGAACTTTGGCTGTCGAGTCGATTGTCCGGTGACGAGCGTATCGATGGTCTCGATAGGTCAATTAATCACTCGAAGACTACCTTATCTCTCGCCGAGTTATTTTCAGATCTACAAACCACTTCCGCAACATGTGATAAACAGATCGCAGATCAGGCACAAAACTCTTGTCAACGCGAATGGAGAAACGTCCATATGCAAAAAACTTCGCATCTCAGAAAACAAGTCCCCTTGCAGAACAACTGCGATGAGAGGAAGGAATTTTTTCATCGGTTCTCCTTTGAGAGACTCAATGTATCTGACCGTTTTCGAAGAGAAAATCTTTGGTGAGATGAAAAATCATTTCTGAAATCGAACTTTTCACGCGACGTCAGAGTCTAGCGTGACGGTTTGCGTGCACATAAGCACATAAAAAATTCCATCGAGCATCGAAAAACGAACGACAAACAAGTAAACTAGTATAAATTGGCGCCATTCAAAGTTACTTGCATAGAATTGTGGTGTGCACCTCAGCTGTAGTCGCGTATGCGTATGTATCGAGCAAGCCGTAACACTCGTGATCTTTCTCCACTGTTCTCCCGCTTCTGTTACTGTTTTTTTTTTTTCATTTTCCATTTGATTACTTTCAAAAGTTGTGGATTTATTTCTCATGATGCCTGTTATTTATTACGCAACATATCGCCCATTTCCATCGGTGTGATGTCCGAGTTTCGCGCTACGAGAAACCGGAAACGTTTGAGTAAATATGAAAATATATACGAGGCTCTCCGCATCGAATTCACTGAATCGAAAACGACAGCAATTTTTTCATGTTTCTCCGATGCCTCAATTTGTTTCTACCAATAAAAATAATTATACGTTGCATGGATTCGATCGAAAAAAAATGTATAACGATCAGTAACCTCCTCTAATTCAAAGGAGGATTTTTTTGTACTTCTTCGATGTTGAAATAAAAGAAACTAGCTAACCGTTGTAGAGTCGTGACAATGAGAAAGATTTTCGGGACTAATTTTGGTAATTTCAGATATAAGATAGATCAGAAGCCAAATGATAGAATCGAAATAAGTTTATTTGACATGAAATAAGCAAATATCACCAATTCGTTCGAATTAATAATGATGTTAGGAAGCTCCGATCGGTTCGTCACAAAGGAAATGTATGGATCACGTTTTCTGAATTGGTTTTCATTTACTCAAGAAATTGGATAGAGATGCCAGGTGACCTGATCTTTCGATTCGACTGTTTTTTCCGGCCCGCCGCAAGTCTCAACGGTTTTGCCGAGCTATATACTTCGATTTTGCGCGGAAAACATTGGTCAACTTGTTTCGCGCGACTGCAGAGACACACTTCGAATTGAAGATTATTTCGAGGACCAGCACGACGACAGCGAGACCGGCACCTGCAGTCAGGATAATTAATAACGGTGCGATATCCTCGACGGTCACGGCGATGATGGTCGAGGTCGTTTTTGGATTGATAACCGGAGTATGAAAACGTTTCCATCGATCGTAGATACCGTTGTAGCGAAATTGTTGAATGCTGAAACGATACGCGATTACGTTTCACCTCTAACATAGATGCACACTTGATCAAAAAAATGTCGGCTATCTCTGATGTTTACGTACGAAAAATGCCGTTCGTTAAATTCGTATCACAAATTGAACCTACTAGTGTTTGATGATGCCGTAGTAAGGATTACGTTTCGACAGCGCTACGGAAAAACTTGCATCGAATTTCGTGTCTATGTTGACCAGATTGCACGGTACATCTATGAGTAACATGTCCTTCAGCACTTCTTGCGTGAAAAACGCCACCCTCTCGTTGCACACCTGCGAAAAAGGACAATCTAGCGCGGTGTCGACGTATCCAAACCCGACCGAGCTTTGCTCCACGCGAGTTGAATACTCACTTGGCGAAATCCTTGCATCAACGACTTTGGTAATTCGGAATTCGGCTTCAACATGGAGAACAGTTTCTTCGTCATCGGTTCTGTGGAAGACTTGATCGAAAAAAATGATAATTATCACTCGTCGGCTGACTAGAAAATGGCGGAAGAAGCAGCTTGGCTCCTTCAACGAAAACAATTCACCGACATTTCGACGAAAGCTGATCCTATCACAGTCAAATTATCGTTCGACTTCGCGTCCCACGCTCGTCGCGCGTTCAGCAAACGAGGACTTACTTTTAGCATATCGTAGTCGGCTCCATCGCGAAACAGGATCAGCTTGTAACTTCCGTCTTTCACGAAGCCTTCCAGCGTTGAAAAAGGCAGACGATCATCGGTGGCGGCCAGAAAACTTATCAAGGATGCGGAAAACGCAGCGGAAACCAACAGCGCCGTGAGGAACGTCGATAGGTACGCGATTCTGAGCGACAGCGACGTGGGATTCTCTGGAAGCGAGAAGTGGCGCATGAACCAGCCGGATTCTTTGACATTTTGATGAACTTACCTGCTGTACCTTGCTGACAGTAAATTCCCAGGACAACGATGAAACTTTTGGCGAACGAGCTGCGCGTAGCTTCGTCACCGCCTCTGACTGCAGCGGCAATCGTCAACAGGCACGACGTCGAGAGAATAGAAATCGCAACGGCGATCCAAATCTTCGAGGCGAAAATCTGCGGATATAATCCGTCACGAACTATTCGGAGAGATGATTTTCATCGATTCTACCTTCACGTATCCTGACCAACGGATCCCACCCTCCGGCTGTCTGATGTATAGTTTACTAGGCGTGAACATCACTGGATGCGTGAAATCGATCGCAGCCATTCGCGGCGTCGTCATTGTTGTCTCCGAAGCTATCATGTCTACTTCACCCTTCACCAACATTCTCATCATTCCGGTCCATTCGCCGCTCGTCTTGTTCCAGGTTCCGTACGACAAGTCTTTTGGGACTTTGATCTGCATATCGAAATTCAAAACGCGCACGAGCTCCAAAATGATCTCCCCGAAATATCCGCCGATCATAGAATTTTCATAAGTAACCAACGGTGGATCCTGTAAGTCGTCAGCACTCTGCTAAACACTGCATAAGCGCCGTAGGAAAAAAGTAGCTGCTACTCCAAATGCAACGTGTTAATCGTGCTCATTCGGAGTATCAGTTTAAATTCAACATTTCAATTTCGATAATTCAGATTATACATCAACTCCAATTTTATAATTTTCTACAACAATTCAAAAAATCTGTCATGAATTCGAGACGAACAAATTTTGATACCCAAAATTCATAACTTATATTATAAATTTCATCAACATTATTCATACTTTCACGACTTCAATCAAAGATCTAATAATTTTGTCGCGAATCAAATCCAATTCCATTATTATATCGAAAATAAAATAAGAAGAATGAAATTTCAAGATAAATTGGAATATCGTAAACTATCAATTAATAAATTTATAAAATAAAAAAAATGAAAGCATCGTTTTTATAAAGTAAGCCTCACCAAACTTGTTTCGTTTTATTTACGCATTGACTTTTTTTTGAATTATCATTTTCGAGTTCTCATCTTCAAAGAAAGTACGTTACGCCGACAACAAATTAGTCGAAAAGAAATGTTCAATTATTACTGGGATTTTGATAACTAGGAGAAATAAAAGTGCTGGCCTCGTTTCTTACATTTATGACAGACATGACGATGGGAGACCTTTCCAAATTTGATCTTCTCTTGTAGAGACCTTGTTTTGATCGTAGCACCAGACCAGATTTGGAATCCCACGTAGCGTATTCGGCGGATCGCCGCTCGTTGCGAATCGAATACCATTCTTCGATACGATTCGAGTTCGTTCGAAAAACCAACATTTGCGTGTCAATCGAGAGGTGAAAAAGACTTTCATTCCCCATTTTCGTAGAGCCTCGCAGATCAAGATCACCGTTCACGATCAACAGCCATATCGCAAGCTCCATTCTCATGATTCGCGTGGCATTCGAAAAGGCCGAAACTTGATTAGCAGATTTCAGGATCACAACGGCCAAAGACCGTGAAAATTTTGGCCTGTGAAACGGCATTCTTTCTCGCAGTCTTTTAAAATCCAGACTGACCGCGAGGATACCTCTCGTTGAAAACGATCGAATGGAATCTCGCAGTTCTTTCAATTCTTTCAATCCTAAAATGACCAATGTCGCCGTTAATAAACGTCGTAAAAAAGCTACGCTTCATCATTTACGATGCCTTGGGAGCTTTTTTTTCTCCACGGTAAATCGATTCGATCGTCCATTTCCATTTATCATACGTAGATTCGCGCGAATTTTGACTCAGTTTCCAATCAATTTCACGAATCGACATCGATGCCATGAACGTGAGACTTCAAAGAAACACGAAGATTCAACAAACGTCTCAATCGAATTGGACGCGGGCAGCTTCGGTCAGCTCGTGCGCAATCCACTCACCATTGAAATCGTGATGCAGGAAAACAACGGAGGAGGTTTTGAAATGCGCGTGGACCTCGGATATCAGACCATCGTATTTCGACAGCTCGATCGCGGCAGTCCAACGCAGAATTATCGCAACGAGATATAATACTCGGAGTCTGGATGCGAGTGCCGTCATCGTTTCCAAAGTCCCCGGACCGACTAACAACGCTGCTCGCGTCGCTGCTACGAAGAAATACTCGTGAATTCACTGGCGAGTCGCGTTGACTTCGACGAATCGGCTCTTAATTGAATTGACGTTAAATTATTTAGGTTGATCATTGTATTCTTCGAGTTTTACCAGCTCGAAGCTTCTTTCGTTCGCCGCGAATTGCGCTTGACGCTCGATAGTACAAATGCGAGTGCAAATCGTAAAACTTCGCGACCATGAACTGGTGTGCCAAGCTTTTCCAATGTAGGCACCTACCTTTATTACGCGTTCGCGCCAGAAGTCGCCACCTACATATATTACGTTCTTATTGCATCGTAAAAGTAATGCCTGCGCTGTCGGGTCGCCTGTCACTCTCGAAATTGGAATACGATAACGATTATTTTCACCCTCATTTTCACGAAAACGGTCGAACAGTTTTCATTACAAACAACCGAACATCCCATTTGGAGGACGAGCGCTAAATTTCCATCGGCGATGGAAAATAAATTGAATATTCACGCGATTATCGAACTTGTTTGCGCGTGACGTCGTCGTATTGAAATCGATGAACTTTCCTTGTTGAGCCTATTGTCCGGTGACGAGCGTATCGATAGGTTCGATGAGTCAATTATTAAAGTACTGCCTCGATTCTCGCAGGATTATCCTCAGATCCACGAACCACTCTCGCGATATGTGACAAACATATCACTCGTGTCTACGCGAATGGAGAAACGTCCACGTGCAACAAACTCTGCAACGTCTCAGAAAATCGCTCCCCTTTCAGGCAGACTGCGATGCGGAAAGGGAAGGTTTTTATTGTTTCCCATTCCATGCGAGCAGAATTTTCTCAATTGAAAGAAACCAAACAATCGGAAGGCAACCTACTGTATCTGATCATCTTGGAGACTGAAAGCTCTGATGAGATGAAAAATCACTTTTTCTCGCTTTCGGTTCGTACAATAATTATCGCAGGTAATGAAAAGTCGACTTTGGCTGAAGACGTTTCTTTCGAAGTCGACGTCGCAGCGCTGTTCGATGCCGATCGAATTTGCATGGCGGAAACGACATCCGTTTTCTATGCTCTCCTCGCTCCGATACGTTGCCCGGCGGGGATGATCGTTCGATGACGAGAAGAAGCCCGGAGAATACGATGCCAGCACCCAAAATGGCCAAGAGCGGTGCTACAGCTCGATAGCTTACCTGATAAAACGTCGTCGGTTGGGCGTCAGGCATCGTCACGTACAAATTCTTGTATCGATTGAGAATACCGTCGTAACGAAACTGCTGTATACTGAAATTATGTAGATACGCGAATCAAATCGCAAGTTTGGCGGGAATACTCGAGGCGGGTGTACTCACTAGTAATTGATAACGCCGCGAAGAGTATTATCTTTCGACATGGTGAGGCCGAAATTCGCGATGAGATTCGCACTCGCCGCGACCACGGTGCACGGCGCGTAAATGCTCGACATGCGTATTTGTATATCTTGTATGAAAAACGCTGCTTTCTCGGTACAGATCTAGAAAAACGTATCGTCAGTCTCAAACGTTGTGTTAATCGTTCCGACAGCAAAAATGCAATTTTTCTTATTCCGAGCTACTTTACTTGCTGCAACGCGTCTCCGAACGTCACGGGTAGTTCAGCCAGAGGTTTCATCAGAGAAAACATCTTTCTTTGGGTTGGTTCGATGGATTGCTGGAAACAACAGAACAAAAATAGGATCACGTATTCTTCCACGGAGTTCCAACATCGAGGTTGCAGCAATCAACTCCCGATGCAAGGTTCGCGAATGAAGAACATCATCGCATTCGATGTAACGCACATTTTTTCGAATACCAAATATCAAATCTACGTTTTGAAATCGAATTGAAAATCAATTTTAATCGAATTAATATTAAAACCTGCCACTCGATCCGATTTTAAAACTGGAATTTAGGACTGTTTTTACGCTGAATGTGATTCAGAATTTTCCATCCATTTCTTGAAGGAATTTGAGTTCGGAGGCGGAGCCATTTGTCAGCAATTCGATAATTCGATGGGAATTCGTTTTAGCCTACTCCTTTCTTATCGGACTGAATTACGTGTCGAACGTTCGTTGATAAGTAGGTATCGTCGAAAAACTTCGGAAAGTTGGAAATCCGAATGAAAAGAATTTTCAGCGGTGATGCATTTTTTGAAACCAATTTCGATATTCGAGGTGAGACGAGTTGCGTGAAATTGAATTGAATATTTTTGGCAGCCAGGATAACGTACAACTCGCGGGTGTACGAAGGATAATCGAAGCTGCATGTAATGGTTATAATTATCGGTGCAGGTTATAATTATTGGTAAAATCGTCAACTCGCCGAAAAATGATCGTAGTCAGCGCTGTTTCGGAAAACTACGAGCTGGTAGCTTCCATCCTCCACGAAACCGTCCATTGTCGTGAAAGGTAGCGTGCTGGTCGTAACGGCCACGTAGCTCATCAGAAACGCCGAATAGGCAGCTGTGAGGACCAACGCTGCGAGGAACGCGGAATAGTAAGCAATTTTTAACGACGTCGATTTTGGAAATCCTGCAAGTAAATCCGACGAAAGTTTATCGTTTCATTTCTGGAACATCGCGTCCGTCGTCGATAAATCTGTACTCACTGGCCAGTCCTTGCTGACAGTAAATTCCTGAAACGAGCAAAAGCTGTTCGACGAGCGAGTTGTACGTGACTCCTTTACGATTCGTTGTCGTTGCAAACGTCGACAAAATTGTGGTTGATACGATGGATACTCCGATCGCGATCCAAATTGACGGACTGAAAATCTGCGATACGTCGAAATGTTTGAGTCGGTGATATTTTCGGATTCGCATTAAGGAAGGATCGACAGGTACGAGAAAATAGTAGAACGCTCGTTCTCACAGGATAAAAACCTTCAAATATCCCGACCAGCTCGTAACTCCGTCGGGCTGCCTGATGTAAAGCCGACTGAAGGTGAATATCATCGAATGCGTGAAATCGAAGCTTTTTGCTCGTTCGGCAGTCATCAGCAGCTCCATCGACGTGAGGTTAGCGTCGCCGGTGTCAAGCATCTTCATTATACCCACCCAGCGACTCGCTCTGAATTCCGGAACTTGCGAAGCTCCCGGCTCCGTTGGATCCAAAATTTCGATGCTGAAGTTCAGCACAGTACGGAGCTCGAATAACACGTCGAGAAACATATTGTTGATGGTGCGATTGTGAAAGTGATACGCCGTAGCATCCTACAATCGCAAAAGCTCCGATTAGTCGTGGATCCTAGATCGAGGGGACGCTGCCATCAAAATTTTTGGCAACAACATTCGCGGCCTCGTCAACGATATAATAGGCAAAATGTTGTATGGCAATAGCGTAAAATAGGCTGAAATAAAACTTTGCCGATGATATTCGAAGGGAGTTTGATAACTAACTTGCGATTAATTTCAGCAATTTTCAATGGGACAAAAATAATGGAGAATGATGCTCGGTGTTACTCGAATGACGAATCGCTAGTTCGTGCACGATTGCGACTCGTAAACGAGTCTGAGATTGTGACTTTTATTCAAGATAATACTATCACGATTTCTCGAACGGAAAACCGGGACATTCGCGTGATTTTTGGGCTTCTGCTCACCGGTTTTCAAAACGCATACATATTCTATGTTTTTTCTCAGTGTAACTATTGGAGAATTTTGATTGCTCTCCAAATGTCTACGATCCGTTATTTTATCAGTTCGATGACCTTCGAGAAATCGTGCGCATACCAAGCGAAAATTCAGAGTTAGATCCAAAAATATCGGACTTATGTCTTTACGAAACACGATATTTTGATTTTTTTTCTTTGTTTTCCTAATGAACGGCCTTGGCCGAGAGTCTTATCTACATCTGCAACGGCAACGAGGATGGTAGAATTTTCCAGATCTCTTCGGCGCTCGTAGAGACTTTTTTTGGACCGTAAATCGAGGCCGGAGTGTGGATCCCAGGATGCAAAATCGGCCGTCCGCGTCTCGTTACTAATCGCATACCACTCCTGAATGTTGGTCGAATTATGTTCGAAAACCAACATTTGCGTGTTGAACGTCAAATGGAAAATATTCGCGCGACGACGCGCTTCCATGAAAGTTTTCGGATCAGCACCATCGTCGAAGATCAGCAGCCACACGGGATCCGACATTTTGAAATTCTCGGTAAATTCCGAGAATTCCGAGATCTGAGCGTTACTTTGCAGCGTAACGACGAACAGCGGGCGAATGTGAGTCTTCCGAAGCGCATCGCGATCACCCAGGCTGTCGTAACTCAGGCTGATCGCTCGAACCCCGATCGCCGAGAGCATGCGAACGGTTCGCCAAAATTCCCACTTGTCGCTCAATCCTAAAAGGAAAATCCGTCGCCATTCGTGGCAGATAGTGTTTCGGTGAGCGAGACGAGACGAGAAAATGTCGAGATCGAGACTCGCCTCGGAAAATTGAACAGCAATATTTCATCTCGTCTCGAAAATCTTGAATGTAGCGAGAAGTGTCTTGATCTCGGGTTTGTCAGACGAGAAAATCTCGTCTCGATCTTGTTTCCATGACGTCAAAATTGGTCGAAAAATGGAGCGGCGATAAATTCTGAGATGCGTCGAGAATCTGAGATTTTTGAAAGCTACAGCCTTCTCATTTTTTGCGGTTTTAGAAAGTCGGTTTTTTTTTTAAATTCATAGCCCTATGATTTCCAAGATTCTCGCTCGGTCTCGCTCGGTAGTTCAAGACATTCGAGAGGAGACGAACTCTTGACGAGACGAGACGAGATGGCCAAAAATAATGACAAACGCAAGATGATACGAGCGAGATTCTCGTCTTTCACGTTCAACTGGTGTGCGGTGCGATATATACTGCTACTTACCCTCGAACTTGTGATGTACTAGAAAAATGGAAGATCTGACGAAGGTGCGATGCACGTCGACGATCAAGTCCACGTATTTCGATGGCTGGATGGCCAAGGCCACGGACAACATAATCAACCCCGACGCGAAGAATAACACAGGTCTGCGAAATCATTTTTTTACAAAGAGTCTTTACCGAGGCGTTAATGTTTGTAATAGTGTTCCTAAACGTAATCTAAAACCGAAATGAAATCACACATTTCAATTAATTTGTTGAATTATCCTATTAAAATTAAAACAAAATAACGAGTCCGTGTTATTATAAAATAAATAAATAATCGCAACGTATCTTTGTACTTGTTCTGGGAATATAAAAGGCAGTTAAACAATTTAACTCTGGCACAATCATTGTGCAAACAAATATTTCCGCCTCTACCAATACGTTTCTAAGATGTTTAATATGGAAACAATACTAAAATGATCATGTGCATTTTTAATCGCCTAAAAATTCGAGCAATACTTTCACGTTAATTATTATGATATTTGTAAGCTATGATTACACGTAAAAACAAAACGTTGCACGCGAGAGTATTCGAGACAAATTTTCATGGCAGACCTGTGTAATCGATGCGGCTGGCGAACGCAGAACGCCATCGGTGTGTAAAAGTTTATGGGCGATAGTCTTCAATCTCACGAGGAGCTGCGACCCGCAGAAAATAGTTGACGCTTTCGCGGAACTTTTCCACGAAGAGTGAGAATCGCTTCGACATGAGGTTTTCATACGATCAAGGTATCTACTATTCATGAGGCAATTGCAGCGATAACATTGTTCGTAATCGTACGAAGTCACGTGCTACGTGTCACAACTTTCGATACATTATCTCATACTTTCGCGGAATACCATGGTATTACGTGAATTATTATGATTGCGAGCACAGAAACAAAGATATAGGTCGCGTTGTTCGTCAGCCCTCCTTATCACACGATTCTAGATCCGAAATTCAATAACCTCCTCGTTGCAAAATTCCACCTCTACTCCGTTGCTATCGATTTAACCGAAATATGAATTCGCGTGTAACAGCTCCTCGATTTTTCATTTACAAAACTGTAACCGCGAGCCATTTCGTCGAGAAATTCGATGACCCCTGATTTTTGGATAATCGAGTGCAATCAAACTGTAAAAAATGTCGCGAGCGAGTATTTTTTATTCTGTTCAATCCGCCAGGAGTGAAATTCATCCGAGAAGAATTTTATTTGTGCGTTTAAATAGAAAAATAAACCCGACTATTTTTTTAAGTTTAAAAAAAAAATGAATTATACTACGAAAATATTTTAAAAAATTACGTTTATAGTTTTTTTTTAATTTCTACAAGTGGTTTGGTTTCAACTCCATGTTTACACGGCACATGGAGCGTTTTTCATTCTCAGTCCGGATTCACTCCAGATTTTTTAGCGTATATCTTTCAGGAAATTATAAACTGTCACGTCGTATGGATCGTTTGCGATGTAACGAGAACGTGATACACGTTAATGTTTCAGCTTCGCTGCCTTCTCGTTTGCAAACATGCAAACCTGCAAACATAATAACCAGTGCGATGTGGACAAAGCGTTACGTGATCGGCGCGCCAAACTCTCGCCAAATAATATTGTCTCTCGAGTCTTCGAGTATAGGATCACAAAAGAATCGAGATGCAAATAAAATTACCAACGGTGGAAATACATTTTTCTCGCTACACGAAAATTGGGCAGAAGGTTGAGAACAGATCTGAATTATCGAACGAACCTCTCAAAACCAAATTCCAGGGGAATCGCGCAGTTGATCTCATCAATTTCCCTACCATTGTCACGCACTCATCCTGAAAATCGAGATGACGCGACGAATAACCACTTCTCGCGTAAATTTCCATCACAAAATTGACAAACGAGGAGCGTGAAAATACATTCGCGTGGCTGATAAATTCCATCGCGTACATTCGATAATCGAAAGTCACGTTCCAGCGATTATACTTGTTGTTCGCCGACGACAAGCATATTATTTCAGGTGTTTTTCGTTGTTTATTTTATTTATACAAACGGATCTCGCCACGAATCGAACGTCACGTTCGAATTACAAAATTCATTATTTATTGTTCAATATTTGACATTTATACCAGAAAATCCGAACGGATCAACGGTTGAGAGGATACAGGCTGGTCGATTCAAGGCACTTTTATCAGAATCTTCCGCGATCATGCCACGCGAATGGCGCGATTCGTCGTGAAAAACGCTACTCTGCACCCGGGCTTTGAAAAATATGTGGCTACCATGAAAACGCGGAGAAATGTCGACCAATTCTTTCCTCGTCGCATCCAAATATTTGCTGCGCACGGGCGAAAACTATGTCGATACCTACGTCACGGCGTTCGACGTTGTTTTCTTCCGCGACAGCAATTTGAGACCGCTGAAAATAACGAAGAAAATGACGTATGAATCGGGGGCGAATAATTGCCGAAGCAATTTTTATACGCAGCGGATTATACACTCACGTGCCAAAATTCTCGCCATCTTCGATCGTTTCTGGGAGCTCGCAGTTCATCGTTTCTGGCAACATCAGGCACAAAAGCGCGCCAATCACCGATGCGATTCCGAATAAAACTGGCGGTAGCCAAGGCTGTACGGTGCTCTGAAAGTTGAAACAAAATTGCAACGAATCATTCGATATCAGATGTATTTTGGATAAAGTTTTGTTAATAAAATGTTTCCTTTCTCGCATCTCGAATCCATTATCATTCTTCGTTCGTGCACGATTCGTTGAGCACTTTTTTTACGTACAAAGGTTACTTTCGACAATAACTTCGCGATAATCGAGACGTTTTTTTCGTTTTTTTTTCTACCGTCAAAAAAGCGATTATTAATTTTGTTTTCAATTTTATGGGTGAACGCGATTTTTTCTGGATTTCTATCGCGCGCCACGGTTTTCTATTTTACGCTGTACTTTTTGACTATGCTATATTTGCTTCGACGAATTTATTCTGATTATCGCATTTCGGATTGTCGGTTTTCAATTGTTTCGCAGAAAAAATTATCGTTAGAGAGATTTTTTTCTTGTTTTCGCGATACGAAACGAAAAACCTGTACGTCGCGATTAGAATTTTTTCTTGTCACCTGCGATCAAGTCGCGATGCAAGAAAATAGCCGGCCTGCATCTGCAAAAAATAATGAAAAAAAATATTTCCTATGAATGAAAAATGCTCGACCATTTTTGGAAAGAGAAGGAAAAAAAGAGGAACAAAATTATTCACCGAGCGTACAACCAAGGAGTATCTTCTACGAGCCCGTAAGTTTTATAAGTATAGCATTCTATACCTCTAAAAAGAGCGTTCCGACAACGCGTAAGATTTCTGCCAACGTGCGCAAAAATGACGAACGAAATTTCCGATGACGTCGTGAAAAGTATCACCGATTTGACGAATTATGATTCACGCGAATCGGTACGAGGAACGTCGTCGAACTGAGCTGTTTGCAGTCGCTGAACGGTAAAATGCCCTCACGTTCTTCTCCCGTTACGTTTGTCGCGATGATTATCACGAGCGTGTGTCAGCGCACGAGATGATCGGCTGAATACGAGATAAGCAGCGACGCGTTGTTGACGAAATTGATCCGAAGTAGAGAAGAATGTAAGATTTATACACGCGTCATCTTCAAAAACAGTCGCGATGCAATTTACTTATTTATTCGTTAATCTACTCATTTATTTATTTATTCGTTTACTTATTTGACGATTGTCTGTAAATTTTTTTTTAATTACCAAAGAAACAACGTAGGGAGCTATCATGCTGCTGACTCGAGCGCAAGTGCTGCCCAATCCGATTCCGGCATTTCTGACCACTGTGGGGAAGACTTCGGAGCTGTAGAGATAGACCGTGGGGAAGCTGAGCGCCATGCCGACCATTCCGATGCTAGCGAGAATGACTTTCGCCAATTCCTGGGAAATCGCTGGGATCAAGAGTAGACTCACGCCAGTCAGGAGGTTACCGGCCATGATAATTTTCAGGCGAGAGACTCGGGAGATCAGATAGAAGACGAGAACTGTCCCAGGAAGCTCCAAGGCAGCTGCAACGAAACGCAGTTGAGACGGACGTACCGTCGGAATGGGGGGCGTCGATCGAATGTCTCACCGGAAACGGCAACGTTTACGAATATATCGCCGCCGAGGCCAGCGACGTATTGGGCCAAGCCGAAGAAGCATATACCGCAAACGAACCAGTTGAAACAGATGCAAATCGTTTTCATTCGCAAATTCCGCGTCTTGAACAAGTGCAGAACGTTGTATTCGTCCGTCGGCTCGTGTTTCTCGCTCAACATCTCGTTCTCGTGCGACTCTATAGCAGCGACGACCTTGCCGAGCGGAATTTTGTTGCGTTCCGCTGCTTTTTGCAGTATTATCTCGGCTTCGGCGACTCTGCCCACGGCCAACAACCATCTCGGCGATTCTGGTATGATCCTGAAAATGATCGATCGTGGATTCGGAAACGCACCGAGTGATTCGGCGGAAGATGAGGTTTCGTCGCGATCCGGAGGCTTTACGTTTTGAGCGGCTCATCTCGTAGATCACGCGACGATCTACCAGACGCATTAGCTACAATTTCTCACGGAGTTAATCGCATTGACCCCAGCCACTTGAAATCCCCCCTTCATCATCGTCCGCTGTTTACTTCTTATCGACTACTCTAGCGAATAATAGCACCAAAAAAATTCGGCACAAAAAGTATAACCGAAAGTCGAGCTATTGGCGAGCAAAAGCACCGACTCCATTTGGCGAATAGAATTTTTCCGAAAAATTGGCAGCGAAGATGCTTGTCGTTGAGGAAGAAAAAGTTCTATGGTAATAGGCAAGCTTGAAAGCTCAATTCCTGCGTATCATAGATGTCGTAAAACACGTGATTGGTCGATAAGTTATTACCGGAGCGGCAAATGAGAGCTTAAATTGGATGAATGAACGGATTACTCACCAGTAGTATGACAAGAGAAGAATCGGGGGTACTGAAACTGCTATTTGAAATCCATACCACGTTCGTATCAAGTACGAGATCAAAGGATTCATCAAGTAGCCGAGTAAGAAGGGCACGTGGAATAGTACGGACAGGGAAGACCTCCACTCGGCACCAACGATCTCCATCACTGCGAAGACAGAAATTCGACATCAATCGTCGATCGCAAATCTCTTCGCCGATTTACGAGCGTTTTTTACACCGGTGTTCTGATATCCGTTGGGGAAAAATGAATAAATTACAAATACAAGCAAAACAAGCATATCTGCATAATGGGAAAGAACCCTTCGGAATGGAAATCGATATTTTATTATTACGAATACGATTTGGATTGGTGACGAACCAAAAGTTTGAGAAATACAAATACAAATGTTACTCACGTATTACGAAACTGATGATCATCGTTCCACCGGTAGCTACGGCTGCGATAAATTTCAGTACCAGAAATAATTCGTACCAAGGTGAAAATGCACTGGCCAATCCGGCCACGGCTTGCAGTAGAATAGCGACCATGAGAGGAGTTTTTCTACCGATTCTGTAAAATTGGAAATGATCGGGGAAACGTATAGGAATGAATTGGTAAAGAAAAATACGCCGATCTTCGGGAGCTAGTGCCTCGATTCATCGATCCTCGAACAAACAGACGATATAAAGGTCGATCGAGCGTACGCGAAGAAACGTGGGATGAAATAAAATGTTGCCGTAGCGTGAATTGTCGAGGTTTTTACTGAATGATCGAGAGCTTGATCGTTACCTGTCAGACACCATACCGAACATCATATTTCCGACGAGAATGCCAAACATAATGACGGACTGAGCGACGTTCGCGAGTTGATTCCGGTCGCATACCAAATTCCACTGGAATGGAGAGAAGAGACGACGTGAAAAGACGATAGCGATTGTTTATCGCGACGACGAATTATCAAAGGATCGGTCGTCAACCTGGGTAATTATAGTCTCCTCGAATACACTCCTGTCGTATTCGAATTCGGTACATTTCTTCATCGTTCCGTTTCCCACGTCCACCGTGCATCCCATCGACGTGGCGTTCGCGTCGACGGATTCCGGCGATGCGCATGAAAATTCAGCTTTCGGTGCCAAAAATGCGATCGACAGTTGATGCCAAGCCACGGGGAATTTCACGAGCGAGAGCGAAACCGCTATCACGAGATGCCAGGGACCGAAAGAGCCCATCGCCTCCTGAATGGTATCGACGACTCCATCTGGTGAATGAAAACCATCGGATTTTATTCATTTCGCTGTGATTATTTTGTCGAGAGTCGTGATTCTGAGAGGGACGAGAAAATCGTGGGAAACGGGGATAAAATCCGTTGGCGGCAAAATGCTTCGAGAAGATTATACATAGAAACCTATTTTTTCACGATTATCTCGGAAGCTCTATCGGATGTCGAAATTGGAGCGCTGAGCATCGGAGTATTTGATATATTGACCGCAATTTGCCACGAACACGTTCGAGTTCCGTGACGCAGGTCAGAGAATAATAAATTCTACCCGTTTCCGTCCGTCTCGAATTCATATCCGTGATCAACAACGCTTATCGATATTACGAGACGCTCAAACATAATCCATCAACTCTGAATCAATCAATCGTAGGGCTATCAATGTCATCTGTATGCATAATCTTCATTATCTCAAGGCTCAGCGAATGCATCGATAGGCTATCAATTTATCCGTACGTATAATCTTTATTATCTCGAGGCACATCGTGTGCATCGATGAGTCCCAATCCAATTCTCATCAGTTTCTCCTATTCCTCATTCTCAGTTTTCCACATCAACGCACGCTCATCACTTTACACCTATGAAATACGCGTCTGTTATACCGAATCCGTGCTTCGCTGTAGACTCATTCGGGGTACCTGTGCGCGGCGGATAAGCGTGCTCGTCCCCTTTATCTCCGAGGGGGTGATGACGTGCACAGACAATTTGAAGGTACAATATCGGGGAATTAAGTTCACCCCGAGAAAGCGACCTCGTATAATCCATTTTTTTGTTTGTTTTTCAATATAACAAGAATCGGATACTGTAAAAATAAATTTCGCCCTCACGGCAAAGATCGTCGCCCCGTACTGCAAATAGCCACAATGGTGTACGATTTTTTCCTGTGTGAGTAAGATTTATTTTCCAGTATAACTTATGAGGCTATGATTGTTCGCGATAAAGTTGTATACGTATTTATAAGACTAGTCCGTCCAGGGCAAGAGTGCGCACGCGCACGTCTTCTTACACGAAGTACGATGAATTGGTTCTGCAAAATGTGTTTTTTTTGTGCGTGTGATCACTGCCAAGCCGATTCCTCCCAAAATTTCTACCGATCAACTATGATATTATATTTTATTTTGAGTCAATTTTTATGCAAGTGATTTTGATGTGATTATAGAATCATATATTAATGTGTCAATCTCTTATTACCTATTGGTCTGGTCTCTTACGTGGCTTTGTCTAATCATTTCAGATTATCAAAGAAATAAGTCCTTAGTGAACAAGATTTATGAGATTGAGATAATTTGCTGTCGAGACGTTAATAACTTCGCTTTAAAAAAATGCGTACACTTACCCCCCACGAGTGCGCATGCTTACCCGCAATACGGGTTAAGTGTGCGCGCTCCGCATTTTTCTGATGACTTCGTTTTTTTTTTTTAATCGTGAAGAATTCATACGCTATTTCTAAATTCGATTATTCGTTAAATGAATTTTTCTTTACACCTCATTGTTTAATTTTGACACCACGTTGAATGCATCGTCGTTTCGACAAATTATCTCATCCATATTTGACGGGAAGTTAAGTAGGAAGTTTCTGCCGAGAATTCGCGTTTGCGAGGCAATATTATATTGTGATAAGTATTTATTGCGTAATAGTGAGGCAGTTGAATCCTGAACATCGTAAACTACTTTATAGCTCGCGTGACTTAAATCCGCCGTCTCTGGCAACACTGTGACAACATTGGTGATACACATGCGTTGATTGAAAAAAAAAGACAGATAAATCTTAACGGAAAAACTCCTCAAAGTTTTGTTTCTAAACATTTTGTAGCTCGTGTGATACGGACTGTATTAATTTTTTTTGAAAATTTTAACGAGGTATATTGCTTCTTTAGTCTAATTTATCGCCGATCCGTGCCGCAAGTCGATTCGTTCCTGCACGGTGTAATAATGGCTTATTTGAGGAATAGATAAGCGTGTCTTAATTGCGGTTTGAAAACACGCAGTGATATAAAAATATGAAATGTTTTTCGTAACAGTCGTTCGGGCTGAATTTATAATTGTTACCTTTCATTCTGAGTGTGAAAAGCGTTCTGTCGCTTTTCTTTTTTTTCGCAACCTCCGTATGATAAAAAGGTAATCGGTCGGCGCGATGTTCAGCGACAGGTCGTTATCTAGCGATAGTTAGCGAAAAACAAATATTGCGATTATTGGCGCGATACTGTTCTCGTAAACAATTCATAAAACTGACACGTTTCAGTTGAAGATGCAACGCAAATTGATGCGGCTCGAGTCAGGATTTATTAAGATATTTACAGCTACGGATGCGGCGTACCGCGCCAGATAACGACTCGAGCGTTCATCTCGCAGTTAATTGCAACTAAACGAGCATATACGCGAATAAAAACTAAACTGTCGCAAACTACAGTTTTTCTCTTCTGCTCAGATCTCCCGAATCATCATTTTTCCACTGTGGCAGCCTCGTTCTGAATAACGAGCAACGACGAATTATTCGAGTCGAATCTCACTAATAAAGCAGGAATAAAAAATATAAGGAATAGAAAGCTAGAATCAAGATGGCAAGAAAATCTAAGATGAAGGTGAAAAAGTTTTTTACTCGACTACGATAGAATGACCATATTTCATCCCTGCAACGCGGGCAGAAAGTAATCCACTTTTGACCAGAAAGATGAAAAAGTGGTTTTGCGGGAAGCAAAGTAGAGTTGCGGGCAGAAAGGTAGGTTTGAAACATTGCTACGTGTTATGTTTTTACTCTAATTTTCATCAATTACATGGATACACTGTCGTATGTTATGCATATTCCGACCTAGTTTGCAACCAGAGACGATTATCTTTCCGAACGTGAAACGTGGAGATATTGTTATGTTTGGGGTCTGCATAAGACTGTACATCAGCGTAATATACTTACGCGAATGAGGCTATTAAAATGATAACGTTCCCTGTTTTTCCGTGGCAATCAGTAATTTAGTTAATAAATTCGATAAAACTTGGCCTTGTATATCTTTACAATATATTCATGTTTTAAAAATGCTCCAAATGCATGTAAAATTCGTTTCTTTGCAGTCAGGGGGCTCCACCCCCCGATCCCCCCGCCAGGGTTCCGCCCCGGATCCATTTTTGAAGCTGCTCCGCGGTATATAACAGTAGGCTGTCGGGAAATGCAATGGGACAGACGGAACGGGACTACGAATAGATCCGTGGGTCCAGCATAGATAAGACTCGGTCTGTGGTGACGAATAATCGAGTTTGTTAACGCCGATAACAAAGTTGTTTACGGGGAATTTCGCTCTCATTCAATTAACGATTTTCTTTCTTTCGCTGTCATCGAATGTGTTTTATCGCGGTGTCGAATACTCGCATTACCCACGTTTATATTTCATGGTGATTGATATTCTCCCCAAGAGAGAATAACGTTATAACGACGAGATCCAACGAGATATTTATCGAGGTAGTAAAAATCGCGCGATGATGAATTTACAATTCGAATAAAGGTGACCCCTGATTAAAATAATCTCCGATACTGATCCGTCGTCGAAGGTTTTCGTGATATTTACTCGTCAAGTTCGCCTTCTACTTCACACTTTCATTCAACTTTTACTCGATTCTGAGTGGAACAATTCTAGTCACAACTCGCTGATACATCTAACAAACTATTCAGCCGTAATCGATGGCGTCAGCACGATCACCAACACCGGAAATCGAAACAATTTTAAGGTCCGATACTCTCATTGTTAAGGATGTCGACGCAGTCTGGTATACTTTTCCTGCTAAAAGTTTGCCTTCCTCTGCATCATCAATTTCAACATTTCATAAAACCGAAAATGGTACAAATAATAAAGATAGTTTTATTTGTGCTACGTGTAAAATTTCAAATTCTTATCGCCATTTTTCATTGAGATATATTAATTTTTTTTCTCGTTTTCCATAAGACTACGTGCAATTTTGTTTTTTATTTTTTTCACCAACGAACTTCCTAAACAGTCCCAAATTTTGATAGATTTTTTCCAGAGAAAATCTATCGAATACGAATTCGAAACATATTCGTTGGTCGACGCGATCGACAATGTGCGATCCATCAGTACGTAACTCCCACAAGATATACTCGACTCAAGATCACTTGTGTCTGTTATACCCAACGTCTAACCACGATGCAGCTTCGATTTGTTGTACGACTCCATAATAATAAGATTGAATTAATTTCGATAGAGTTTGATCTCGAACTTATCGCGGAGCACGAAGAGTATTTGCGCAATCACTCGTTATCTCAGAATACGAAGAACACGCGACTTCTCTGGATATTCGCATCCATTCGAATGGCAAGTATCGCAACAGAATAGAAGACATTCGAATAACCACGCGTATGCGTGGTTATCCATGTGCGTGGTTGTCCATCGGACCGGAAGCAATAAACAAGTTATGGAGTTAGGAAGAGGTTCGAAATGAAAGTGGTGTCCAAAAACAGTGCCGTGCAAAGATATCGTAGAAAAAATGTAAAACACTTTGATATTCCCCTTGGCGCCGCGAAAACGCTTGAATCAATATAAATAGTTGCTAATGGAGCCCAATCTATTTGAATGTCCTCGGTGTATTTACATTTGCTTAAAATTCCCCTCACTACGAATTCATTTCGTTTGGCGCGGAATTTGAAATGCAAAATTTCAATCTCGTTCGTTTTCAAGCGAACGTAAAATAGAATTTGCATAGGAAAAAAATAGATCAAATGCGATGTGTTTAAAAAATTCGGAAATACACGACGCGTACGTCATGTTTCGTCGCCACAATATACTCCAAGCGTGTGAGTACTATCGTTTCTACCATATTGTAACGTATATTGCAAGAACGTTGAAAGAGCTTTCTTTTGGAAGAAAAAATTCAAGATTCGTCGAAAATCAACGAAGATGCGGGCCGATGAGGTTCGCAGTCAATTTCATCGGGCGTCACAAGAAATTCTGCGAGTAACCATAACCATGGTATAACAGTCGAGCGAACTCCCTTACTCTGCGGCCGCCGGCCAGCACTTTTTTTTCAAAAGAAAGCTTTTTCAACGTTCTTTCAATATACGTTAAAATTGGTAAAAACGATAGTCGATTGGACAGTAGATTCGATTTACAACTAGGGCTGATTTTTTTAAAAATTCCCCTACTCGCCAAATTATACTTAAATAAAAAATGACGATGGTTTTCGGTGTATAGAGCTAAAATGAAGCGATGAAAAAATCAGCGTCGCCTCGACTAATGCGCAAATTCGTAAAAACCAATTGTTAATTAATTCTCTTATGGGCGATAACTCAGAAACAATTCGACTGATAAACTCCAGTTTTCGCACACGTAATCTGTCAATGGTGACAAATGATACGGCATAGTGGCGAAACGTAATAATCATGAAAACTGGCCCCTCTGTTGTTTGTTTTATCATGCTAATTTGACGGTCTTTCGATGATAGCTCTTGATATAATTAGTATTTTTTAACGCTGAAGGTCTAGTTTTGTAGATTTTGCGAAGACTAACAGAAAAGTATTGTACTTTTTTCGTGTCGAGCCGAAATCTAATCGGATATCCGCAAAAAACCGAAAATTCGCTTCTAAATCGGATGGATAAACAATCTAGTGCACATCGGAGGAGTTGCTTTCAAGTGCTATTCGATTGAGCGTATTTTTCGCTACCTAAAAAAAGGCGATCTCCTCCCTAGCAAACATCCCGAAATGCTCATTTCTGGGCTGATACGCGTGGACTAATAATAACGAGGCAAGACGCGGCATTGAGGCGAAAAAAATAATTCAGGGACGTTTCGTTAGAGTCCAGTTTGAAATGAAAAAAATATTCGCACGGTGACGCGGAGACGATTCGTGCAATGACAATAATCGAGAAAAAGAGATCACCCGTGGGATTCCGGTTCGAAAGTGGCGAGACTTTCGTGAGACGAGAGGAGAAAACGCTGAAATTGAAGATCACGCGGATATGTAACGACGATGCCTAGTTGCAGTCGGTGACACCGAGAAATAAAGTGTGGAGTGGTATCTGGTAACAGAAAGATGTGAATCATATATCGACGGAAACTTGAAGAATGGCGACGGTCCCCGAGTTGCACCGTGCAGCTTTTGCTGATTTATAAAAACTGAAATATGCTCGAAGTTGAATTGCAAATTGTTTGGATGACGCTTTAATGCTCGGCAAATAATAGGTCGCATTTTATCGGACACGAGGAACATGATTGCGGTTTTGTTTCCACATAGCCTTTTACTAATCAGTTCAGAATTTCACACAGTCGCAAACAATCACGGCAGGCGATGAAATTTCCCTTGGTACGATGCCAGTTCGGAGATGATGCAATGCGAGTCGCACGCCGGTGCGTTAAAATTAGAAGATCGTACGTGGAAAAGCTCGCGAGGTATTCCATTGTCGAGATATGGAATCCAGAAAAATCTCCGGTTACCTTTATTAGATGCTCCCGGCATTGTTGCAGCTCCTTATTTATCTCAACATTTACACTGATCCTGATATTAACAAACAACTGCACCACTCGCACACACGTGCACGTGTTGCTTCTCCGATCCGTCGACGCGCACTGAATCGAATGCCAGCCAGACGAACACCGATCTCTCTACTTTCATCCATTCGCCGTGCCAGTGCCCGATAAGACTCGGGCTATACCTACTTACGCGAAGTTTTCGCCGCGCTTCCCTGTTTTACCGACCGAGGTGTTCGTCCTCTAACGACCGTCAACAATTCTGTGACGATCTAAACCACCGCATCGGCGATTTTTTCGCGCATATATCACCGTAATTACCTACTCGCGTAACTCTCCACAGGATTCACCTCCCTAATCGAAGAAGGAAATAAAATTCCGCAAGAGGAATTCACGAACAATTCCAAGTACATCGCGCGAGTCCTGCGCGTTAATTTCAGCTCGAGCCTTCCACCCTGCTGGATATTTCCCAGACCGGAAATCGCGTAGAAACGCGAACCTTATGCAATCGTAACACTAAATTTCTAACGATACGGGTTAAACGAATCGTCGATGAGAAATTCCATTAATTTCCAATTCGTTGAATTTCCTCGGGAAACGACCTATTTTCGTGGATTTCATTTTATTCCAACCATTACGAGCGACAGTAACGCCCTGACCTACCGTCGATGAGACTAAAATCTTACCGATCGCCAATAAATCGTGAATTTCTTCGATGTGAAGGAATTTTTCAGAATACACGAGTATACATAGTTGGCATATTTTTATCGATTGTCGATAATTCGTAAGAAAATTTTTTCCCACGCACAACACATTCTTCCCTACCGACGCAATGATCGCGATGTACTTGCCTACCGTCGATAAAGCTGTGAAGTAAACGCTGACCGTTCTATTTATCGACCGTCGATAAAACAGCGAACTACACGGTTACCGTTTTATTTATAGACTGTCGATATCGTACGAAGCGATTGATTTATTCGACAGCTATGAATAGCATTGTCACGTGATGATTTATCAGAATTATCAGTGCGATAAGAATTCGATAATAAATTGTCAGGGTGAGAATTAAACGACACACGTAACGACAGCCTTCAGTTTCGACGTCTGCGCACGACCTCCGCGATGCTCGGGAGCATTTATCATTTGCTTAACAATTGGATGAAACGGAAGCGAGGAAAAAACAGCTCAACGCGATTTCGTTGTCTCATGGGAGTGAAAAGGTCACAGATGCGCGCCAATGCGACGCGAAACGATCCGTCGGATCGCTTTTTTATTTTTAATCCTTTTTTTCATAAAACGTCGCCAAAGCGCACGGAGGAGAGGAAAATCTCCGAGGATCTCGGACACCATTAACCACGTTGATATTGAGAATATTTTTCCATCACGAACAAAAACCTCCTCGGTTGATGACAAAATTATGGCGAACGTACAAAGACGAGCAAAAAATCAGACTACGCGCAAATATTTATTCCAAACAAATATGATATTTTTTCCAAACGCGTTCGTTTCCAAACTCCTTCTCTGGCGAGAAAAAAAAATCGCTATTTTCATCGCGGAAATGATTTTTCGTTTCTTTCTGGGATTTTTTCAAATCGCGTTGAGAAAATTTGATATCGTGGTTTATTTGAAATTGGGATAACGGGACAACGAGATACATTCGAGACGGTGAAATAAAACGAATAGAGCTTCCAGACAGCGATCCGGCATCCTTCTCTCTCTGCTGCTATCCCGCCCTCGTTATCTCCATATTCCGGTGACTTTGGGCAATTCTGAAAACAAATTGTTTGAGAAAGCGTTTGTTGTATCAGATGAAGACTCGCGTGCTGCTGCGACACAATTTAGTGATTCGTTCCTCAAGATTTATCTCGCGATGCGTGCAGCGCGTATCGCTGCTTGAAACGCGGTGGCAGACAGAAAAACGGGACTAGGAGTATTTTTGGCGAGGTGAACGGCAACTGATAAATAAAATGGGGGAAAAAAAAACCAAAAAACGCTATTTTCTTGCTCTCAAAAACTTCTCTGGCGCGACTCATCGATGACCAGCCAACAACTGAAATACGCGTAACAATTACGTTTGCTCCGTTGCGATCGGTCAAAGCGGCAACGCAAAAACCTCGTGTCGACTCCGCCTCGATCGGGCTATCGAAAAATATTGATATTAGGCAACTGCCGATAGCGAAACACTTATCTGTCGTGGCTCGATAAAATTCATTCACCGGGCCACGTAAAATTCATCCCGCATGGGCGGAGAGTGAAAATTGTATTCTCGAAACTATGTACGTTATCGCGGTCTCGCCGCGTGAATTTTACGTTGTTCTACTTGTTCGATGGAAAAACATGGAAACATCGCCATCCCGACGATGGTCGACCGCCAAACGAGTCGCATTCCTATAATCGAATGCGCAGTGCGCACTGAGAAATCGCAGGGCCTCCAGCAAACGATCGCCAACCAGAATTATTTCACTATTCTTTACCAACATTCGCGCGAGTATTTGCCACGGGAAAAAACACCTCTCGGCGCGTAAACTGGTTTTTCGATTGCAACCATAATCAGTTCGCGGGATTGGGAATCACGAATCTAATTGGCAGCTGTACGTATCGTTCGCATATCGACTGCGCCGCGAGTCATCGTCTCCGCGCGTTTCATACGGTTCGACGAGTGATCTCTTTCCGTAATTAAACGATTCGACGAACATTGAATATTCTTGCGTGAAGACGTTTGTGCGACGTCAGTGCACCGACGCATCGAGCAATGCGACGCAAATTCACACTCGATTTCATTGAAAATATGCCGATCGTGAATATTCAAAAGGAAACGCGATAGGTACGAATTATGAAACGATTAACGATACTCGCCATGCGAATATTACGAATGTCTCGTTAATATCTCGCATTTTCGATCCATTCGTAAACCTTTGGTAATAGCAATTTATCAAACGTATTTATGGAATCATTGACAAATTCGTCGGTCCTAACGAACGATACCACCGATTTTCGACTGCACACAAATATAAGCACCAAACCGAATAAAAGCAGGGTTCACATTTTTTTAACGATAAACAACTTTTGCGTTCATATTTTAATTTGTAATAAGAACAAATTATTATTTATATATAACTCAATTCAAGGCAGGTGCAATTTATGTTACGTTTCAAAAAAAAATTACCCGCACAATTTGATTGCAAGCATTGTACGCGTAGTTTAATTGAAAATTGCTTTTGATTCATTTATTTCGCCAGATACTAGTCAACTCATTTTTTTGCTTTTATTCGCGAATTTTTTTGGTGCTGCTATTCGTCAGGGTCGTGGAATTGTTGCAGATATATATTATTAGTTATCGAATAGATCGTGTGTAAGCATGATCTCGACATCCGCTGACTCGACGATAACATGGATAAAAAGCACAGGAAATTGTGCACGTTTCGACGATTTGAATTACCTGTTCGTAAATTGTGGGAAGCAATTGCGACTTTCGTCGTGGAAATCAAAGTGGCTGATGACCGAAAATCCGACCGAAAATTAGATTTGTCCGCACGGGCATGAAAACACGTGATATGGCTGCCGCGAGGCGAAATGTGGACGCTCAACAAATCGCCGTTGCGAGGTGCTCGGTCGTTAAAAAAACCAAATGTGGTCATAATACGAGCGCCACGTCGAAAATATCTCGTACCGTTAAATCTTATCATACTTACACTCGCTCACTTAGCGCGCGCGCGTGTTTGTGTGCGTGCAAGGGCATCCTACATAGAACGTTTACCCTGCTGCCACCCCACTTTCTTCCCAATAACAGCACACTTTTTCGCAGCTCCATTTTCGCGAATTTCTCTCTGTCGCCAGATATTTCTCACGTGCCCACCAGTGTTGGTAACGACGTGCCAATAGCATTTATTCGATCAGTAGATCCACAACCATGCTTCAACGAGCGCCAGTTCTCTGTTTCGCGGTCAATCAGATCATCGAAGCTAACGAAAGCATAGCAGCATCAGCATCGCACACGATCGAATGTGGTCCAAAAAATGGAGAAGGCGAGAACTTCTCCGGAAAACGATCCACGCGAAATCGAAGAAAATTGATTCGATTGCTGTAAAAAAATGCAGGACAGCATTGCGAAGAGCACAACTCTGCGCGCATTCGTTCGCCGACATATTTCAGGTAATTTCTAATAGAACGTTGCATCGATGTATAGTCTGTTATCATGTTCACCTTCATCGAAGTCGATCTAGACGCGTCTGAAAATCACAGTCGCGGGGTGATATCGATTCCGGCATAATACATTGTAAATAGTACGTAACGCTGCTTAAGAATAAAATAAAACGAGGTTGCGGTTGTCAGATGTGGCATAAACTTATCGACCGCTCGTTTACATTGCATAACCCGTATCGAACGCGATGATACGTAATCGTACTCATCGCGTTGGCTTCGAATACGAAAGCGACGGATCCTTTTTCATTTCCCTCCCAATCGCGCGACGCGTCGAAGAAAGTGAGGAAGCACGTTTTAGGTCGGCCGTTAAAACAGCGATTTTTATTTATTATTTCTTTATTTATTTCTTTGTTCATCGGTCGCGATTCGGATACGAGTCGCGTTGCCCGACGCGCGTCGACGAGAGTGATACCGAAGTAATACGTACGTCCGAGTACGCGGTCTGCACGCGAAACTCTCTTTTTGGCACGCTTCGATAAACGTCGGGAGGCGAATTCGCTTTGAGACCTCCTGCCGCCGCGATATCTCGAGATCTGGGCACGGTGGACGGAAAAATCGATTTATCATTACGATTCCCCGATTCGCGCGTACCGGCCCGCTACAACTACAACCGCAACTGCGCTGATCTCGTAGCTCGTTTGGCAAGCTTTCGTTGTCGTGGCTGTAAAAATAGGCGCGACGTATATCGTCGCCGTAAAAAGATTCGACGATGTTAAATCTGACCTGTTTTAACGATTGATTTTCCGCAATGCGTGTCTACCGCAGCTCCCGTTCGACTTCTTCCCGCCGCGCTCTCTCTCTCCCGGGCTCGTTCCGCCGGTAGTAAAGATAGGTACATATACGTAAGCCGGGAGAGGTCCGCGATGCGAAAATTCAAGCTTGCGATCGGATTGGATTTCGTCGCGAAATGGTCGGCGAAAACGGGACGTCACCAACACTCGCTCGCGTACAACGACCGCTGACGTCATCGGACCGCGACGGAGAGAGAGAGGGAGAGAGAGAGCGAGTGAGGGAGGAGGAGGGAGGGAGAGATGGCGATGATAATAATTGTTGGATCAAACCGGAAGTGACGCGCGCGCCTGCTTTGTTGATTTATAAATATAGAAGGAATTAGCGAAGCGATGATGCCGGCTTGTTGGCTGCAAGCTCGTGTACGTTGCCGTATGATTACCTCTTCAAATTCTTGACCGGCGTGCTGCGAGGGGAAGGTCGCGGTAGAAAAATATTTACGCTTCGCCAAACTTCGATGGTCATTTTCGAAGGCGAGAAAAAAATATTTACCCTTTTTTACAGCCCCATTCTTCTTTTTCCCCTCCCATTTATCGGGTTGGGCCAAGTCACGTTGCGGCGATCGTTTGTTTCGACTTGCGTGAAATTGAATACGAAAAATCGCGCCACTCGCCGCGGAATCAAATGATATGGTCGCGGGAAAAATGAGAATATAACCCGTAAGCTTGCAGATTTGACGGGAAGCCGTTGGGAAATATTTCAAAACCACGTGACGGATGATATTCTTATTCCGAAACGATGCATCGTAATATCGCGAAACGAGACTCGTGGTTTTACAAAACTGAAAAGATACGATCGAATTTTGGGAACGCGTTAGAGTCTGAGAAAATAAAATCGTTGTACGAGGCGATCGAGTATAGTAGCTATGCCTGAAAGAAATCTGGTAGCGAAGCAACGAGTCGATAATTCGAGGACGAGTTAGGTACGCGACCCTCGAACGAATCGCAGTCCGCAATTGCTTTCCAGAGTAAATCCGAATTCCCCCCCCCCCCCCCCCCCCCTCGCCCAAATATGAATTTGCGATCAGCCCGATCGACCGTGGTAACTTCCACTCGCGAATCACAATCGTCTACCACTGCTCGTCGCCGGCAGGCAGGTAGAGGTACATTCAGGGAAAATAAGAGTTCAACGAACTCCGAAACCGACGCGGATTTACGCCGCTCCGATGTGACCTTTGCGTTCTCGGATCGCGTACGAAAAAAGGGGAAAAGAATGACCGATAAAAAAATACATTCCCAGCAGCTAATAATATCCGTCGAATTTCGTGATGCAAAAAACTGTATTCGTTGCAGGAAAAAACAAGACCAAAAACAAAAAACACAAAAGGCACACAAAAACGAGACCAAAAGAAGGCAGAAAAAAGTGGACGGAAAAACGAGCAGAAAAACTAGGAGAGATGATATTTTTACAAAGTCACTTCGCACCGTCGCGGTGAAGTCGTCATCGTTGATGGAGACACGTGCGGGAAATTCTTCGTCAATTTCCGCGTGCGCGCAAATTATATGGTAGCGATCGCCGATGCTCGAGGTCGGCGAGTCTTGTCAAATTGTAAATGTCGCGCCCGTTGCATTTCGTCGAATTTGTTCCGGGTATCGCAGGATTGGAAGGACGATGCTGCCGCGACACTCGACGTCGCCCTTGCGACCGGCCAGCCTCGCGTCGCCCTTTGGCAAGGGCTGTCGAACGAGGCTAGGTTAACCGGAGATGGATCGGAAGCGAGCACCGTCAATTAATTAGCGATAATTACGAACAAATCCACTTGGATGTACCGAGGAACCGGGGCACGCTAATGCTCAGTCAACAACGCGTGGAGCTACGTACGCGGAGTGGTACCCACGCTCGTGCGTGTCGACGACGCTACAGCAGCTTCCAAGCCGTCGAATCAATCCGCGAAGAGTGCTTTCCAGTGGAATGAGAGGAGAACAAATGGAGTCGGCCGCAAGATTCGTGCCGGTCTTTGGTCTCGCGTGGATCTTTGCGCGGCAAAAAAAATTGAAAGAGAGCCCGAAATAAAACTAACCAAACAAACCACGTCGATAAGCTCGGCAGTGATTCGTAAATCAAGATGAAAAAACGAGAGAAAAAAGAAAAAATTAAGAAACTCGATTTAAACTTTTGAGTAAACGTCGAGAAATCTTTCACGCTTGGGAGTCTTATTTTGCTGGTTCGAATCTGCCTGAATCATCATTTTCCCACCGTCAGCTGCGTTATTTCATGCAAGAAGGACAGGTGATTCGCATTTTCGACCGCGCGTTTCATCTCCCCCGAACGAGTCGAATCGCGCGTTTTCTATGGTCGCAACGGTGAAAAATAATCGAACCGATCGTCGTCAAAGTTACGTCAATATCGATTTCAAATTCGAAGGCGATTCGCGCTCGCAATGGATCGTTTCGATTTCGACGCGAACGGACCATCAGAATCTGAATCTCGAAGCGAGAAGATCTAATTTCGATCGGATGGAGTATTTCCGACGCGACTTTTCGCGGGAAATGGCGTCGGAATTGGTTCAAATGACACGAAAATGAAATGAAAGTTCGCCGCGCGGGGCGAGCTTCGAGGACTCGGGGTAGACACGTCGAGCTCGTGGAAGTGGGACAACTAAAGTTTTTCGAACAAATATTATTATCAAACTACGTTCTCGAAGTAAAACTAAACATCGGTAATGTAAGTCGTAAAACAACTTGGAAGATTCGTTTTGGAAACGTTATCTTTGGAAACTGTAAAATTCTTAAAATATGCGTCGTAAAATGTCTGAAATTGCGGGAGGAACGGGCAGGGAACCGTCGAGATAACCTGATCAGAAAACGTTCAAAATTGCAAACCCTACCTTTGCAAATGCAAACTTCGGCGATACATGAGAAAAAATCGAGTATACGTAGAGATCTAATTTGTGATGGTTCGCTTGGGTAAATAATCCACCGAGTAGGATGGACGGGCAACGTAGGTACACGGTTACAGAAGTCTCGCGTGATTTCGCTTACTGCATCAAAACAATTGCACGAAATTGACACGGAATTTCAGCAGTCACCGAGATAAAAAACTAATTTGTAGACAGCCAAATTATCAGCCAAATTATCAACGATACGCAAATTTTTCAGTTCCACTGTAATTTTTTTTTTTTTCGTACGAACAACGGATAATAGATTTTATTGCTATTTTTCATGCCAAAGAACATCGAGTTGAGATAATAAAACGGTAATTTACGACAGCTCGACTAGTTAATTCTTCTTTAAGAAAAATTATGCTTTTACGATGCAAACTAATTTATCAAGAAACGAAATATAGTCCAACGTCCATTGGGAAAATACGACTCTAATGTTACAACGACAGCAACAAAAATTACCACCCCTTGGTAGGAAGAATTGAGATATGTCAGGGGAAAAATCAGAAAGTGTACCAAAAAAATTGTAAAAAATCGAAGTCACCGCGAAGAAACGAGAAGAGAGGAGAACGAGACGTATAACGACGAGCGATATCGCTCTCCCGACGCCCATGTAACCTGCGTGGATTTTGGACGGCAGGGAGAGAGAGAAAGTAGCTTTGCATCGTTATCTGATACGAGCGAGCGAAGAAATTCGACGCCGTCTGATTTCGACATTTCATATCGTCCGGATACAAATGGCTCGTTTCGGTGAGTTCGAAAGATTTCATCAGTTTTCGAAGATTTTCATTTCCAGGTGAGCACCGAATAGGACCGATCCGAGGATGGATCCCCGAGGTCCGATGCGTGCCAAAAGAGAGGTCGATTGAAAAATAATAAAATTGGGACGAATTTTCATCAGTCGCGTCGGAAGCTCGTCGCAAAGCTCGGCGCGAGTAGGTAGCGGCGAGAGGAAACGAGACGCGACGGAGGGAAACGGGACGAAGTTGAAGTTTTCGCGACACGTGCGCAACGATTGCGTTGTCACGGAAAGTTATTCCGAGCAAAGGTTTTTTGCGAGGCCGCCGCGTCTCCGCGGAACGATCGGATGAAAATACAGGCTTCGGGGAGGCGCGAGAGTGTCTGGCAAGAGAAGTTCTATCGCCGATGTACCGTGCATGTGCTTCCGATTTCTATTATTACAAATTGTTTTAATTTTCTCCTCTCAGAAAATGCGATACGATCGAGGTCGACGCTAAGCGACTCGGGAGCGAAAAAGCTTTCAATGAAATCAGCGAATGAAAATGGAGAAAGAAAGGGGCAGGAGCGAGCGAGAGAGAGAGAGAAGAGAAACGGACTGGGAAATTGTAGCCGACGATTCGCATGGAAAGTTTTATTTGCGAATTAAAGTACTAGGTTTGTCCTCCTGAGACCCGAATAAACATTCATTTAAATTCTACAACGTCGCTTCTCGCCTCGCCGTTACCCATCGTTCCGCCGGCGCAGTCCAACAATCACGTAATCACTTATGCTCGTTGAAGTTAAAAACGAATCGACGAAAAATTCGTACACCGGAAACGGAGAACGTGAAACGTAACGCGGTACGTATGACGAGGAATCGAGGGAAAACGTATCAGTGAAAAGCTCGCGGCGCGACATTATCGGGGGGAAATTGTCGCGGCTGCGATAGGTAAATTGCTGAGGACGTAAATAAGTGTTGTTATTTAGTATTACCGAGACGATTAAACGTATACGTGTTTTCACTCGTCGAGGATTTATAACCAGTTCGAGGGAATCGCGAAAGCTTGTTGGGAATTTCCAATCTTGACACGGTTTCGGATAACGCGAGGCGATCGAGGCGGAAAGATGATGTATAGAACGAGTTACGTGAACACGCTGAACACGTATGCATGTCCGAGACGCGTCGGTTTCGAAATTGTTTCGAGAGGCGGCAAACGGAAGAGCCGTGTAGCTATGCGTTATGTGGCCGAGAGGGAGAGAGAGAGAGAGAGAATCGAAGGAATTATACACGTGGCAAAGTTTGCTATCGCGTGGTGAGAGAATTTGGAATTGTATTCGATAAGAGAATTCAGGGCGTCTCGCCAGGTTCGAGTTGCAACTCGAAGCTTCCGCACGGTAAAACATTTCCCGACATAGTGTAGAGTGTACAAATTGGCCTGCAGAATATCTAACGTTTCGGTGTGATAATTCAACACGATCGTTAGTGTTCTTCTCGCAGTTTGTCTTTCCTCTCAGAAAAATGTTACTCGATACTGTTGTTATTTGCGTTACTGAAGAAACACTTTTCAAATGTTACTCCAACATTGGTTTGAGTTATTTTAGAAAAAAAGGGTTAACGCTAATTTCTGTGTCGAATTTGACGGACCACGTTTTACTGTGTACGAAAATGTACTTTATTGTTTAGTCGCGATGAGCTGGAGGAGGAGAGGGAAGATACTGATTGTATTGCTCTGGGGAGACGACGAAAGAGTGGGAAGGTAGGGTGGGAAGAAAACGAAGACGAGGAAGACGAGCAGTGGAATTTATAAAATGGGGAACAGAAACTTGTGGAAGATGGAAAACGTGAGAGGGGTAACATGGACGTAGGAGAAGAGATGACGAAACGTGAAGAGATAAGAGGGAAGCAACGAACATTGGCACGGAAGAGCACAGCGGAACGAAAGTATAAGAGAAAAAAGTAAAGAGCCAAGGAAAAGGGGGAATGGGAGAACAAGAGAAAAAGAATAGTGAAAATTGTTTACGAAAGAACACGACAGAGCAAATAAGTTTCTTGGTGACGGGTAGAAGGAAACGAAACTGTGAGAAAAATGTAAAATAAAAGGAAATGGGATTTCCTCGGTTCCCTATTTTTTTAGAAACGACGAAACGAACGTCGAAGAGTTTCGGAGATTTTCTAGAAACGACCGTGCCATCGGATTGGCGGAGGTGTAAGTTTAGTGACGAAAGTCCATTAGACGATAAGCCATTGTCAGTCTGTCGGTAGGCTTATCGTTAAACGCGTCGAACCGTCAATTTGGTTCCCCCTTTTTTTGTATTCCTTCGCCGATAGTAACCAAGTTATGATAATCCAAATTGACGCGCGTTCTTCGCCACCATCAAACGCTCGTTCCCTAATAATTTACCATGGCGTCGCGAATGCGCGAGCTTGTTTTTCATGCGTTTGTACCCTCGACCACGCATGTGAGCACGAAAAACGAGCTATTCGCAAATAAAGGCGACAAATAAATCGTTTTTCCCCAGAATGAGAGCACCAAACTCGATTCCACCGCGAATACTAACACCAAAAAATGTTGCCTTTCGTTTTACCTAAGAAATATTTGCACTAATTATGATTTAATGCACAATCAACGGATAAAAATACTATAAAGATATTTCAATATCAAATATTACAAACAAATAATTTATTTCAGCCTCTGATTAAACGTAACATACATTCCATATGCTTCGAATTGATTAATGTATTAATAATTAATTATTAGCATTCGGCACGGTAATTCTTCCTCATTACATATTTAAAATGTGAGCAGAAAAGTTGTTTATGAATAAAAAAAAATGTGCATGATGCTTTAATTCGTGGCAGTTTTCTGGTCTGGTGCTTTTATTCGTATAGAGTCGAGACTCGATGCTGTTGTTCGTTAGAGCCGTCGATTATCACCCGGCATTCCCGAATTCCCTCGATGCGGTTTTTCATCGGAAGAATCGATAAGTTGGCTGTCGATAATTCGTCGCAACACGTGCGTAAATAATTGCAGGAAATACGACAAAAAATTTCCACTCGCGAGGTAAGTAAAAAACAAGTCGCTAGAGCTTTCCATTTGAAACGATACAATAAATAAATGACTCCATTTCGGGTGAGCGAGTCAGTGATAAATTGTTGGAACGAGATGCGAACGCTCATCGATCTTACCTCGCGGTGGTTGAAATTAAAAAAAAACTGTGTTCGATCTCGTTGAAAGTTTCCGACCGTGCGAACCACTTCGGGACACCCGGTACGGGGTTATCTCGCATCCGGTGATCTCGGTATCCCGAGGACTCTGCAGCGGCTAGTATCGATCTATCTTGTAAGTAGAGGGAAAGTTGTTCGGTTGTTTGGGGAAGTCGGGAGAGACGACACGGGACACGGGAGTCCGGGGAAAGGGCGGCGGCGCGGAGATGTAACAGAGTTTAGCGTCCGGCCGGCAACAAATTGTTTGCCGAAGCATTAGAAGGAAAGGTAAGAAGAAGACGCTGCGCGAAGAAGCCACGCGGCGCGTAGGCTTCGAACGAAATTTATCCACGTCGGCCACCCGGGGTACGCGAAGAAATTCCACGACGAACATAGAGTCCAGCGGATATCCCAGTGACGCTGGCAAGCTATTTTCCAACACTCCAAAACTACCCCGTGACCATCGCCATTTTTGCCCCTGTAGTCTGGAAATATCACGGTATAATATCGCATGGAGGTCGTCGAGATATTTCCAAAAAGTAGAAGTTGGGGCTAATAAATTGCTCATTGTGGCCCTCAGCCATTCGCTCGGTGACTTTCGTTCTGTCTTGAACAAATTTTCCAGAATTTATGACGAACGAAATGACGAAAAAAGTCATTTTTTGCCCAAAGAAATTATTTTTAAGCCTAAAAAGGTTTTTTTATCTTAATTACTCTGCTCGCTTTAATTCAACTCGAATAAAAGCTCGAACAGCTGATTTTTTAACCTAGTTTTTTAAGGTGGTCCATTATGCTCCGGTTATCGTACATCGTGAAAAGAGAGAAACACATTTTTTGACTACATTTTGTGTCCACGTTTTTTATTAACCCGATAGTCATCGTGGACGATATCGTTCTTCGCAAACTGACCCCTGCGCTGTATCTCGGAGAGGAAAAATGAACGCAGCCCGCTTCCCCCTTCCAAACAAACTTGAAAGCGATTCAAAAAGACACGCTGACGCGTTTCAATATCTGTTGGCCCAACTTCGAGTAACGGCGACGCAAAGTTGGCACGAGGACGAAAACGTCCATGGTTGGCGGCGGTGTACGTTTTTTGAATTAGCGAGCAGAAAAAATACCCGCGCACCCTATTTTAGAGCTTATTACCCAATGTCGGTCGTCTACTTGCTCCAACTAGGTACAGAGTTTCTGTACAAAATAATAACGAAATTTTCAGTAAACCTCGACGGAGCATAAACCCACGAAGACCAGATAATTTGAAGCGAAAGATACGCTCTCGAGAACCGAACTACGAGACGCGCGACTTTTGACAGCGAAATCGTGTGAAAACAATAGCGCGTAGATAGCAATTGACAGCGAGCAGTCAATTCCTCGTGTCAGCTGCTCGTAATCGTTCTCAGATATTTGCTGTGACATTCTTTACGTTTCAAACGTTGAAAATAAATTTTTCGTTGTCCCTCCCAAATTGACGCATTATTTTTCAATTAATATTTGAATTTCGAACGTCTTTTTTGTTAGAAAATGGCCCATTTCCAGGCACCGAAATAAGTATGGTTTTGGGAACGGAGCCAAATCTGCGTATGTTTTTTTCAATCACACGTGTACCAAGCATAAGTCGTTAGAATATTTTTTCTCGATGTCAATTATGGCGAGAGATAAGAATTTTTTCGTGAAATATCTCGAGATGCTGTTCGTTTTTGGTAAAAATGTGGTAGCGGTAATTTCTGGAAACTAACTTCTGAAATAGTTGATCCAAGCCTGAGCAAGATTCTCAAGAAGGATTCGCCAAAATAGGACACCACCGAGGGGGTTAAAATTAATCCGGTGCAGGATTAAAAAAATTTCAACGCAGCATCCGTCCTAACTCTATCTTCCGAAACTCGTCGATGAATCTACAAGTAAATCCTATTTTGGAACGTTGATGATCCAGCGTTCTGGTCGCGTTTTAAGTCTGAGTTTTAGATCGATGGCACGAAAAAAATGAGAAGCGATATTTTTTTCGAAATTTCATTTCTATCGCTTCCGTTGGGATGTAGCGCGGATGTCGATACTGAAAAGGCACCATTTTTATCCTGTCTTCGAGAGACTGATAAACAATAGAGGCAGCGAGTGAGAAACAAACGTGCGATATTTTTGTTCCCTTTATTTTTATTTTTTCAACGACGACATCTCGACGCGCTGCATTCATTGCGAGACGTATACGGTTATACGGAAGGCGGAAGTGGCCTTGACCTGTGCGGGCACGTGTATCGGGAAGGAGCGAATAACCGTGAAAGCAGAGGATTTTTCGCGTCGCGCGAAGTTCGAGTGGAAACGGAGGAATGTCTCGTTCCGGTAGGACATCGCGATGATCGTCGCGCTCGCAGGAGAATTTATTACATTAACTCGAGAATGATCACCGCTGTAAATATTTATTCGCGAAAGACGTAAGTCTCTCTGGTCATGCCTACGCGGCTGCTAACACGAGTCGTGGTCATCGTCGGTGACCGAGGTGACGACATTCTCTCAAAAATAGGCCCTCGAGAACGATCGTCGAATCGCGTCTACAAAAGTGAGACGAGCGTCGAAGGAGCTATCATTGGCGAGAAGATCGCTGCTTCGTCCACCATTCATATTTTTATTCACGTACGACTCGTTTCAAATACATCGATACCGTGATTCAAGGCTCGGCCTCGTTGCTCAGAGAATCTCCGTACCTAAGTCTAGCTGGATCGCGGCCTTCGAGCTCGTTGCTCGATTATTCTCGACGCGATCGGATTTTCGGACCACGTTTCTACTTACGTTTCGCGAACAAATCGAAGTACGGGTAAAACTGCGACTGTGGCCGCAACGGGTACCTCGACCTCGCTGAAACAAAGCGAAGAACCGACCTTTCAAATAATCGCAGGGTCGAGTTTCACGACTGGGCTGGCGTCGTAAAGTCCCTTGTAATTGTAACTCGCTGAAAGCTGCAGACGACGGCGAACATTGTCAATGCGACGACGCGAATCCCAAAGCTTTGCTCGTCGCGTCATTTTATTCCACGGTGCATCGCGGTCTAAGGAAGTTATCTCGTGTGACTGGTTCAAGAAACCGTTTTTTTTTCTTTTCGCACGAATTGCGCCCAAATATAGTATAGAATACGTGGGCGAAGCGGTTTTCCGATACTCGAAGCCGCTCGAATATCAAATTCGCAGTGATGGTAGATGAAATTTTGTTGATTTTTTTTAACGAGTGACCAAGCTTCTGTGCACCTTGGCAACGAGCGACGATTTTGGGCTGAAAAAATTGCCAATTGTGCTGAGAATATTGATAGATACGTGGTGAAAATTCCGCGGTTGCAGCTTTATTTAGTTGGGAAAAAATAAGTAAAACAAATTTTTACGTGGAAAGAAAAAATTACCGGGACGATGAAAGCCACTAGAAATGAACAATGCGAATAATCGGACGCTGAGAGTCGATTCAGCGAATTCCTAACACCTGACAAGTGTAACGGAATTCCATCGTGATTGTTCACGTTGAATGTTCATCGTGGAAAGAGAAGGCGATTGGCGTCTCGCAGGTTCTACGTATGTTCCTGTGAAATAAGCGCTATAACAAAGCAAGTAGGAAGAAATTCCAGGGCGGTAGAAGAACCCGATTTGCCGTGGAGTATATACGAATATTTTCCATTCGATCGCCGATTTATCGTGAAATGTACAGACGAACCTCGGAGAGAAGCGAGGAGCATCGATTCCTGCGAACTCGAGGATCCAAGAAAAATGAGCCAAAGAGTTTTTTCTTCCCTAAATGAATTGCCGAATCACGCGGCAGCAATTAACAGACGCGGATCGGTAAGATAAACGAAGCGGTGAATTTCTATGAAATTGGGGGTCGCCTCCGCATATTGGTCCAGGGTCTGCAACACCTTCGGAATCCTCGACCCTGAGCAATCTTGCGTTTCGCGGGTCCATGCGAGATTAAAGGAACGTTCGAAGCTTCGTACCGCCACATCGGTCGGACTTTACAGAGTGCCGATCAAAAGTGGGGAGAAAGTCTGCGTGACCTTGTCAACGACCTTAATGCGTGGGCAAGCGAATCGCGCAGGAATGAATCAACGCGAACGACGAGTGGGTCGTTCAAGAGTGTCCAACACTCGTACTTTCGACAACAATTCGACTCTATTATCTCGGCGGACACGTTCTTCCAATTCACTACCTCCGTTCCCATCTCGGGACCGCCAACCGACTCCAAATAAAATAACAGTCGCCGCGTTTCGATAGCTCGAGACGAAGAATCGTCGCGCTCTCTTCGTCGCCGCGAAAATCATCCACCTGTACGTTGTCCTCGCCTCGTCGGGATCCAAGATGCCAAAGACGAATTACGAGGTCGCCTCGCGCCGAACGGTCCATCGGCTTGCACGTGGATGTACGAGCCTACCTACGAGAATTCGGAGAATGTTAATAATAATAAAGCCTAGTCGAGTGAAATCTTGATTTCGAATGTTGAATAATTAGCGGCGTTACGTGGCGGAGTTACATCTGTTCGCCGCTTTGGCGTTGCATAACCGAAAATCGTGCCATTTCGACTCCTACCCGCGGATCGGTCGCAACGGTGAACGCGTTCCTCCGCATCGTCGTACCTACTTACTTGTTAGTTGACGCGGCGTCGACTGCTCGAAGCCCGCGTCTTTCGCTCGTTGCTGCTCCTGGCTACTCGGTCAGCTCAGGCTTTAGCTACAAAGCTTTCGCGCACGTTTATGTAACATAAAACCGACTAATTGACGACAACAGCACGCTATACGTATATGCTACCGACGGCTGCTACGTGGGCGTACACCGTGCGTCCAGGCTTTAGACATTACGTACAGCTATTACGTGTACGAAACGCGTCACGGGTAACCAAGGGTGGCGAAAGGTAAAAGTGTCCATCGACGTCCATTTTTTCCCGCGTTTCATACAGACGCAAATTAACCGCCGCGGCCTGAAGAAAACTCGTCGATAACTTGTCAGAATTTTGGAGTAGGTACATTTTGGACGTAAGAGATTAGAAAAACGCACCAAAGGAATTTACGTCGTTTGGAACCAAATTCTGAAATTCCGTACAGAATTTCGAACGCGTTAGGATGGCAATAAAAATATGAAGCAAATAGCATGAGCTTGACGAATTAAGTGTCGATAATAGAAATGCCTATTGCGAGATGCCATTACAGATAAATCAGATATTAGACAGATTTCAGGAGCTACGAAGCAATTTTTTTAGCAATTTAATTGACGCTGAAACCTAGTTTCTCAGTGATATTGTCCACTGACCTTGAAAACGCAGGCGCGAAGAACTGGGCTCAACGTTGCAAAAACAACTAGATTCTCGTAATTATAGGATGACGTACTGAAAAGGGTCCGAGGTGTCTGGAGATAAGAGAATCCTAAAGCAATAGGAATGAAAAATGCGACTGTCGACGGTCAATTCGTACCTATCGTCCACTTTCACCCGGCGTTTCGACTGCAATCGTGCTAAAGCACGTGATCCGGTACCACGCTGTTGATTTCTAAAAAAAACGCAATTTTCAGAATCCATTACGCGGAGTCTTGTTATGCTGTAGCCATTCAGTGGAATGGTGGAAACGGCAAACGTCTGACTTCGAGAGGTCAGCAGTTGATGTATTGTTGTGTGAAAAACCCTGCCGCCGATTGTAATAGCTTCTAGATATAATTTTCTGTATACTGCGATTGTGTCCGTGTGAAAGTCGTCTCGTCAACAATATTATTCCGTTAACCTTGCATTTTTTCCTACATAACTGACCCAACCAACGAACTACTAAAACACCTCTCCAGATTTACGTCGCCGCTTCTTTTTTAGTCTACGATTTATGTTCACGAACATATATGCACATTTCTTACGATGCTCTACTGTTTTTTCGAATGAAATTGATCGTCTACCTTGGCTCTACGTATTGAACTGGCAACTTGAATAATATCGCCTCGCATACTCGAGGAAGAAATTCTCAAATAGCACGAATAATTTCTGGGCAGAAATCAACTGCTACAGCTGGATGTGGATGAAAGTGGTAGCTTACATAAGTGGTCTCAACTCTGGCTTGTACATCGAATGGGACGCGAGGTACGTTTTTTCGTTGCTGTGTTGCTGAACGTGTCTGAAAATCATCTGTATGTTGGTTAGCCATGTTGGATGTTTAGTCTGTTATCAGATGAAATTGATGTTGGCGGATGAAGAGAAATTATTTGGGGAAACCAAAATTTCCGTTAGTTTTTGAAGTCGTCATGTATTCACACGAAACGGATGGAGACTCCAAGTCGTGGAAAATCGCTGGGTGGCGAACAATTCGGTAGAAAGTGAACGTTATCGTGTAAGTAGTTCAGCAAACAGGTCGAGGAGCAGAACGAGGAGATATTCGTTATTACCGCGTGAAGCTCGTGTTAAAACACCACACCGGGTCACCGAAGGTGCAACCGAACAAATAAACAGTTGCTACGACCGTAGTTGCGCCGCGTCCAATATTACGCAAGAGTAAAAATAGCCTTCACTGTCGGAGTTCAGTAACGCGTAACATACAAATCGTTGTAACCAATAATAAAGCGCCCAGTTACGCCTGCGTCACAGACATTACGGATACATTTTCAGCAGCGCACAAATAGCTTCATTTTTAACGTCTCGTAATTTCGACACGGAGCTGCACATCTGACGAACATCGAGCAACTGCTCTCCGTCGTCTTTACGAAAATATTTCACGCCACGTAGATTTTTCTCATCGATCGATCTTACGATTTCCAATTATTTTATTCATTTTTTATCTCCGTGGTGAAAAATCGTTTTTCCAATTTTTGCGTATCGTCAACAACAGATCTATAATTTTTTTATCTCGGTCATCATTTTTTCCCCTGCTTTGTGCTATTCATTGGTCCAGTCTAAATTTATTTTCCAGCAGATCTATCATTTTTATCTCGGTGTGGGTTCACACGTGCGCGCACTCGGGTCTGGATGTCTCATTTCAGATCACCGAATAAAAGCAGCACATTTACGTACACCGAAATGCATACATACAAATTTTCACATAAATTTCCAACGAAATCTTCAACAAGGAAGAGTCATTCACGTGCCTGCATCAAATTGGAAACACTCGTTTTTCCACAACAGTTCGCGAAGAAAGACGTACAAAAATCTCTATTCGACGAGAAGTTTTCTGCCCAAACGATTAGCATACAGATTTGGAATACACGGGAATTTTTACCACCAGAAAACCTTAGATTTTCCATTTCCAAAGCACCGTTGTACGTGAGAAGTTGCGAAACGAGAATGCATTTAAAACAGTCTTCCACAAATAACATCAACTGTCTGGGTGGAGCGGTGAAAATTGATTTTCTCATCTAGATCTCTGGTGTGAGTCGTGAACCTGAATCTTCAATTATACTCGATTGCCTATCTGCTCCGCTAGGACTCAGCGATCGCTCGTTCGTGATTCCCCATCGCTTTTTTCACCCGCCAGAGTCTTCGTCGTTGGTTCGCTGGTGCACAAACTCCAGAGATGCCTGATGAATAAATATCACCGTCGTCAATTCTCCTTTTCATGCTACTTTCGTGTGATGTAGTTTGCATGGATCATCCCCGGCGGGATGTACGAACGCGCCCATCTGCATATCCATCCTAGGACGAGAGCAGTAGAGACCTTTCTGCTTCCACGTGGAATGATCGTGGTACGACTTAAGATTTCATGCTAGTTTCTCGAATCTCGAAATCGCAGCGTGGCAGTGAAGCACGGTCTACGTTTCTGTGCCGAGCTCTTCCGAAAACCGTCACATTCCACGCGGAGGATACATGGTGTGTTAAAAAAATCCCGGAATCGTGGTTTTTCTCAAAGAATTTTTATTTACTTATCAAAATCAATGTGTCCCCTTCCAAGTAATCCCCCTCGGATGTAATACACTTATGTGCCAGCGCTTTCCCCAGTCTTGGAAGCAGTTCCATAACTCACCTCTCTGTATGAGGTGAGTTCAGGCTCAGCTCAGCTCCTTCAGCAGTTCTATGTTTAACCCATCAATGATAGCAAAACGTCGTTTTTTCATATTTATCTTTATTTTTGACAATCGAAAAAATTCACACTGGCGAATACGAAAACTGAGGCACGATTACGGTATTGTATTTAGCCAAAAATTCTCGAACAAGCAATGAAGTGTGCAAAATTATGATGCAAAAATCACGAATTGCTTCACCACATTTTTCCTAGATTGCTTCGCCCAAATGGAGTTGAACTTGTAGATCGTACTCGTTGTTGATCGTTTGACATTGCTGCACTTTATTCTATTTTTATAGCAAGATCTGGTGCAATCTCCTCGATCCACTTTTTAAGGATCGTACCAGAGTACGCGTAACAGTTTTGACACCAGACTAACCATCCGATACGGCTAACCAATCGGTAGATCATTTTCAGGCGTGTTTAGCTACGCGACAACGGAAAAAGGGCTAAATTTGGAGCAGATCGCGTTTTCGCGGTTCGGTATACCGAGAGACGAGTGACCTCGTGCTCGAACAGTGCAACGACATATTTGTCGCTCCAGAACTGTTAATTAATCCGTCACACGCCATCTTTTTCTTTTGATTACTTGTGGCAGCTCTGCACGTGATAGATTTCACGTTTTAAGTTGTTGACTACGAGGCGTAGCGAGTTAACGTCTCGCCAGGGTCGTGGAGCCGAGGCGAGGACAAGATCTGCTCGTGCCCGAGATAACGTACGCCAAAAACGTCGCGATCGTTCGCACGCGGTCGAGAATTAATTCACGGAACTGGGAACGTAATTGAAATTGAAAGTAACAACTGTCGTCCACTAATTCAGCGACGTCGGCTATTCGCGGTGTATTTTTTGAGATCGTTCCAAGCCGACGAGACGAGCGGGGTGGGAGCTTGCATTCGTGGATACTCGCGTGTGCTTTTCGTACCGTCGCGCTCGCGAGATTCTACGCGGGTGAACCCGACGGTTCCCGTTGCTCTCCGTTCGATTCTTCGCTCGCGAACCCAGCGAAATGTAGCTTAAGCGACCGAGAACCGTTCAACCGGCGTGAAATAGGTCAGATACGGCGTGGAAATGTTTACCGGTGTAAAGTCTCTACCTAGAGGCGGAAAACTCGTCGCTTTCGGCTTTTTTCATACGCGTTACGTTTACCTACCGCAGCTGAACTCTTGACCTGATTCGCATGAAGCGACGGTCGTTGCCACTGAAAATTAACGCGGTTAAGGTTGACCGAGGATTTCCGAGCTCGTTTTAATCTCGTGCAGGTTCATCGAGCCTCCTTTGATCTTACGCGCTCCAATTTCCCAACGAAACTACGTTAAATGCATTAATCCTATTGATTTTTCCATCCCCTTCTCGTTTTCGCCGCTTTGCTGATTCTATTGCTATTTTCTACGAGTCCGACTCTTCTTTTTCCGTTCTTCCTTTTGAGCAACGACTGTGCATGTAATTCGTGTCGAGACGACGAATGTGACGCTCGCGTAACGTGCGCAAATTAACGAGACCGACGCGCTTTCCAATCCCTACGCGACGAGCCAGAGAATCCAGTTTAATCAAGAATACGAATAATCAATGTCGACACATCTACATGTTCGCTGCTACTGCATATATATATATATATATATATATATATATATATATACACATATATATATATATATATATATATATATATATATATATATATATATATATATATATATGTGTGTGTGTATATGTATATGCAAGTATATTAGTTGGATTTGTTCTAAAAATGAATTCAGCTACGACTATACCGGCGAAATTCCGAAACGCCCACTCTTCGCTTTTGCAAACAATTGACAAATCTCAGTCACCTCGTTTGCCGTTGTTCAATTCTGTATATTTAGACTTTTGCTGAGTAAAAAATACCGGCGCTTCTTGGAAAACATTTCGTCCACGTTTCGCTGATTGCTCAATTCGATGATACGCGTGTACTCGCAAATGTATCGAAATTCCGTGGAAAAATAAAAACACGAATGTAAATATTACAGAAATTCTATTACTCTGTGTCCTAACAAAAACGGCGCTCTTTTTTCGAGCAATAAATCGTTGACCGAACATGCTATTCGTTTCTTCACGTCCATTTGTAATACGACGGTGACACAAAAAATGCATGGAACAGAATCTGACATGGAGAAACTGTTGCCTGAAAGGCGAGTTAAGAAATTCTTGGATATTGGAATACAATGGAAAAAACGGTAGGGAGTGTCAGAGAATTTGTGGGCTAAATTGCGTATTGACGAATCCGTAGATAAAAAAAGAAATTCACCCGCAGAAATGAATAACGAGTTAAAAATATCATATGAAAAGAAGGTGAATATAAAAAATTAAAGGGAATGAACAATTATGAATAAAATCAGACTCGAGTGTATATTTAATTTAATTTACGAAAGGAATAAACACGTTAAAGGTGAAAAAAGTACATTTCGAGTGCTTGATTCTCGAGTTCTTCGGTAACTTTTTTTCAACGAATTTTTTTAAAACGAAGGTCAATGATTCGTCAACGTGGATTTCAAGGACGTTGATGATTAGAGAATTAAAACTGTTTTCTTCCGCAATTTCGAGGAGGCTACGACGAAGCGGCACGATAAGAGAAGCACGTAAACAACTTCGTAAGGTTGAACGAAATTCATGAGAAAAACCCCCAAATCTCGACGTGCACGCGTTCCACGGGAGTTGCCACTCCTGCGCGTCGATGATATCGTATCAGAAGTGGCGACCGCTTGAAATAAGCATCTTTCCTCGACGACCCCGAAGGCTCAGGATTCGAAGGATCGGAAATTCCCGACAGATTTTTCCCACGCCGAATCCTCGACCCGTTAAAACGTGGATTTGGAAAAGATGGGATGATCCGTTCTGGGTTACCGCGTGGTCGGAAATTCGCTGTTAATTCGCTGTCTCGAAGGAACGATCGACGCATCGTCGAATTAATTTTCACACCCGTTCGCGACGAACAACAAAAACCGAAGAAACGACGTTTCTAGTCGTCACTAGCGATAGAGGTAGAACTGGGTAGAACAAACTCGGAGGTGGAGAGATGCTTTCGGAGCTATTGATTTTCCAACGAGGGACTTTGCGCCACTTTGGAGAGAAATGTCGGACTGCGAGATACTCTTACTTACAGCTTACACTCGACTCGCCGAGATGGACTCGAAAAATTGCCACGAATGCACAATTTAACGACGACACTAACGAATAATACCACCAATTTTCGTCCCTACACGAATACGAGCACCAAACCGGAAACTGCTACGAATAAAAGCACCGTACACATTTTTTATTGAACGACTTTCGCGTTCGTATTTCAAGTACGCGATAAGACAAATTTATTGTGCTAAATACTGATTAATACATAGCTCAATTCAAGGTAAATGCAACATATGTTGTGTTCAACAAAGAAAAAAATCTCGCATTATTTTATAGTAAGTATTAGTAAATTTATGGTTTGATACGAAAATGCGTGGACGCGTGCAGCTTGTGAGATGTACTTTAGTTGGAAATTGTCTTCGAGTCCTCATATATTTATTAGGTAAAACACAATAAAAATGTGGTTATCAGGAAAATATCCATGTACTCTCTTCAAAAAAAGTTGTGCCAACGACTATTTTGTACACAAAATTAGTGTTACCCCAACGCACTTTGCGTCTATTGACGAAGTAACACAAACCATTGCTAGAGTAACATTTAAAAATTGTTGCTTCAGTATCAAATAACATTTTTGTGTGCCGAAAAACGGACTGCGAGAACAACACTAACGATTGTGTTGAATCAACACGGTAAAATGTTAGATATTTTACACACTTTACGCAATAACGGACATTTGTTGTTACTCCTTGCACGGAGAAGGTCTGGTGAATAAGATATAACGACCTATAACAACTCACTCGAAGATGTGGTCGACATTTTTACCTAAATCACGATTCTTGCGTCAGCAGTAACGTTTGACCGCCAACCATTAGCATAATCGATGAATCATGCGACTGGAAAATTCTAAATTCTCTGCAGAGTACTATTATCCGAAGGAGACTGATTGCTTACCCCGAGACAGCACACATTTGAATCGATATTCATCGGAGCCTGAATTTTCGCAGCGTCTCCTCTTTTTAACACACATGTTTGTTGGTTCGTGTGTAACAAAATCATCGAACGTGATTTCGACCTACTTCGAAACTTTTCCAATGACAGTACAATAATTTAAAACAAAAAATGTTTAAAATTTTTTTTTTTGAATTTATCAATTTTAAAAATCTAAAAAGGAGGAAAATAAATTTCAATCTAAGAATAAAGTGGGTAACGAGAAAATCAATGTCATTGTAAACAAACCTAGACTTATCGTTTTAATATTACTCATTATTTCTTGTTTATACTTAGAACAATTGACGATGACGTTAATTTTCTCGTTGATCACTTTATTCGTATATTCATACCATGAAAGCCTGTACTTTTAGTTTTTTTTTTAATTTGAACGCACTTCTCCTCGGGTCTTCAAATTGTCCCAGAGCTGCGACTGTGCCCAACGGTCTCAGCGATCCTGGAATCGTTGTACGTACTAGATGGGTACTGATCGTAAATAAAAAAAAAACGAGTTCGTGATTTCGCTGACAATTCCCAAATTCGCATCGGCAACTTCGGCTTTCGTTTTTCTTCGCCAGTTGAAAGTTCCTCGTTTCGCGAAACACTCGTTCCGTTGATTATCCTCCTCGCCGTTTCGTCTCGTTCCGTCGTTATTTCTGGCTCGAAAGATGACAAAGCGCGAAATCGCTTTCATCTTCCGTCAGCTAAAGCGAAACGAAGTTTCTTCAAACGCGAAAAGAACGATTACGAACCTTTCACTCGAATCAATTCGCCGTTCGCGTTCGCCGCGACTTCTGCGCGAACCTTTAACCTCCACGCAAATAGAAACTTAACCGTAACGCCGCTTGATTATGAATAATTTAATTCGCTCCTTCGTCCGTTTATTCTCGGTCAATCTCGAGGCCGTTTTCTGTTCTCCAGCTAAAACTGGATCGTTCCGAATCATCCGAGCGTTCTCCGCAACGACGGGTCTTGCTTCGTTGCAATTATCGGCACAATCAAGACCGCGGGAACAGCATGGTGGCGTGGGAAGAGGGAAACAACCACTTCAAAGGAAGGTGAATCGCGAAAAGAAGCGGAAGATCCGTTTTTTATGGTATTTTATTTTTTATCATTATTATTTATATTTTTTGCAAAGCGTAGGAATTCTTTGAAGTCGCCCGAAAGCTTTACGATCCGTCGGGCAAAATCATTTTTCTGTTCCATACTTCTTCGCAAACAAATTGTTTTCGTTTCGCACTTTTACTTCAATCGCAGCGAAGATAAAACGTATCTACCGCTGAAATCCGGCTCTTCGAATCCTAACGATCGTTCGTGGGAGGAAAAGCGCGGATTCGCGATCGTGATGCGAAATTCCGCCCGAATCGCTGTAGGAAAAGCGTATCTGGTTCGCTTTTTGCGAAACAATTTCTCCGCCGCGGCGAATATTATTGAACAATATATCGTCACTCTTGTAGGAAAAGCAATTTTTTACCGATCGAAAATAAATCGTTGGACGCGGAATACCTACGTGCAAGCAAATCGCCAATATCGTCCAAAATAACTTTGCGGAGCTCTAAATTTCAGCTTCTGCGGCTGATCTATCAGACGCGAACATCAAATAAATTGATACGCGCGAGGAGAATTTTCTTTAAAGAAAAAAAAAAAAAAGTGATGTCTGAAAATGTGAGGTATTTTTAGGATTTTTCTCGAAAGTCAAAATAATGAACAACGATATTCAAACTTTTCAGGTACATTATCACACCGCACGCGAAATTATTTTGCGTTTGTTTTTAATCGAAGAACATTCAAACATTAGTGGTTAAAAAAAGTTTTCCCCATCATCTCAAAAGTTTCTCGGACGTATAAAAAAAAACATTCTCCCCACTGGCCGGCTTGATATTTCAATTTTAAGAGACGCCCAGTAATTTGCTGTTTTTCCATATAAATAGCATGGGAAAAAAAAATTCGTTTTCTCCGGTTAAAATGAAGAAAATTGGTTTTTGGACCACTCTTTTTGGCGTCCAAAAAAAATGAACCTGGGCGACGTGGTAAATTTTGACTCATTCGTTTGACTGGAAAATAAAAAACGAGATCGTTATTGCTGCACGAATAAAAGCTGATGCTACGATAAACAGATATTTGTTTTTTTTTGTTTCAGCATAGGAAACACAGAGACGTGAAATCTTGCGATGTTGGTATTTTGCGAGGCGAAAAGATCTCGAAGTTGGTCGAAGCGGAGATTTTTGTCGCTTGGATATCGAGAAGGTGGTCACAAGTGTCGAAATAGATTATTATTTTTAGCCGGTTCGACGTCGATCAGGAGCATCGTTGGCTGGCGCAAGACGCGCGAGACGATCAGACGGAGAGGAGTTCCGGCCGCCAATTTATTCGCCCGAGGTCCCATTTCTCGCGATTTTCATCTCACAATGAAAATCGCTGGCTTTCGCTTCTACATTTCTGCCAGCTCCGTCCGCGGTAGTCGGAGGAATGGGAGTAAAATGAAAAAGACGAGGGGATGGGAGAAACGAGATTATCGAGCCTGGTCCACCGATTCGTTTGTTTACGATTCGAAAAATATAACGTTCCGGCGTCGAGCCTCAGACTCGGTCCGACTAATATTCGTGTATTTTTAAACGGACTCTCATTGATTATAAATATCTGTCGCTGCATCTGTTTATTTACGTAACTGGCTCGAGAATCGAGCCAAGTTCAGCGCGTCGCGTAACGAATGCGAGCCGAAGGTTGGTTTCCGTTTACGGTAGAAAAGAAAGTTTTTTTTCCGTCTTTTCTTTTTTCCCCAAAGAGAAAGCGATCGATCGTAATTCGGCGCGTCCGAATTTTACGTAACACGCGCGACGAGACGGAATTGATTTGCTGAAGCGAAAAAAAAACAAGCAACGCGCTGCAACGTCTCGAAATGTGGAGACGAACGACGCAGGAATCGAAATTTGAAAAAATCCGCTGGGAAATAGAAAAATTCGATTTTTTTCCTCTGCAGTGACAATTGAACTCCGCGTACGCTGAAGGAAACTGACGAATGAGCGAGAAAGTCAGGTAAAAGGTGACGCGAAGTGATAAAGGGAAATGGCAAGTGAAAAGATGAGTCTTTTCATTTTTTACTGCGAGGCGAGTAGGAAAAATACGAGGAAAATTTAAGCTCGAGACGAGGTAATTGGAAGGAGAAAGTAGCAGTAAGAAATTAGAGATATTGCGATGTAATTCCAATGTTTAATCATCGACGAGCACCGGCGTACACGTTTCAAATCGATATCTGGAAAAACGTTCGTTCCACCAAAAAAAAAAAATGCCTGAATCATCATAATTTCGCGTTTTCAACTTTGTCAACAGTAATTCTGCTGACGGGGAAATACTACCGGCGTGTGTTCATCCGGCGTACCGATTAATCAGCTTTAATCAGTCGACCAACTTTATATTGCCCGAAAATTCAACTCCCACGGATGGGATGCGCGGAATAACGGTGTAACTCGAAAAACGTGGTTGAGAGAAAAAGCAGAAAACGTGTGAAACTAAGATAAGAGCGGGCTGCAGCAAAATGCTTCGGGAGGATTATCGGAAAGTTAACTAATTCCTTCGATCAATATTTACATTTCGGCCAGCGAGGTTTTTCACCGCATCGAATTCTCCAGAGAATGCGAATGACATAGTTCGGTCGCTATAAAAAGAGAACGGAACGCGCATCGTTATTTATAACGTTATCGAAGAGTTGCATATTTTTATTCTCTTACGTAATACGAGAAGAGCTTTGACGAGACACCGTGGTATCACGTCGATGTATAAATATAGCCCGAAGTATACGGGAAAAAACCGAATAAAAGGCGAGCAACGCGGCGTACGGAGCGCCTCTGGAACGCGGTTCCCTCTTGGCGAGTGAAAACCCATGGAACGGCGGGATATTCCCGAGCAGATTCGGAAAAGTTCGATTGCCGCGAGTGTCGGGAGGAGGAATTGATAACGGAGGAGGAAATTTCACGCTGTGATTTTTCCACGCCCGCGAGTTATTTCTGGATCTCGACATTTTCTGGTGACCTGACTCCGCCGAACTTCGTTGACATCGGCTATCTAAAGTTACATCGTGACAGCCACCGTCCCAACTCTTTGTCCCGTCAAGAGTGACTCGAGAGCGAAGGACAATGCTCGAGCCTACGTACAGAATACAGAAGCTAGCCGGAAGCTTGTCAACTCTAGTTGAATTTCCATCGATATCAGTCGCGAAACTTAACCCAAAGCCAACAGACAATACTTCGAGGCGCGCGTACCGTCGCCGACGACGTCTCCTCGCTCCTCGCAAGAAACGTGTCTTTTTTTTATCAACGCTCTCTTTTTCACCTTGCCTCAATTTTTCCACATCCCCGAGACAACCTTTCTGCCACACTCGATAACATCACTGGCAATGCGTCCTCAGCCACTTGATCTATCTTACAAAACAAACCATACCAAGTTATTATATTATTTTTGTTACTTTATTTCACTAAAATTACGGCCAAATTTGTTGGATACCGTCCCAGAAATCCTGCTTTGCATTTTCCATGGCCCATAGATTGCTTATAAGACACATAGAAGGTGGTAAAAAAATGCTCGACTATTAAACTAATGATTTTGTTGTTTCATTGATTTTCGATGATCCAGTAAAATGTTGTGATGATCACCGCAAAGCAACAATTACGGCGATAATTTTTTTTCATGTTCGTCATATAAGGTTAAAACTTTGCATCGTTAGTTTTGTAGAATAGATTAAATTACTGCCAAAAAAGTATTTGAAATGGTCATTTTTTTCAACTCTCCGACTAGTCCTAGGCTCTCGAACAAGACTGTACTGCCGTCAAATCGAACGACACAATTCAGTAGTGCACAGAAATATGAACAGAATAGCTAAATGAAAAAATTCATTCGGCCAGATCGGTCTACGAAATTCAACGGTAGTGTCGGGCTCGAACGTGGTCAGCCACGCGCACGGGTTAGTGGAAAGCGTACGTAGTCAGACGATGCGACCGTGCATCTTCGCGACGTTTTTTATTTTTAATACAAATTTATTTCCCTTTTTTCTGTAAGGTCTCGACTGCAAGGAATGACCGTATAAACTACCACAAAAATTGTGACATTATAAAAAACGCGAGGATAATTTTTTAGCCGTACGTGGAATTTCGCAGTTTTCAGACTACAGGCAATTCTTGTTCCTCGTGCAGAGTAGTCTGGAATGTCTTGTACGTGAAATATCAGCGAAGAATTTGTGGTGAGAACAGACGAATCATAGACGTTCTTCGCGAACGTCAGCAAGGCAACGCGAGATTCCAGATATGAATACTGCGAGTGGCGTGTTATTGAAGATTATTGGACTTACGTGTTGAACGAGTTGTTCATCGCTGGCACGCTGAAGATTCGCGAGCATTCCTAACAGTTTAGGATTTCACGCTCGTCTATTTTCGAATCGTATTATGTCGGAAATAAACAATCTTATTTTCATTCTCAAAAGCTTATTAGGAGCGTAAAAATAATCGAACGACGAGCGTGCCGGAGAAACTTTACTCGGCAGATACCGAAAACAGCTGGAGAAACCTGGTGTTTTGTTCCGTGTCACATCGCGATCACGTTGAAGTTTCCGCATTAATTTCGCAGCTTTTCACCTCGAGCACTCCGTACACAGACATCTGCCGAACGTCGCGGCGAACAGCCTACGCTTCGTAAAAGCTCTGCCCGACCAGCAGAGTACCTCGTAATATACTTTTCCTCACTTGTCTCGCTGATGAAACGATGCAGCCTGCAAAGTGCGTGAGGTGGAGAAACGCGTTGCGATTAAATAGAAATGAGAATATTGGATTCTGTACAACCAATAACAAAAGATCTCGTCTAATCGGTACGACATGTGAAAAAAAAATCCTGACCACCTAAATGCAGGCTAAATCGAGTTTCAACAATTCTATATAGATATGTTGACCTGGAGCAGCGAAGTTGAGGCGTTTCTGAAAGGTAATAAAGAAAAGACCATGAATATTCTTACCGTACATCTTATGCCACTTTTTGTCAACGCGGTAATTCGTGGTCTTGATCTACCTGTAATATTATTTTTGTATTTTTGAAACAGTTGAGCGAAGGAAAATTGAGATGTTTTGGGTTCTACCTGAAAAGCAACTTCTGACACTCGATTTAAATTCAATCTGTTGCTTAGAAAACGTGGTTTCTTGTGGCTTAATCGATACGATGGAATTTTACGTTTATATTTACATTATATATTTTATATTTATAATATTAAACGAACCATTTCTTGAAAACGTGAAGATCCAATCGTCTACCGTTTCAACATTTTCGCGTTGCGCAAACCGATGGAAGGAACCCGCGTAGCAGTGAGGCATCATTCCGGTAGTATCTATGGATAATTCACAGTTAACGCTGGCTCAGCTTGAATTTGAAGTCGTACGGTCGAGTTTATTGCTTTTGTTGTGGGTCAGTTTTGACCCAGTGCACTCGCGATGCTCGGAGGAGAATTGTTGAAACAAAGGAGACCGAGGAGAATGTACAAGGATGACCATACGCCTAGAATCGTTGAATCACCGCCCGATTTGACGAATGGAGTCGATCTTTTTTTAACTGGCCGTTAAACCGTAACGATAACAAAGTTCCGAGCCACCCTCGCCGGAAGGTATGTGAGTAAATGACCGAGGGTAATTCGGCGAAACAGAAACGAGCTTGAGCTATTGCGTCATGGATTTTCGTTGCTGCCTTTTCGGGTCGTACCAATCTCAAGGAACATCCGTATCAACCGCGCCAAACGTTGCTTTGATGTCGCCTGCACAGCGCGACTTACCGAGTCTTAAAACGCGGGCGATAATGCACCACGATCGCACCGAAAGCTCGGGCTCAAACGCGAGAGATATGAAACAATCCACGCGAAAAATCCAACCAAGTGGAGACACTTTGGCAGCCGACGAAAAAACGAAAGACGAGAGTGCGAAGACGGACTGATGATATTTCCCTCATCTTTCTAGAGCGTTGAGACGCGATGGAGGAGACGACGCGATGTATTTTCAATATCGTACGGGAGATGCCCAGCCAAGCGCGAAGTTGACCAGATTTAGCGCTTCGGAGCTTTCAGCGAAGCGGACGGAGCGATCGAGCGGACGGACTGACGTCATAGACACTTCGACGAAGATTTAGCGTCCATTTTGCGAGAGCTCGCGGTACCCCGGTGGAAAAAAGCACAGCTGTGTTCCATTTTCGCCGATTCACAGCGAGAAAAGGTGGAAGTTCGGCTATTCAACGATATTTAAAAAAGAGAAACCAGGAGTCGGTCGAGAAAAACGTCGAGCCCTGTTCCGAGTTCTTCGACGTGCAATCCGCTGTGAAATGCGAGCGATGCACTTCGGAGGCACGTGTTCCTGATTTTTCGCTCACCTCGCTCAGCTGCTCGCGATGATCAGGTAAATCGGTGAGAAATAGCTGCGATTAGCTTTTTTCTACTAGCACAACCTAGGAACCTAGATCGAATCGATTCGAGTCACTTTCCAGATTCCTAAGCCTCTTTATAGCTCGGAGTTGCCGTTACAATTTTATACTTGGATGACACTCAATGCCCATCGTCTGCGAAAGCTTTCGTCCATTCGTCTCGCTAGAAGTGTGAAATTCATTACCTTTTCCTTTCAACGAACTTTAACGCCTCCAGCAACGTGGAGCCTCGAATCACAATCGATATCGCGCGTGCGAAAAATAGGGAGAGCGCGGAAGAAAGTTGCCGATTCGAGCGAGTGCATCGATCGAGAGACGAGAAAAAAAGTATGACCGCAGCGTGGCTTGCCGTTCTCGCGATCAGCTTTTGTTGAGTAATCGAGAAGATGGAGAATCGCGGTTCACGAGATGAAAGTCTTTGAAGTTGGCTCATCGTTAGCTGGATTACATTTGAAACGGGAAGACAAATCGGAGGCACAATTAGCTCGCGTGTTTACATTTCTCCGAACAATTATCTCCTGCTCTCGATTCGCGACTCGAAATATAGGTTATGTTTGCATTATAGGTTAGGTATGCTCGGAGGCAAGTAAAATGATTGGAGACGGAGGGGCTGGCTCCGAACAATTCCAAAGTAACGTCGGTGACTCGTTGCGTGAAACCTTGCAGCGTATGTTGGGCATGATAATACAGAGAGTTGTACGAACGAGAGTAAAGCTTCGTTATTCGTTGACCTTGCACTTGTCTGGATGCGGCACGCTATAAATGGGAATCCGCTTTAACCCCTGATAAGTCCGAGGAGCTTTCGAGAATAAAAATAGAAATTGCTCGTTCCAGAAGTGTCTTTTGTTGCGTTGTTCGTCTGTTTTCTGTGTCCACTTTCCCGAAGCTTTCTGGAAATTCGAATGAAATTATCGCCGAGTCGATGATATTAGTCTTCGTGCCGCGAGCCATACTCGTAATCAGTTGTTATTTATGAGATAATTGAGGAGCGAAATTAATTGTTGACGGAGAGGCTGTGTGCTCTCGATTAGGCTTCAGGCTAATTCGTACCCGGAGTATTTGCTTGCCACGGGAATTCTGCCGGCGGAAACGGATTAACGAACGAATTAACTCTCGCGGCAGTTCAACTTTTATGGTCACGAAACGCCGTCGTAAGCGAAGCGGGTTTTTGCAGCCGAGCTTCTTGATTCGATGTTCCTCGAGACGAAGAGAGTCGCGAATCGCCTCGACCGGAAAGACTTTCCATCTCGCAAGCGAGACGGCGGGATTCTGCGAGGAAAACTGAACAGAAATCGTCGAGGAACGAACGTTGTACGACGCGTAGCTGCGGAGATAAACGGCGTCGCGCTGCGCCCAATCGCGACCGGGCTTACATATCGACCGAGTAACGCGCGCGACGATTGGTCGACGACGTATTCGCCCGTATCTCGCGTACCGTTGGTCGTAGGAGGTTCGTTCTTCGACGAACCGGTTCCGACGCGCGGCGGGAATTCGAAGTAAATGAAGAGGAGACCAACTATTCATTAATTTATTTATAATATGCATCGTATAATGATTTCTTGTTGTTCGATCGCTACGAATACGCAAATAATGAAATATTAATAATACAAATAGCCTAAAACACATCACCATATTTATTCATTAAATATTAATATATTCACAGACAAACTTAGTCATTTCTTAATTATAACTATAATAATTATTCCTTTAATCTACTAATGACCCGTGTTGTCTCAAGTTTGTTATCATTATTATTGTTATTATTATTATTAACGTTATTCTCTCAATCAAATGAACAATGTTACGTTGAATCAAATTCACCCTCGAAAATATGACTTTTTCTCCACCTTTGCTTCTTTCTTTCTCACAATCGCGCGGTCGAGCCATCGTCGCGTCAACTCGACTCGTCGATGCTACCTCGACCAAATATCCTTAATTCGATATACGAGAACGATAGAAATCGATTGATGATAATTCGAATAAAAATGATTTCTCTCCTCTATTGTTTATTTTCTTCTTCTTCTTCTCCTTAGTTCAATTTATCACTAGAATTGAAACGTGGTTCTATCGAGTTGGTACAACGATCGTAGGGTAGGACTAGCCTCGGATACGAAGCCCCGAGCTTTTCGCTTAAGCTATAACATCGGATCATAAAAATAATAAATTATCTTATCGGTAATCTAAAATACATCGAATTGATTGAGTGATTCGTAGCTAAACTATGAAAGAGATTAGAATTCGTCACACAAGAAAACACTCGTGACTTCTCCTACAGGCGTGATACCGCGTGACGTTTAAGGAGATTCTAAAGTCAGGCTTCATCCAACACGTACTTAATATTCTTACGTTAGCATACAAAAATCCTTACGATTATTACCAGTGAAATTGAACTCATCGACACTTCCTCGTACGAGCTCTCGGTTTAATCGACAATGATGCGAGCAGAGGTACCGCGACTCGTCTCTCGAACGCCAGCGCGAATCGACTTTCTTTCGTCGTTTCCATTGTCACGAAACGAGAGGGTAGCCGTTGTCGTCGTTTTTTAGTTCAAACTGTACGAATTCGGTCGCATTGTTGGTAGGATTCGCGAATAAATGGTCCGGATGTGGCGCAAATCGATGAGAATCGTTGCGAAACCAGCGGCAAACGGCACAGGGGTCACGTTATTACAAAACGAAAGCTGCAGCGAGTGAGATATACATACGTCGAGTTGCGGAAACATCGAAGGCGTGATGCAACGATTTCGAGGAGCGCGATGCAGAAGAAACGTCTTGTCATTTCTGTATGTTCAATAATCACAGAGAATTATCGCGAGCGAGACATCATCGGCCTACCATATCAACGAGGCTGTACAGCTCGTGAAAATTGCGTGGCGAGTTTTCTGACGCAACCGTCGAGAGGACTTTATAATCCAGCGATAAATGCGCACTCTTGCGGAATAACGAGGTGAAAATGCGTGCGCGAGACCGGGTATTCGACTATGTAAGAAGAAGTTGACGAATTCGTCACAATTTCAAGCAACCGATTCGCGACACTCGATCCGCGGAAATTCAGCAGCTATCGCCAGATTCCGGCGAGAAAAACTCATGTCAACGCGTTTCTCGCGGTTTTTTTTCTTCGGGCCGGTAAACCGATTTTATAGAATCTATATAGCCTGTCAATTTAGTTCTTGGAAGAAACAAAATTTGAATATACGTTATTTCCTTATTTCGCGTCTGCTACGCGCAACAGCCGCGTGCGTTTTGGACGAGTTGCGGATTTTGGATCGAAAATAAATCAGAACTTCCGGGACTATCGATGCTTGTACGTTTTCAATTTTCTCGACGAGGTGAACAGAGATGGAAAATTACGCTGTAATTACTCTGTAACTTTAATTCGAGCAGCTGCTACATTTTCCTCGTCAACGAACACACGTTCGCCGAATTAGAGACCAAGCGAGTTTGTTGTCCTCGCAAATACGCCAGAAAACGAGTATTCGTAATTATCGTTTGCACAGATTCTTCGCGCTCATCTCTCACGCACGGAGTATTGAAGAAAACCACCAAAAAAAAAGTCGAGATACGCGTCCCCGTTTTCCCGTAATTGTCGCTCGCCTACCCGATCGATCGCGATCGATTTTCTAGCGTCGATTGCATCGATACTCGTACACCACGCGGCGAAACGCGCTTAAAATGTCAACGACCGATCATCCTCGTACGAGCGTCGCACTCGATGTCGTTCAATTTCCTTCGACCCGTTCGAATTCCACGTGACTTTGGAACCTTCTCGAGCCGAAATCGCCCTTTCATCGAACGTCATCGCGACGACAGCATTCGAGGCCGATCAGCGCACAAAATGGGACGATACGAACGAATCTTTGATACAATATTTCTACGCGTACAAATTGGAACAGTTTCACCAACAATTGTCGTTAATATTCATCAAGCCAATTACATCTCGTTCGGTGAGTTGATTGCTCGTTTCGTCGGCGGATGTCACCACCAAAACTTGCCCGCTTCCTTCGACGTTTCCAATAATTATACAAGCGCTGCACGTCGGCGTTTTTCGATTGTTTTTTAGAAAAATACCTCGACCGACACGCGACTCGCTCGCCGTTCGTTTTCCCGTTGGTGAAGCTCTTCGGCATCATCATTATTATTATCATTGGGAATATTATCGTTATTCGGTTGCGCACAGACGTGGAGAATTTTGTTTACTTCGGGATCCGTGTTCGCTGTACGTACATCGATATCGTGTCTGTGTGTTCTATCGCACGTTGATCGTAATTATATTGGTATAAATTTAATTGCTATCAAGCTTGCGCCTCCGTTTTCCTCGCCTATTTTCAACGACTAGCTAATACGCAGCTCGCAACATTCTCCCCCGGAATTTGTCTGCCCCATTTTTTTTCTTCCCCATTTTCGCACGTTTTCGCGTTATTTTTCTTTTTCTCAATTTTTTTTTAGTCTTTCTCACAGCGACGCTCACTCTGCTCGCCGAGTCGTGCTTTTTTGCCTCGGACAATTTTTGTTTACGCGGAGATAATCGAACTGAGCGCTCATTCTCTCGGTCGAGCAACGAACGCGCATCGAAATCGAATTCCGCGGCGATTGCGAGAGTTAAGCCCATCAATTTCGACGCTTCCATTTTCCTTCTCCTTTTCCTTGTTTTCCTTTTCTTCCGCGACTCTTCGCCCGCTGGGAACACGATTCCGATTTATCGATTAAGACGCTCGTTCCCTTTCGTCTTTCCAATTTCCTGCCGAGCATCGCGCAACGGTCGTCAAGTAAATAATTGCTCGACCCGCGGACGATAATCGGGGCGTCGCATCGCGAGGTCCGGAAACGAAATTGGAAAAGACATTCGGTATTCGTTACTATTTCATCGATATTCATTCGCATCCGAATGGAAAAATGGAGCCAGCAAATTTCTTATTAATCCTTCCGCTGATTTTCTTTTCACGTCAGAATCAACGAATAAGCATCGTGCGATGAAAAATAACGTAACGATAACTATAACAATGATCCCCATTTCATCACCGAGAACATAGAAAAGTCCGCTGAAATTGCGAAATTACTTATTTTTTAGAAGAAAAAATACGCTCTCGATTTTTGCTCGCGTCGATGATAAAGCAACGATTTAAACAACGATCCAGAAATTGTACGTTCCCTTTTTTATTTTCGCACACAGCAATAATAATAACAATAATAACAACAGCAATGATAGCGAGGACGATAACGAAGATGAAAAGAAATGGTCGCCGAGGAAAAATTGCATCGGAATGACGCGGAAGCGAGAGGGATTCGGGAACGAAAAATTCGAAGGCGGATGAAGCTCTTATCGACGTCCGTGACGGCAGAACGATCGGACACGCGACACGCGACGAACGTAGGTGTGACGCGGTTCTATGCGATTGCGACTGCAGAACCGATACGACAATGAAATAGGGAAGTGTTATCGCAAACGATAAAAAATACACGCGTCATCGGAGAAATTCATTGAATTCGCGATATCGTCAGCATCTGCCATTAATTCGAGCGCGTGGACGACGCGACGTTGGCGTTCCAGTGATAAGGATTTCTAGTCATTGTAGTCATTCGACGTGAGTTTGGGTTGGTTGGGAAAAAATACACGGGACGAACGATTTAAAAACCAGGTGCGTCGTCTGAGATATTGCAGCCGAACGAACGATTGGAATTGCTTGGTGGCTAAATTTGGGTGGCAAATTTGTTAACGACAATTGGACGAATTACGTTAAACGTGGATACACCCGTTCGATAATTTGCCGAGAGGAGGGAATATTTTTGGCGGAAATGAAGATTTGGAAAGTAACTTTATTCGGTCGTCTTCGTAGACTTTACACCTATGTTTCACCCAGGTGGTGATTCGTACGCTCGTCGCTGTGCGACCATTCGCAAGATGCACGGATTTGCACTCGTTCTATTTCGTTTTCGCTCGGCAAATTTGCGAAACGCAAATTCTCGCCTACCAGCCGGAACTCGACGCTCGTATCACGTTGGGAACAACAACTTTTCGCGCGATAGAGCATTCCGCTCGCGGTTACGTTTTCGAAAATGATTACGTTATCGGTTACTCATTCACGCCACGGCTTTCCAAACGACGGTGGTAACAGCGACTTCTACGGTCGAGTGCCATTTTTCTCCTGTTTTCATTCTCGCCGAATTTTTTGGCCACGGAATTTCGGGTCAGCGTTGAAATTCTGATCTGCCATATTGAATCCGCCATATTGAGCTCCTGGGAACGGCGAGCGGCGGGATTCGAGGAGCGAAATCGCTGGCAAGTGTTTTCGCGAGTTTTCGCATCGTTGGCCGAAAGTGAAGGAACCGATAATTTTGGCGACGTTAAAAGTACAAGGGAACGAAAACTGGGAAAAATCTAACCGTTTTGTAAGAGCAGACGAGAGTGTTCGCGGTTTGTAGTTTTTCGAGAAAAAAAACGAACGAGACGTCGCCAGAAATATTGTATTTTGACGATAAGATTCGCGTGTTCAGCTGACATTATCTACGAAACATTTCACATATTCGAGTTATTTAACGCTTCGTTCGTCGCTCAACGAGACGCTTTATTATTCGTCTCTCATTCGGTATCGCTGTGCATACGTACTTGATAACGTACGATAACGTCACGTAAATACGTAGGCGTGAAAGATCCCACCGGTTACGACCGACGATCGTTACACAGCGGTTCGATGTCGATCTAATGAACGTCAGTGTCGATATTTCTGCTACCATGGCTCCCGAATTTCCATGATTCAACTCCTTTCGTTTTTTATTCCTCCCCACTTTTTCGTCAAACATTTCGTCGAATTCCCTATCTTCGGTCAATTATTTTAAAAAACCAGGATTTTTTCGCGTACAATTTTTATAAGCCCTGCTGTTTTTTTTTCTTCCTACGATTCATCCCGCGACTTCGTGACGCGAATAATTTTAACTGGACGATCGAAACGAAAACTTTTACAACCTGGCCGAGTAGCGAGATTTACGACGCCGCTGAGTTTTTCGAAATCGGAGAATTTCGCGCGTAATTTCGTTGGAAAATATTTCTTCCTCTTTCCCCGAACTCGTTTCAATCCGCCCAATGAAAATCGACCGGTAAACAGGAAACGTTCGCTCGTTTATTTATCCCGCGGAATTTCTGTCGAACAGCTGAATCACGCCGCGGGTGTGATAACGAGAAAATAAAAAGTGAGCAAACGAGGATCTAGGAAATGGGCGTTCGGTTTCATAGAAGTCGAGGGAAATAAACAAAGAGTTCGCGCCACGAAACGAGTTGTTTTCGAAAAGCGTATAATTTTCCTATCAAGCAAATACGTATATATATATATATATATATATAGTTTTTTTTCCGCGAGTCAGTTCCGAAATGGGAAAAAAAACTATAAACTTTGTTCGTGTCGTGCAAACGAGTCGCTAGTGATCTATTTTTGGATCGAGGCGATCGTTTTAATGGATAAACGTAGACAACGACGTTGGCACATAAAATTTCGACCGAACGTCCACCTCGAGCAGGTACGTTTACTGTCTCTTGATAACGCTCGCGAGACACGAGCTGGTCATCGATGGAAGTTCTCTCCCCGATCATTAACCTGACCGACCGTCCGAGACTTCAAACAAATCGATCCGCGCGTTTCTACCGCCATCGCAAACGATAACGCGAATACTGCGACCTTAGGGTGACCCGACGCGCACTTAGGAAAGGTCGAACGCGTTTCTAGAATTTGTCTTTTCTCTAGCACACTTTTCGCCGATACGATAGCCGACACCTGAGTTAACGAGGTGGGTCAAACGTCGCGAAAGATGCTTTCTCCCGGATATCTCGCGAACGGTAAACTTTTGGACAAAAATAGTTATTACAAAAAATGTAGCCGAGACGATTTTCTACAAAAACGATAGGAACATTTTTTTCCGTAGGATCGACCGTTCGCGAGATATACCTCGTACTCGATCTCTCGGCTAATGTACCTACGCAGTGAGAGCATGACGTTCGCTCGCGATTCTTTGATACGCTGTATCTCGTGAACGATCACTCTTACGGGAAAAACTTATAGGAACGTTTGGGTAGCAAATTGTCTCGGCTACGTTTATTGTAATAGATGTTTTTGTCGAAAGGCTGACCGTTCGCGAGTTATCGCTCGAAATACGTTTTTCGCGATCCTTGACCCGCGTAACTAAACCATCGGCTGGGGGAGCGACGAGGAAATCTCACGTATTATCCAAAAGTCGAATAGCAATGCAGATAAATAAGCCTCGGTTATTTTTATGCCTAAATTTCGTCGGCTACACGATTATTGTCGACCGACCGACCGACCACTGAAATATTCACGGCGACGTTTCTGAAGGGGATTCGCCGAAATGATAGCCAATCGAAAATAAAAATACGAAACGTTGAGTGCAAAAACGGTCACTTGGCACGAATACGTTTTATATAATGGACTTGTCGAGAATATCTAGCATTCGGAATTTGTTGTGAATTTATTGATAAATTATTTCTAAAAAGTTTGATATGATGTTTAGTCACGTGGTCGGCGAAGGGGTGGGAGAAGTAGTCAACAAAATGGTAGCCACGCGCGTGGAATAATTTTTCGGTTCATCCTTTCACCGCGAACACGATCGTCATGCTTTCGGCGAACGCGATCCGTTGAATTTTTTTATCCGGTTAAATCATCGCCGGTCACTTTTTGCAGCATTTAGCACGGAGTCGAGCGAGCGCGTTGGGTGGGAATTTAGTCCGCTGTTTCGACAAATTCCTAAGCCATGGACGCCGATGGTAATTACATTCTCGTATCTCGTTGAATTGACGCGATAAATTTAACTTTGCCAATTAGTTTGGCCGCGGGCGTTTCGATGCCGGTTGAGAACCGGTGCGACGAATTTAATAAACGTATTACGATTCAAGTGGATCCTCGATGTATTCCATTAGCGCCGAAGCTCACCTACGCGGTGTACCCTGCCACACGGAGCCAAACGCAGGTGCCTACTCCGTGAATCGCGCGTCGCGTCAACTGATATCGAACGAACATTGTTAGTTAAACATGTTCAGCGAGATGGCGATTCCGGAAACACGGGCTAAAAATTGATTCCAAGCGAATAAAATTCATCGCTCGTCGTTTTTGACCGTGTCTTTTTGAGGACCGACGGAAAATGAAAAACCCTCGCGGCAAGTTGAAGAGCTCTTCGAGACGAATCCGAAGAGGGGTCGCAACGTAGGGTTTCGAGTTACCGCTTTCGAGTTACGCTTACTCAAAATTTTCGGATTCGTGGAACAAAAACTTGTCGCGGCACGTTTTAGTTGGGAAAGTTGAACACGTCGACGGGCGTTTATTCGATTTCGCGACGGGCAGCAAGTTTCGAGGCTATCTTTTCGAAATGTAAAAAACGCGTTCGACGTTGCACTTTGAGCGGTGTTATATAAAAAACGGTCGTGGGGAATAATACCTTGTCGCGACTCTACGGACTCGTCTCGACGTTCTCTACGCGTTTGCGCGATAAAAAAGGCAAAAAGGCGAATAATCGGGGATTCCATGCTGAAATGGTGGGAATGGAACGTGAAAAATGCGGTCCATCATCGTGCGATCGAATTTGTCGATACCGACGTACATCGTTGGATTATCGTCGAGCCAGGGAGTGAAATTACGAGAGCGATTGCTCGACGATACCGTTGTAAATCGTATCGTTTTGATTTGTTTTCACGCTTAAAGGATGAAATTAGCGAAAAGTGATTAACGACGATAAGAACGACAACGTCTAATCTTGGGGAGATAAATTCTTCAAGATAGCGAGAAAAAAATGTGATAATCATAACAAGAGTTACTTAATATTTATCGTACGTCTTTTCATCGCGGATCTTCGCGTTATCGTCCGGCGTTATTTATAGACTAGATTATCTATTCGCGTTTTTTTTTCACGAATAATTTTGAAAAACACGCGCGTTACTCTCGCAATACCTTTCATTATTTCTAACATTATCGATCGATTGTTTTTCCTTTTTTTTTCTTTCTTTTGTCGACTCTGTTTATCGACGTCGCCCTCGGTGGAAGGACGTACGGCAATTCAGTCAATCTGCACCAAGGTTGTTCTTGATGGAGCATAAATTTCTTGGGATGACAATTTAAATGCGCGCGATATCAGAGCTTAGAAGCGTTTCGAAGCGTTTCGTCTACGTATAGACATACCCATTCAAACGAAAGCTGACTGACAGATACGCATTGTCAAATATTGCGTAACCGGCGTTCGAGAGGCGAGCGATATATATAAAACGAAGGCAGAAAAAAAAAAAAAAATTGTTTGCCAAAAAGCTGCGGAGAATCGTTTACATTTCGAATCGCGTGCAGTGTTTGCTCTCGTTTTCATATCGTTTTTACACCGATGAATCACGCGTCGAACGGAATAACAGATGACACGAAAACCATACGGATGCCCTCGTATTCGTGGATGTTGGGATGAAGAAAAATCATAAAACACGCGACGAAATAATCGCAGATGCGACGTAGGATTCATTAAAATAGGATTTATTTAAATTAATATTTACAAAAATGAGATTGGTAAATTTGATAAATCATAAGACGTACATTCTAGGGAAAATAATACGAATTTCAGATTCGCTATAAAGGCATAACGTTCGCACGTGTTGCGAAGCAGCTTGCGCGAAGAAAATACAAACGATACACAGAATCGTTCGCTTCAACGATACTCGATCGTCGTTGCAACGAAAATCTCGCAAGGATATACAGAAGTTCCATACTATCAGGTGACAATATTGTACTAGCGAATACGCAATTATCATCGTGTCGAAAATAACAACGATTACGCGTCGTTTTGTCTGTGTTTGCTGCTTTTTCAAGTTTTCTCCTCCTCTTTTCTCGACAATTTTATTCCTACGGACGATACGAACGTCGCGTTGTTTATTCTCCCGTTCGTTTCGGAAGGTTTCGAACGTTTCTTCCGTCGATAGGGAGGAAAATTCCACTCGACGCGCGTTACGCGATCGAGAGACTCCGGTTTTGTAGCGTTGTTCCAACAGTTGCGAGGATAATGATTGTGTACCGACGTTCCGGTACGCTCGTGAAATACCGTTCGAATCATCATCTTGAGCAAGATTTGTTTTCGATTGTTTTTCCTCAACTTTCGACACTTTTCCCAGCGATTGCATCGGTCGCGGTGTTTGTCGTTAAATTCGTTAAAAACCTAACCTCAGGGACGTTCGTACATATGTGCGAAAAGGCGCGACGGAACGCGCGCGTCAATGCATGGCGTGTCAGACAGGTGTTACATTTTGTGACGCGTACGATACATTCGCGGTTCTATACTTAGCGCGTTAATTACCACGTTTTGATCGTCGTTACGCGCGAACACCAGACCGACTGGTCGTGGCGCGATACGATATCTCAGCTTCCGGCAACCGGAAACGATATATTTTCGGCTCGAAACAATGGTTCACGCGGCCCCTCGAAAACGATCCAAGAAAATCTCTCGAAAATTGCCTCGCCGCGTTGCAACGTACACCGAAAGTCGCGAGGTGAGAAAAAAGCAACGTTCAATTGTCATCGACCCGCTCCTCCGTCTCTCTCTCTCTCTCTCTCTCTCTCTCTGCCTGTCTTATCTTTTTCTCTCCGCGTTTTCGTACTCGCTAAACGATGGAACAATCGCTCGCCACTCGATAATTTTCAACAAGCCAATCCAATGATTTTTAAGATCAACGCTTCGCGGTTCGCGCAGCGAAAATTCGTTTGCATCGTCGCTTCGCAGCTGTGAACTGAAACGTGACGCGCGAGTCGGTCTCTTTTTTTTCAAATCCGAGCAGAGATAAAACGAGATTCCATCGGAATAATATCACGCGCGTTTGCCGCAGATCCGAATTTACTTTCATCTCGCACGATCTGACAACCGTATCTCGCTGACCGCATCGCATTGCGACGGTGATAAAACGATGATGATGATGACAATGACGATGATAAAACGATGTGGTAACCACAAAAGGAAACGATAACAATAAATAAATAAATAAGAGACTGATACGCGAGGAAAATTATGCTAATTAAAAGTATAGTAAGATTAAAAGTAATAGTTGTATGCACGATCTCAACGGCATCGGTCGATCAGATCCGACGTCTATTTAATTCCACCTTTATTTATTCAAATTTATTCGCAAGTGTCGCAAACATAGCGGGTGTTTTGTTCGTACCGCCGGATCGACTCGTTTCATCGCGTATCCTAGCAACACGTTCGTCGTTCCGCCGGGTCCAAGATGTAGCGCCGGACGAGCTACAATTTTACGAGGTAACAAACCGAAACGAACAGAAGTCGGCGGAGCACGGCGGAGCAAAGACGCGGTACGTGGCGAACGAACGTATCAATTTGGCCATTTTTATGGTAACTCGACATCGCCAAAGATATTTCACATCCACGATTTTTCCTCACTTTCACCGCTGCTTTCCTCGCGTCGAGGTCACGCGACGACCGACGAAGAAAGAGACGCTCTCGTAACCGAGCGCTGTTTACGTTCTCCGTTTCGTATTCACCTCCTCCGTGTTTCTCGTATCCGTGAAAACTCTGCCCGCGGGTGTTAGAAAAATGAAAACACACTTCGTGGATCACATTCCAAAACCGGACTTTTTCTCCCGTCCAAGCCTCCCTCCTCCCCGTTCGTATGTTTTCATCCGTGGAACTTTGCGGCGTTATCATTTTTACTTCGGGCATGGTTGTTACACCGCGTCGCGCGATATTTGAACAAGTTTTTCACCGGTAAAATACACACGTATCATTTATTCACGCGTATCGATGTCGAATTATCCGCATCCCGTGCCGAGAATAACCAGCGCAGAGCCGAACCGCGGCGAGACTTTCGATGCTCGTGCAACTAACTTCATTTGACCGCCACGAACGTGCTGCTGCATCAAACATTGCGGCACTGAAATTTAATGAATATCGAAACGTTGAATTTTTCACGACTATCATATTCCGTACGGAGCTTCGAGCCAGCAAAACGTAACGGGATACCTGCCTGTCGTTTCTTCGCAACGTTCGAGACAGAGACAGAGAGAGAGAGAGAGAGAGAAGAGAAAGAGAGAGCCTCGCGAATTTTTACGACCGAGTTGTACTGCTGCAACGTCCAATCAGTATGATTTGTTTATCGAAAATTTCCGCGCGTTGGTTTGCATGGCAAAGGAGGTTCGGCCTCTTTATCTCTTCGATTTGTTGAATATCTACGCTATATACCGGATGCCGAGACGAGCGCGCGCGTAAAATCGAAAATAAATCTCGCGGCGGGTAAATTTTGTCAAGAAGAAGATTCAAATCGACGTGATAATGGGAGGCCCCGACGCTGATGCGAGGAAGTCATCCGATGAAATAAATAAGTGAGGCTTTTAATCACAAAAGTGGCATGCCGCGCGGTCCGACGTGAGATGATGTACGACAATCGATTAATATGATCGATTATTTGCTGATAACACTCGTGTGCCTGTATATATACACATATGTAGAAAGTGTATGGATGTATACGTGTATATATAGAGGAGAAAGTGCTGCCAGTGTGATGTACGTGTTCGCGCGTATCTTGCGAGGTGGTATCACGCTACAATATAACATTAATAATAATGATGTCGAGGGCGATATGGTGGCGATATAGTACCTAACAGACAAATATACAATTCGATTTCCTTACGCACGACGCAACGCCGCGCGTTTTGCGTGCCGTGCTTTCCGTGTGCACCGGTCCTGTGTATGTGTGTGTGTGTGTGTGTGTATGTTTGTTGTGTGATTTCTACAAATTGCAATACGGCTAAAACTAACTATAGATATATCTGTGTATACATGCCTATGTAGTTATGTATAATAGAATAGGTATTATAATAGAGGCGTTCTCTCAGATGATATATATATATATAAACTACGGAAAATACAATAACGATCAAGATAGTAAAAATAATAATATTAAAAAGAACTAGTTGTAGCATATTTACAAAAATATGGATTCCCGCGATTCGTTAGCTTTTTTCCTAATGGTGTCTGTCCTCGACGCGCAATGTTTTTTCACTCAATCTTTCTATCTATGCCGTTCGCGACGACCTTGACGAGTACCGAGCACGCCGTCTGTTTTCTTCTCCGATTAATTCACGATTTTCGCACTTTCGGTTCTCCACAAAGTCTACAAAAACGTGTACGAAAGCAAAAGGGAGCGAGAGAGGAGAGAAAGAGAATGAGAGGGAGGGAGAGAGAGAGAGAAATAGAGAGAGATAACGAGCAAGTTGGTAATTGGACGAAAGAAGAGTTTCAAGAGTCACGGGTATCGATTTTACACGTTCGGAGCCACCGTCGTGTCGAAACGATTGCCGCCGGCGAAAAAGTCAGGTTTATTCGCGATCGTTGGGCGTCGGGCGTACGAAGTAACACGAACGATTTCCCTCGTATTTTCACGCCCCAATAGGGACGCGACGAATAACGTCGTGAAAACAAGAGACGGGAAAGTCGGAAAACAAGTGAACGCCGCGCGCGCGCGCGCGCGCGTCCGTGAAAACAAGCGAGATACGCGCGAGATTCGGGTGTGAATATGAAAACACACGACCAACACTACGTGAAAACAAATTAAGATCTATCGACTAGCCTGAATTCCGTCTACGACATACCGTTACTTCGGGGCGGACGTAGAGCGCGCGATACGAATTACATATTTTCGAACGAGTTTGTTATTCCTCCCCGACGAGCCATCAACTCTTTGCTCCTTTCCCTTCAACGTGGTAACCGAACGCTGCCAGGTACGAGGCGTACGAGATGCGATAACAACACAACGATTAGTAATGAAAGTTTTAGAGACACCCTCGAGATTTTGTTTTTCCTCCTTTCGATATATATATTGGGGACACGCGACGTTCACTTGTATGTACGTGAAACGAAGGGTTATACTTTCGCTGCGTGCATCCACCTTTCTTATTTCTAGCTCCTTCGTTCGGCTTTCAGATTTGGTTCGTTCGTTCGGACGCGTATCTCCTCGACTCCGCCGCGTTGCCTACGTTTCGTCGTCTCTCTCCATCATCCACCGTTCGCGGAACGCGCGATAATGGCACAGAGAACATGGCGTCGTTTCTGTCTCGTGATACGAATGAAGTGTACGTTGAGAGTACGGAGATTCGGTAACGAGGCGGCACCCTCGTTTGAGGTAGAAATAAATGTTCCACGACAATTGGCGCGAATATACAAAGAATCGTCATACACGCGCAAGAAAACGCAATAAAAATAATATCAACAATATATATATTAACAAAAATAAAAATCTCTGGCTCACGTTTCGTCCTTATTAACGGGAGCATGCGTACCTGAATCCTTAACGATAATGAGGTAAAAAAAAAACCAAAAAAAAACAACAAATTACAATTTGGATCATCCTTGAACGTAAAATGTCAAGTATTCGATCGCAAATAATTTACATATTACTAACAACGCTGACGGACACGAGATTCCACGAGTAGTATACAGATGGACGATGATCGCCTTCCTCGATGTAGCTGCGCTGGACACATTTTCACTTCATTTTACTTTTCTTCATTTCTTCAAGGGTATATCAAACCAAATATGATCCTCGCACGAGCACAAAACTAACAATTAACGAGACAGCTATCACTTGTTCACTGTTTCCGCTGCGCTCTTCCGCGAGTCCGACGTCACTCCTCTTCTTCGCCTCGTCGATGGTCTCCGATCCAACCGCTCGAGTCTTGGCATAGTCTTTCGCCGACTCTTGTCACGTTACTTCGTTTTCTACTTTTTACTTTTATGTTTTACTTTCAGGATTTTCTTGCCAGACACCCGAGCAGATTATGTTTGAAGCGGTTTACAGCAACCAAAGTCAACGATACGTAGTTTTCAACGGCAACGGCCAAGACAGGGCTTCGGGGTAACGTAATGATAAGATGATGATAATAATAATAACAACAACAACAACGGCAGCTAGGCTGATTACGATGATGATTATTACGCCGGAGGCAAACTGATGGTACTTGACCGTTAACAACGTACGTAAGAATGTTTACAACGTTTTAATAACTCGGAACGAAGGCCTCGACGACTCGAGCTTTCGTATTTTACAAACGAACGACGACGATATGTGCGTCCGATCTGCGGTAGCAAATCCGCGGACTAGTATAGAAAAACGGTCAAGGATTTTCGTTGGAAGTTGCCGATCGATTGATTGTTTCTATTTTTCTTTGCTCTCGGAGGGAAAGTTTAGCGCTGGCGTCGAAGCGAAAATGATTGCTCGGACAACGTCGATGGGAAAAATTCACGTCGAGCGATTCCCACGCGGTCGTTCTTCGGATTATCAATTGCTCCAAGTTTATTCGGCATATCGTACGTTTCTGACTCTCTCCTCGAATCTCTCGACGACGTCTGACGCGACTTCGGGCTCGGAGTTCTTCCGAAGCTGGTGACCATCGTTGCCTCAAAATTCGGCAAATTCTTTGGCACATTTCTCCGTCGACGAAATTCGCAGCGCTTCTTCCTCGTAGTCGTCGAAATTACTCGTGTCGCCGGGGCCCTTGCATCGCGGTATGAAGGGTGCTTCGATCCGCTTTTGGAAAACTGCTATCCAATCGGTACTCGAGAACCATTTGTGACCCTTGATGTCGTTAACGCCGGCCTTTAGGTTGCCGTATCTCTTGGTCAGGTCGACTTGAAGCAAATTCCGTAGCAAGTCCTTCAAGTCCGATCCAAAATGAGAAGGAAATCTCACTTTTCCGCTCACTATTTTTTCATATATTTGAATCGGTTGATCGGCGAAGAACGGCGGGTAGCCCGCGGCCATTTCATAGACGAGGACACCCAGCGCCCACCAATCCACAGCCTTGTTGTAGCCCTTGCTCAAAATAATTTCAGGTGCCAGATATTCGGGTGTCCCGCAAAGCGTCCACGTTCTGCCTCTGACGCGTTTGGCGAAACCAAAATCTGTGACCTTGAGGTAGCCTTGAGAATCGATCAACAGATTTTCAGGCTTCAGATCTCTGTATATCAAATCTAAGTAGTGGAGATATTCGAAGGCGAGCACTATCTGAGCGGCGTAAAACCTAGAGTGGGGCTCGGAAAATCGTCCGACTTTTCTGAGATGACTGAACATTTCTCCGCCTGGTACGTATTCGAGGACCATGTAAAGATTGGAGTTGTCCTTGAAATGAAACCGGAGTGAAACTAGGAAGGGAAAACTGATAGCCTGGAGGATTCGCTTTTCGTTCAACGTGTGCTCCACTTGCTTGAGCTTCACCACTTTCTGCTTGTCCAATATCTTCATCGCGTAGTATTCCTTCGTGGGCTTGTGTTGGACTATCATCACCCTTCCAAACGATCCCGTGCCCAAGGTTTTGATTCGCTCGAAATCATCCAGGCCGGCCGTGTTCGTCGGATTCTTTTTCCATTTCTCTTCGAACTCCTCTTTGGCCTGGTCCAAAAATTCCTTGACGCTTTCTGCGGCGTCAACTTTTTTGTTCGCAGTAGCGGCATTGTTGCCCATTTTCCCAGCCGTACTCGAGCCTGCCAGGGCTCCGCGGATATCGAATTTTTTCAGAATTTTGCCTACTTTGCAAAGACGAGTAAAACGAACGGAATCGATCCCGGCGTAGCCGAGATTCGCGAATCAAGATTTCTTTCGAACTCTTAATCGGCGCGGCGTGGTTCCTCGCGGAACCAACGATGCGATATTGTTCTCGTCCAAGTATATCGGAGTGAAACAAAACTGTTGGTCTCGAGCGTTCAGATATCTCCGTTCTGCGACGCTGGTGGACCCGGTGCGTTGCCGTTCTCACGTTCGGCGCCGATTCAAGTATCCACGTTACTTATCCCTCCGATAATCGAGGTGGCGATGAAAAAAATGGGTCAACAGTCTTCGTTCACGCCTCGCGCCATCTTTCCTCCTGTCAGTTTCCTTCCACTCGCGAGCGTTCGCCGAGCCGCGACCGTAACGTTCACGATTCCACAACGTATCACCCACTGAACCTTTCGTGTCTAAGCGAGTTCCTCGCCCGAAACACGTATCGCGAACGAACACACACGACGTACAGACGCGCACCCGTCACGGTCTCGCCGCTCCGTTTAAACCGCGCTAGCAGACGACTCCGAAACGTTCGAAACAAAACACGACGTCGCCTATGTCGGTGTCCCGTTATCTCGATACGCGTACACGACGCAACGAACACGCGACCGTTGTCCCGTGCCGAGCGAAACGATCGCCGGTAAAATTTTCGTCGTACTCGACGCCGAACACGTCACTACTTTTTGCTTTTCGTTTCCCTGTACGTATAACGTATCCCCGTTTCTATCCGTCTCACCGCGACGCGCTCGATGTCCGTCTCTCGTTCGAAACTCGCTTCGAACAACCGCGCGGCAACGACTGCGAAACGAGACAGGGAGACAGACAGAGAGAAAGAGAGAGAGAGCGAGAGAGAGAGAAAGAGCGCGAGAGAGAGTGAGAGGGACACGGAGGGCGGGAAAGAGAGGGAGTGATCGAGAGCGACAGACGGGGGAGGAGAGAAAGAGAGAGAGAGAGAGAGAGAGGACAGTGCGAGTCCCGTAGTCACGCGCGACAACGAAGGCCGAGGTTCGAGACAGGACGCAGTGTATTGTCCGATTTACACACGACGTTCCCCGTCCGCCGAGGTAATGCTCCCTAAGATGGCGTCGCACAGCCTGCTTTTCCTGATTTCGCACGAACGCGAAAATGGTGGAGAGAGCTGCTAGGTGCACCCCAAACCGCGACCCACTAGCACCGGAGGGGTCACCATAAGTTTCCCACTATTCGCGATAGATGTAGCGTCCGTCCCGTGATCGAGCTGCGCGCACTCGTCGAGTGTCGCGACCTCGTGGCAGCGCCCGACAACTGTAACAGACGCATCGACGTTCCCGTGGTTCCGTTCGTTTACTCAGCCGCTTTCGACTCCGACCACAAACTAATAACCGCCACCCTCCTTCACATCGCATGATTATTACGTCGTTCGTGTACCTGCCTCGGGACCGATCGGCGTCGCGAGCATCGCGGAGCTGACTGTCACTTGTCAGACTACGAACAAGCATAGATACTGCAAAGATCGAAAAAAAATGATACTCAATTGTTCGTTTCGCAGCTTTTTCGAGCGAACGTGCAACGCGTAGCGTTAGTCTCCGGCTTCCGTATGTTTTCGATCGTGGATCGCAGAGCCGCTGAACCCGACACTTTTTGCCAATAGCTTTGACGAAGATTCCGCGACAGGAGAGGAGGTGAATATATATATATACACACACATATATATATATAGTACGAGCTTATTTTTAGCATCACGTTGGTTATAACGGCGAGGAGCGAAGAAAAACGGGGTAAAGGGCATTTGTGGAAGGATGAATATTCGTTGGATCGTAATAATCGTTTGCCGATTAGCTCATGTCGATAGATTTAACGAGGTATAACCAACGTGGTGTAAGCAAACACTACTACTACTAGTACGGAAACGACGCGGATGTACGTCGGGTCTAACGCCGCAGAAATATGGGGGTTTAGTTAGGCGGATAGTTAGACGATGGTAGGGACGTCCGAACGTGAACAGGCACGCGGACACGTACATACAGCGAGCCGTACGCGGATGCGGAGAGAGACGAAAGGTGGGAACCGGTGTTTCTGTTTAAGATTAGGTTAGGTTACCTCGAAATCTCCCCCAACGGATGCGCGCGACGAAAGCGGTCTCTATCGATTCAAAGGCTGACAGCTGTGTGGTCATTTGTCAAAAGAGTTCTTTTACCCTTGAATTGTTTTCGGAAGTTTTTATCGAGCAAGCTCTACCTACGGAAGGACTTTGAAAAGCCGAAGGTCGATTCCGAGCAGATTCTCGAAACGAACGATTCATTTTTCCCCAATTCATTCGCGTGATGGAGCGAATAGAAAAAAAAGACAAAAAACGATCGCTTGATTTCGAGCACGGATTACGTCTTTCTCTCACATAATCACGCACGAGTGCCGCGTCTCGAGTCTATGATCCTCGTACGTCGCCGGCAATGATCACAAACGACTAACGCTAATTATCGTTGAATCGCATTATCAGACAATCCGAATAATCGTGTTCAAATCGTCGAACGATGGCTCTCGATTGATTTGATGATTAGGTCTCATCAAAGACCACTACTGATTACGGGTCCAACTGAATCTAACGATATCGCAAATCCCATTAAGATTTCCCTCGTGCCGGCACGATGAATATTCAAGTATTCCAGACCGAGTCTTAATAAAGTGGAATTGACTGGAAAACTTTGGAAAACCAATTGATTTCTCCATACGAGGAAATTGATTAGCCACGATCCTAGATCGCATTGTAACGGCAACCTTAACGATAGAATCTCCAGTGACACCGGAATGCATCGTTTCCACGAGTTGCGAGGAATCAAAATGGATTCGTATAAAAACCAACTCGCTTCCCGTATCTCCTGCGCGCAAATTTCAACGAGAATTTTTCAAACGCGAGGAAACCTCGTACATTTTCTGCGCTACGTTGCATTCTTCGCTCGTGTTTATTTATACGTTCTTTTTTTAGATCGGTTCCCGGGTTCAGTTGATAAGTAACGGTAGATTATTTATAACCACCCTGTCTCGTTGTCTTCTCCTACCATTTATTCTCACCTCTACATTATTGACAGAACGAGAAAACAACTTAGATATCTGTATGTATCTATACCGTCCCTATGGTAAACACACGCGATCTGCAAAAAGATCCATGGATCAATAAACGAGGCGTGAAGAGTGCGACTGCAATTCTTTCATCGGAATGATCTGTTCACATTTTTATAACAAAACCGACGAGACACGCGTGGGCGAAGGGATGTCCCCGCGGATTCTCCATCGCGAATACAGTGCTCACCTTTTTACGAACCTGATCGATCCATCTTCGTGACTTATATTGACAGCTTATCGCGTTTACCGACTTGTAAGCGACTAAATATATTATTGAAGATTCGTTCAAAAATTCAGCTAGAATTTTATTTACTCCCGATTGGTTGCGTATAGTCGAAGCTTACAACAGAAAGCCCTTCCCAACGTTTCATCGCCCATCAAAACGGATGGGACTAGAACGAGGTGAGAAATAAAAACACGATCGAGAGAAAACAAAGGGAAGACCATTATTTTGACGAATGGCCAACAGAGATAGGATGGGTTTGAAATAAATAGCTGGCGCAGCGCGAGATAGCCAGGTTTGCGAGGGATGCAGACGAGTGGGCAGGGGTTTGAAAAGGCCGCGATTCAATTTAGTTTACGTCAGAAAACATCCACTCGTAGAAAAACAGAACCTAGTACAAAACCGCGCAAGGTACGCTCCGTCGCAGTATTATTTAAGTAAGTCAACGAAGTTCCCGGTCCTGTTAAACTGTTCAAATTTAATTGCTTACAACGGTCCACGCTGAAGTTTGACGAGCGAACAATTTACGCTAGCGATAACTACCCTTCGCCTTATTATTTACGAGCCAAAACTATACTCGATTCGACCGAGATGGTGAACGCTATCGCCTTATCTTTCCCTTTCTGTCCATAGCACGATGATTTTCGAATACGATTCTTGATATTACGCGCTAATATTGCCAAATTCACGGAAATAACAGACGATTACGTCGTCTGAAGCGACTAAATCTTTTCATAACTCGGATCCTTAAATAATGATGTACGAAACAATGAATTATTTTTACCCGCTTGGTTCTTCGTTCTGTGCCAAAATTTCGGCGAAACAAAAGCAGTTTTACACTTTGAGGCGATTCTGCGCGCTGGGACGCAATTTTCGTCACTTTTAATCAAAGCGGTGGAAAAAAATTCTTGCGTTTTCCACTAGACGTGCACCAGACGTGTATATGAATATTATCCGTGATAAAATACTTCATCCATTGCTGGTAATATAAATACACCAGTATCGCGCAGATGCTATAATTTCTTTGAGGATTATTGGAAAAAAAATAATAAATAATCGCGAGGGTTCAGGATGTCGCGTGACATCCGGTACTCTACAGCAATCGAAATAATTCGTACGCGAAAACAGGTGCTCGCGACGCGTCGCGTTTGACGGTAGGTAGGTACTTAGGATATTTAAAAATGTCACGAAACAACGAAATTCCAAATACCTCCGGTCTCGTTCGTTTTTCAAACTCGACCCAATGCCTCGCAAGTATAATATCTTGTTTTGCAATTGCGCAACGACGGGATAACGATGCGATGCAGGATAAATAGGTTCGTGAAGAAAGGAATACTTCGAGTGTGGGGAAAAAAAGGAAGCTAAAGGAAATTCTTGAAAAGGGGTGAGGAATATTTAATATGAAAATTAAACCTCGTTTCAGCGAAATAATCGTCTTAGGAATCGCTAAAAAAGTAATTAGCTTATAATAACGAAAACGAACAATTATATTGGCAAATGTGATAACAATAGATGAAATTTGTAAAAAAAATTCAGTACATGATAAATTAGGATTGAAAAAAATCGTAACGAAAGGTAGAAATGATTATCTCGCGTTTGTAGGAATATTACGTTATAATTAATCGTTGGCAGTACAATGAGAAACGAGCAAGTTGAGAGGAAATATGAATAAATAATCAATATTTTTATCGAGGTTATTTAAAACGCTGCAATTATTTGTCGTTACGTAATTGATTATTGTTTCGTATTTCCGTCCATTCTAGAAAATAACGGGGTCATAAAATAATTGTAAGTAATGATTCGAGCTACGGATTACGTCGCGGCGACATTAATTAAGCGCTCTAATTAGCGGGATTACCGGAGATGAAATAACTATTCTCATTACATTTTAATCCTATTACCAGTGATGTCGCGAAACAAGCGGGGACCGTTTTCAATTTTCTCTCTCTACTACACGCACGATTTCGAAGTCGAACAGGTCTAAATAAGAGAAAAACGTCTTTTACTTTCGACGACGATTATTCAAAGATTGCTCGTCGATTTGACAAAAGCAATGGATAGCGAGAGAAGCCATGGCCTCTCGGTACTACTCGGATTATATTACTTCAACAACCAGCGCGATAAATTACCATCACGAGGAACGACAACTTCCGGGACAATGAAATTTCTGCGCCAGCTTGCAAAGAAGTTGACGATTTCGTGAAAATAATTCCAGGTATTTCATCTGAAATGTTATTTTCGGACAACGTTGGTGAAAAAAAAGTAACGACGATGATACGTAACGAAATTCCCACAGCTGAGGCTTAAAAAAAGGAAATTGACCTGACGAAGGTCGGTGCGGTTGTTCACCTGAAGACTATACGGAGGACGGGAATAAATCTAAATTCGACAAATGACTAACATATTTGCTGTGCTACCTGTATTCGAACATTTCCCACCGAGGAATTATTCACGCACTCGAAAAGGGTCAAAAATTGGGTTGTTGTAGCTCCGCCCAAATTTTGAAATTTCCAGCTAAATACGTTATATTTCCTATCTGGAGAACAAATCACGCAGTTTTTTTGTAGCTCACTCAACGAAATTCATTTTCAAGGAAGAAGCTTTATTCGGAGCAATATTTGAAAGGCAGAAAAGGACTTGCCTGTAAAGTTGTACGAAATGAGAACTCGAATTTTCCTATTTTCACGGTAAGATCACCTGTAACAAAAATCTCGTTTCGAATTTGAACACAAATGTGGGTGAATCCGTCGTACGATCATTTGTCTGCAAGATGGGTCGACTAGATTTGCAGATATTGGTTCAAAAAGACGAATAGCCGGTTTTAACAAATATTCCGCTCCGTAAATAAGTACCAACCGATCGATGGTTGGACGGAGAAATACGCTCGTGCCAGTGCTCCGAGCTACCGGCATCCACGAGCGTTTGTTTTGTTGCGAAATTATTGTGCTTGACGTTTGTAAATGTCGTCATTTCTTCAGCGTCGAATGCCCCATACGCACGAGCATGCGAAGGAATGCTATGCCGGTAAAAAATCGCAGTTCAAACGATAAATCCGACGCGTGTGAATGCACAGGCGCGTGGATGACGTCAGCGCAAGCTCGAGATGGACTAGCGCGAGGTGGCGACATCTAGGCGTAGGCGTCGGTGAACTAAAGCCAAGGTTGCGCGGTGGGAAACCGAGGCGCGCTCGTATTTCCCTCGATATTGATAGATCCGGGCGTCATTGAAAGCTGACAACGGGCTTGAACGTTGCTAGACGAAAGCTCCGTGGGAAATAGCGTCCGGAAGAATGAGACACCACCGCGTAACGTTTACCGAACGTCGTAGACAACAATGCTGTCGAGAGTTGCGCGCGTAACGGCGTGATAAAAAATATCGGACTACGCGAGATCCGTGTATCTATAATTGTCACGCGTGTCCGTTATATTTAACAAGCTTTGGTCGTTACGCGAGGTTGATAATAATAAGCTTTCGTAGGAAAATAACCGGCAGGTTTGCAAGCACGGAGAAATTGATTGCGGTCCTACTTTGTGTACACGCGCGCAGGCGAGAAAAGAGCGATAATCGTCGTTGCGAAGAATTACCAACTATTAAATGCGAATGGTCACTCGTTGATAAGCAATGATAGGAAGATTTGTTCGGGGATATCCGTTTCATAATCACGTGCGTACATCGATTACGATAATTCTGACGCGTGTTAACGACTGTTTTGGGGAAAACGAAAATTTTCCGCCTCCCTCCCCCCCATCTTCGTCCAAATGTTGCAACGTTGTCGAACCTCGACGAAATCCTATTCGGTTATCTGAAACAGAAACGGAAAACCGCACACAATTGGAAGCGATAAGGCGCGCCTGCGCGGCCTGTGGCGCCGGAAACGAGCGGCGCGCGTACAAACTAACGGGTCTTGTGATTGATTATTGAAACGATGCGTGTCGATTTGAAAAAAGTGAGGCCACATTATTGACAATTTCGACTAAGCCAATTACATTTTATCTCGGTAAAGTCGAGAAGCTTTGCGCTGACAATGAGCTTTGCCTAAGCAACAACTACGGATCGCTCGTTGAAGTCTACCGATGCGCGTAGCGTAGCCTTATTGTATCGCGTGTCACTTGTATTCATGAAAGTTCGCGAATCAACTTCGGACTTATTCGGAGGGATTAATTTTAACACCCACGCTAGACGCAGCCACCTGTCAACTCCAGATCTCACGTGGTATCATAGTTTGTACGTCCTCGGTAATTACCACGTGTCAACGCGACCTCACAACAGTCGTGAAAAAACGCACGAAATGAGAGAAGGGTCGAGGTTGGAAAAAAACGCACGGTGACATCACACGCGTATTTCGTTGACCTTCTTTCTACAACGGAGTTGAAAAGTATATCGTTTTTTTACGTAAATTTGTGCCGTACGAGCGACTCTAACGTAGGCTGATCGTTCCGTGTACTTCGCTAGGGAAAACTCAAAAATTCGGTCAATCGTGTCTTTGGTATCCCGTAAATAAATAAATTAACGTATCTACTGGATCTTGCCAAATAAGGATGTTAAGCTGTAGAGCTATTGATGTAAATCAAGGTGTTCGTAGAACACAATAAATGCAGTATTTTGCGCTACAGCGCTAGACGAATTCGGTGTGTCAAAAGTAACAAGCAACGCATTTATTTCAAAATAAAGTCGATCATGTTCTTTGGGAGAAAGGTCGCTTCTTACGTAACAGTCAGTGCCACGAGCGGCGAACGAATACGATAGCCACGTTTAATCACGCGCCACGAAATACGGTCGAGCACCTGTTCGCCCTGTAGACGACGCGATTCGACCTTTGCCGGGTAGAAATTTCTCTGCAGTCTCTCAATACGAAACCCTGCGCACGAGGAAAATGTTACGGAGTCGCTTTTCAACTTCCGAAATAAGTATAGACTCTGGACCCGCAAATCGACTAGTTAATATTTACCAGAACATCCAAGGAAAGTCAATTAACGAACTAAACTTCATATTTCAGACTACTCGAACTTTCTTGTCGCACGAACCACTTTTATTCTCAAAAAAAAATTTAATTTCAATTTCACAACGAGATATGCTAGTTAGTCTAAATAAAAGCCGATGCTTCGGTGTTCCAAGTTAAATGCGACCAGGTAATTCATATTTACGCAAGTCCATTTTTCATCCGATCGCGTGTCTTGAATTTCCAAGTTCGTCCCCCGTTTTTGTGATGTCGCGCGGTTCCAACTCTACCTCGACCTATCGCGCTTGTTCTCTCTTTTGCGTTAACCAGCAAAACTGCCAGAGTAGACATTGATGCATGAAATTTGCATGGTAAAAGAAACGAGGCTCTGGTATCATCGGCATTTGTTGGGCTCGCGAAGTCATTACGTAACGACAGCCGAAGGTGGAGATGGATGCATCTGAATCGTTGCTCCCTTCACAATTCGCGACAGCAAGGAGAGTAGATTCCTCGTCGGATATCTACGATGTAGCGTGATATTACGAATAAGATAACGTTTAATTGAGCGAGTATAAAAATATTGATGTACGAGATACGGATGGGTGGTAAAAGTCGACCGTATCACTCTTACCTGCAGATAATTTAGCGATCAGGAAATGATTAATATCTTCGGTAACAGAGATGATACGGAGATTGAAAAAATGGACAGTGAAAATGACTGCAAGGCTATAGACATGTAATAGGAGAAGGCAGATTAAACAAAATTCCGCCACACAGTCGCCGGTCTAAATGTTTGATGTCAAACGAATAGCGATACTCAGTGGCATGTTATCACAGTTGCGATGATTATACGAGCCTCTTGAATTTCTGATGGCAGTGGCCCGAGAGCCGCTAAGAAACGACGGAATAAATTGAGTCCGATCGGTTCGATAGCGAAATTTGAAAAATACACTCGCAGGACAACACTTTTAATCGTCGCTTGACGACGCCACCGCAGCGAATATAATTAACGGAACGAAATGCCCGCGCATATGAAAATAGTATGGTTCAGAAACCGACCGCCGTTGTATTCAGCCTGCTGGAAATATTAGCTTTATTTTTATGCTATATATTTATAGCCACTCTACCGTGATAAATTCGTATCTCGGCGGCGCCATTTATTTTTAAGAACACGCGTTGATAATATTTGTCAAAATGACAATAAAATACGACCTATGGGAAAAAAATGATGTCTGTTATATACACATCGTACATCTTTATGGTATCGATTTTGTTGGTAAAATCTGCGCGAATGGATCGATGGTTCCTGAGTTTCGCGTAAAAAATGTGAAATTTTCGTTAATCTTCTGCGGAAATTCTCTGAATTTTTTAGTCGCAGCAGCGTACTTCAAGACTGGAGTACCTAATGTGCGGGTTATTGTACTCTGTTCGTCCAGTCACGGCGCCGAGACATGCTCGAATGCGCAGAAACCTCTCGAATCCTTTGGAAGTAGTTGCTCGATGCAATTTCTCGTCCGCGATTGGAAAAACGACGAAAGCGTAGAGAAATCAAAGATTTTTATTTGAAACATCGTCAAAGCTCGCGACACCCGTGCGAGCGGAAAGGAATTCTGTAAGGTCGCGATCCGTGCTGCGAGAGAAGACGAGAAATCAGGCCACGAGATAGCAAATAATAAAAATGATGATTATTTCCATAGTAGATAAATGGCGCTTGCTTTTGACTATTCTCGATGGGAGAATTTGTTTTCGAACGACACTTGACCTCCAGTCCCGAAGGCGACGCGACATACTTGCCAAAGATAACCGTTCAAATTCGGAGTGGCTTGCCGAAAGATTGTAATGCTCGTGCACAACAACCGTTGCGGATCGAATACATTGTAAAACATGTCGATCGTCGTGCGTACGACGCGCGAGTTTATTGATATTGCCTGACATTTGCCTGCAGTACGAACCAATTATTCGAGCGAGAATGGAAGAAAAATGACGAAAATAATACCGGATCACAGCTTCGCCGAGTGTTTTCGTTTGCTTGCATGACACGCGGAGCTAGACGAGTTCCTTTTACTTTTATAACTCCCGTCGCGTCGAATTTCATCTTTTCTATTCGGAAATCGTGGGCCATTCATGGACAAATAAGTGATACGGCTTGGAACGATGCCAGTTCGAATCCGACCGATGATAAGAGTCTTGATTGCTTCGAGGACAATCGTTTTTACGGTCCGAGGAGCAGCGATACCGTAAACCAAAAGAGAACCCCAAAAATGTCCAAATTTCGACAATATTCTTACGAAGTTTGATAACAAGCACCAATCGCGACGCAAATTCCAAATTCCTGTTTCCATAATCCAAAAATATGGAAAAGCATAGACATGTTTTTCGTGGTTCCAAAACAAATCATGATCGAGGCAAGACAGATTTATACATCAAATAGCGCAGCTCGTTTATCTGACGTGACAAAACACTACCAATGTATCTCGGTAACCAATAAACAAATTCGAAGGAATTCTCATCCCAACCCTTTAAATTGTCTATAAATTGTCGAGGCTGCGACGTACAATTTTTGCATTATTTTTGCTATTACGTTATTTATAAATTGAAAAAATGACTCTTTCTGTATAATAATAGTTGAACATCGCAAAGAAAAAGCCATTTTACGAGAAGTTCGTTTTATTGAAGTTGAATATTCACGAACTTATTGTTTGTAAAAGTTTTGATTTCCTTTGTTTTAGATGGAAACTAATGGAGTTATCCTGTTCACCGCAACAGATGTTTTTTAATGTCTTCCTTCCCTACATTATGAATTTTATCACATTCGAAGCAGCACTCAAACTCTGGACGGATAAACAGTTCGAGGCATTTTCTTTGGTGAGAAACATATGTTCGCCAAAGACGGTCCAACTGATGATCAATATGCACGTAACGAACGCGATTCTTTGGCGTTGCTGCTCCCCAACAAAATCGTGAGTAATTGCCAAATTACCAATTAAACTTCCATCCATATCGACACGTCGCGAGGACTCGAAATAGAAACACGTTTCGCTTTGTAAAGACGTGAAACATTTCGTTTTAAGGAGGTTCCTCAGGGTCGAAGAAGCCTCAGAATCCCGACTCTCGGACAGTGTATAATAACGCGTTGACGATTCCGTGAAGGATTTTCTATTCGTTTGGAGATACTCCACTAACTCATGAATATTATTCAACAAATCCCTTTCAAGTTGTTCTTTTTTTTTCTCTTCTTTCACAAAGTACCGTACCCAGCCTCTCAAATTAACATGCAAAAGTGTCTAACGGGTGTCAAGCAAATGAAACGCTTTGCATTATTCGCCGCGAATAACGAATTGGTGTTTAAGGAATTTCTGGCTGGCACACATAGTTGTATTTTCAGCTGGTCCCCGTGTATTCCGAGCCGTTTTACCCGCGCAAGTGTATCATTTCCGTATCGCATGCTCGTTTCACGGTTGTATGTGTCGTATCGTTGCAACGCCGCTTACTCTTCGTTCCGGCAGACCAAGGAAAAGGCCAAGGAACTCTACGGCAACGAAGCGAATAGCGTTTTTACTTCCGGTAAAACTAACCATTGCTTCACGAAACAGAAGAGACAACTTGCTACCTCGACTGCCTAGTACATAGAAGTCCACTGCTGTGGTTCGCGTAGCGCGCAACTTCGATGTCTCAAACTTCTCCAAACTTCCAGTTTTACTTCTCCTACTCAAAATCAACGAATCTCGGTTTTGATAGAAAAAAAACGGGGCTTTGGATTCCGACAGTTGAGAAGGACTCATCGGGAAAGCCTGAGAAAATGAGACGTTGCCTGATCTGACTGTGGAGTCGCGAAAAAAAAGAGCTAGGCGCGATGATTCAAGGCTATTATAAAAACGTGAGGTTATCACGTTCTGGGTGGAAGCCGACGGGTGGGAGAAAGCTAACGACCTGGTTTTATGATTCGAGGATAACGCGGGGATTGGTCGAGCCCGCCCAAGTTGGCCAATGAGAACATCGTCTCGCTGGAATTTTGGACAGTTCACGATTAGATACCGGTCGAAGCGTGAAATGGTTTGGAGAATCGATCAGAGATCGGGAATATCGGCAGCGAGCGATCGGTGGGAATGGTCAACGAAAATGAAATCCGATTCTCGAGCCGGACAATTGATCGATGCGTGGACCACGTCAGCTGCTCACCCAACAATCAAATCAAATCTCGTCAAGGAATCGTCTATATTCGTAAAGGAAGTACAGGATTTGGTTGCTGAGAAACTCTCGAGGTCACGTCACCCTCGTCGATTTACATCCTAAATAATTCGTATTAGGAGTACAGAGGAAAAACGCACGTGACAGCGATGAAAAGCAGTCGCAATGGCTCGTGACAGCTTTCTAAACATCGAGTTCCTACCTATTTTTCCCCGCGGTGCTGCAGGATTCGAACGATTAGTGTTCAACGTGGACGAGACGTTCGTGTAATACTGATTCGTTATTCATGATACATCGGAAGATTTAATATTCGTTTCGTAACGAGTCCACTAGTCCAAGATTGACTCGTTCTGTAACGAGAAATACACGCACTTCGCTGTAAATTCTCGTATGCACGTGATTTGTAAGTTCTCGCGCATAGTTCTTTCAGCTATTAGGAGACTCTTCATGGCGAGAAGAGCAGTAATAAAGACGGGCTACCGAGACTGTCACTTTTTTCCCCATATCCATCGACATTTAAAAAAAGAGAACTGCTCATTTCGCGGCGAGACTCCTGTAGACCAAGAAAAATGGCCTTAAGGCATCGTTATGGAGTCTGTAGGACGATGCACCCGTTGTACTTGCTGCGTAGTCATAAATCGTGACTACGATGGAATCTCTTCCGTACGCAGGCTGGAAGTTCCTCGAGCAGAGATTTCAATTATCAAAGGATTCCAGCAGCGAATCCGTACCTGTACAGAGAAGGCTACAACTTGGTCTGGCAAGTCGAATATTTCGTCGAAAAATGACGAGTGACGAGTAGATTCGCGTATTAGCTTTGCTTTCTACTTGTGGAATACGAGGTCAAAAGTATTCGTGATAAGTTTTGGCCTGCAAATTTCAACGAGCAGCATAACGATTTTTATCTTCAAGGTTAGTTGAATAAGCTAGAAAATTCGTTTCTCACGTGCGGTGTATAAGGATAACAAATCGCGGTTTGTTCGACGAAGCAAATTTTTGTGCCAGCGGTAAGGAACAAAAATCGAATTTAACGTTTTTAATGTATACGTCGAACGATGGGATTTGTGAGAATTTGTAAGGAAATAGTTATTCGTTGAATGGCTCGTGTCGCGTGGAGCTGTAGGAAATACATAGGACAATAGTATTCGCGACAGCTTGAAGAATAAATAATGCTGTAGCAGGTATTGTTACCATCTCGTAACGTACATATTCACCGCCAGTCCAAAGCAGACTTGAGCCTGCGTCAGCTAAAGTTTCTTGCTCGTGTACGCGAGATGGTGATTAAATGCAAATTTGAAGAAGGACGAGAATCGCTCTATAAACAAGTGAACGGGAATATTGGAAGATGCAGGAAAATCGTGGTAACGAATTATCTTCTCACGTTTACATAGCCAGTTTTATGCGAGGAACGTGATAAAATATCTCACGTGTGTTCGAATCAAGGTAAAGCGAAATCGATAAAAAGGACGCAGGCTCGAACGCTTACCGCACGCATCGAATCGATGAATAGCGCTGAAGCGATATCGTCACGATTTCTCGGGGGAAATAAAAATGATCGTATGTTCAACGACGACAAAAGTGGAGAAAAAAATTGAAAAAAGCGCGAGTGAGAGCAACGTTGATCAGAATGAGTAGAGCAATTCTGACTTAAGTTGCGAAACTCGTGGAAGGTTACGCACTTTATCTTTAGTACGTACGACGCGAGCAGTTTGCCCGGTGTCGGATTAAGTTTATCCGTACCTGCTATCTCCATACACGGTGCGATCATGAACGTGACCATGTTCGCAACTGACATTCTCGACGATTGCGGGGCTTCACTGTTCGTCGTTAAACATAAAAGATCGAACAAGATAATTCCGACGATAAATCATGAGACAACTAGTCACGATTGTCCAGTACTATTGGATCTACGCGTTATTCCGCTACGATCAGATAAAGGATCGTTAATCGGGAAAGCAAAAACTAAATTGAATTCTCGAATATTTTATTACAATACGTAATAAAGTGGAAGTGGCAAAGTAGAAAAATGAGGCTTTTTTCCCAATGGAATCATAAGAAACGTAGATTTTCAGGATTACGTCTGGGTAATTAGAAAAACGTGAGTAGGTATTGAAGGCATCAACTTCGATGGAAATATTTGATAATTCCTCGTTAAATAATTCATTCGCATCCAATACTTCTTGCGAGATAGAATTAAGTGCGAATCTAACTTTGAGTTCATTCGACACTCGCAGCAACCTCAATCGAGCTCCTCTAATCGCACTGACATGAAATCGAAGCGAAGAAAAAAGGTACTCCGACTTTCTCTGGATACTTCCAGATCCGCGGTACTACGAATACTACAAATACTACAAATAGTGCGGGCTGAGAAGTAGGAAGTCTGAAGCTTCTCGAGGTAACGCGAAACCGGAATTATTTTTCAAGACTGTAGTCTCTCTAAAATTCTCCAAAATAATTCACGTATTCCGCGAAACACGGTATCAAGGTATTCATTGAAGAAAAAAACGAAATGTTCAAGAAAGAGGTGAATTCGTATCGATGAAGCTTGCATTCGATAACGGTGAGATGGTATTCCATAGACAATTTTCGACTCCTTTCATAGTTTCCACCGTAGTTTTCGGTTAATCTACGGCACCTTGTACGAACTTACACAAATACAGTTGTAGATCGGTACGCGTGTGGCTGTCAACGTATGTATGATAATAATAACACCATCTGCCTGACATGCGCCTCCACCTGGGGCGCCATCGGCAGCTGTCCTCACAGCTAGAGTGCTGTCTTCCCTCGAGTTGGTTTGTACGTGTGCCGTAACGCGCAGCACGTGCTCAAAGCGTTCGAAGTAAAAAGGGTCACTCGATTACACGCACCAGGAGACGCACGAGGATTTGCGATTGATCCATCCAGTGTCCATCGTCATAAGTGACAAAATCGTGGATAAACTATATTATGAAAATGCGATGAGATTGATTTTTTTCGGTAATTTTGGAATATTCATAGTTTTCAGTATATCCTTACCGAATTTCCTGAAGATATTGTAAAAATTAACGAAGAGATAGGCGTCACCTATCTGATTGAACCGCGCACCCGGACAGCGTTATCGAGCGTTCCTGTAAAAAGAGGAATAGGTATCGAGACGAATCAATCTTTGGTAACAAGGTTTTTGGGATAACTCACAAATTCGTTAGTGTTTATATCTATTCCAAATTTACGACGGTAATAATGAAGACTGGAAGCTTAAAGGCGTTTCGCTTGCAGTATATTCTCGGAGCTAGCCACATTGATTTCTCAGGCTCCGATAATTCAATAACACTATACTACTTACGAGTGAACTCGCAATCCATACGTGTATCTATTTCTCGACTTGATTAAGTGATTTTTCGAAAAAATGTTGCCGTGAGTTCTAAGTAAGCAAGAAATGACGAGGATTTGAATAAACTCGTTGTTTTATAATCTGCCTTTTGGTCGTCGAAGAACGGAGGAATGATTTCTCTGCGATACTGAAATAGGTAATGTTGAATTTCGCGGTGTCAGTTTCGTAAAAATAAAACGTACGATACCACACGGCGTGTCGTTATTTTCAATTGAGCGTGGGAGTAATAATACCAGACATCTCTGTGTTTTCTTTGGATCATCCAACGATAGAACTTCGCTTTCGGTCAGCGTGATAAATGAGCGGTAGAAACGTGAACAGCAGATGTCTTCGAAAAATTGAACATTTCCCTCCATCTGCAACGTATACGATCACGTCGCGTGAAAAATAGTCGGCAAACCGTTTGGCAAAAACGATAGAAGCTAAATACCGTACGTACACCTTGACGCGCAGCTTTCAGAGATCGATTGTCACGCGTTCCCTGTTGTTCGAGATGTTAGATTCGCAAAATAGTATAGGTGCCGCGCCGAACAAAATTCTATCCCCGACGAACTCGACAAAGCAGTCGAATTTCCATGGTCGTCCGCAACGCGTTGTAAAGTTATCACCTGTCCACGAATATTGACTCAAAAAAACTGACAGCTTTAATACACGGATTACGCGCGTCGATCGTGTTTTGTTTACGTCGCGGCGTCACCGTTGACCCGGCGCGCCGCGTATTTGGACAACGGTGGTGTGCATCGAGATCGAATCGAAAGCGAGTCGAAGCGCGAGAGATAGGTAAAAGTATTCGGGTTGTTCGAGCCAGAATCAACTTTCCGTTCGGCGAAAGTAACGTTAGGCGAACAAACTGTAGACGCGATGATGCGCCGTCTCACGTTGAAAGCGAGAAGCGTCCATCGTAACGCGAATTTGTTTACGTTGGCGTTTTTATTGCGAGCACTGTAAGCCGTTGAGTACGACGTTTGATCTCGGCGAACTGATATTTGGGTCGTTCGAATGCAGCGACGTCGAGAGTATCGCGGGAGAATGATGCGTGGAACGAGATCGGCGGGGGGAGAAGAGGAGACGGAACGTCATCGTGCTTGAATTAATCAGTCGATGAACGGGTTGTCGAACACGCGACGAGTTCGGAAGAGTCTAGGTTTTTCTCCCATATGGGAATATCAAATTAGCGAGCGTGACTCAATCACCTATTTCAGAATATGAGACAATCTAGACCTGCCAACCTCCGAAACATTGCTCGTTCAACGGATGGACGCGAGACGCGCGAGCGTCGTTGCTTGCGGTCGCGACGTTTGCTTCCCAGAGTTCTGTGCGCTCTTCGAACATGGCGTCGGGACGGGAACGCACGAGTTCCGACGGAAACACACGAGCGGCTCACCGCACCGTACAAGAATGCAAGGCAAAGGTATTATTGGATACGTACGAGTTGTGTATGAAAATTAAAAACTGGAACACGGATTACGAGATCCGGCGTCGAATCAGGTCGACGAAGATTTCTAACACGCAGGAATAACTGCATCTGTCCAGAACGAACGATACTTTCGTTTGACTGTTCAAATACGAATGCTCGTGGCATAATATGCACCAGGGGCAAATACTAGAGATTAGATAAGCCGAGCCGCATGGTTGGATTGCTGACTGGTTAACCTGTTGAAACGAAGCGATTTCAACATCCTTTCGATCCCGATATCCTTTGGTGCGGCAGGTTTTCACGTCTCGGTTTATACCGGATGATATGGGTAGACGGATTAGTTGAAGATCCGTCTGTTGAGGATAGGACGTGGAAAAGTGGCTTTTTTGCGACAACAATCTAGCTTGATGGAAGATCACGCTCACCGATGAAGGGAGTCGCGTGGGTGTAGGGTTATTAGATTGTTGCTTTGTCGGTTGAAATAAACTAATGGCATTTAATAGTATCGATCTATATCTGGACTGATTCGCGCTTGCGCATCAACCACCTGGTAACGCTATGGTTGGCGTTACTTTAGATATCATCGGGTGGCTACGAGGAACGAAAATTTTCCATACTTTCGGCTATCCGTTGGTTGTTCAAACTTGAACGGTTCCAAGAAGTTGTTGAAGGTGACGAATGAATCACGATTCCAAGTTCGGTTGCCAACAGCCGCCCGTATTTGTTGAGAATATTCCTAGCGATTCGTAATCAGGGGTATAATTTCATCGTCGCATCGTATATCTGCTCTTCCGGTCGACCGTATAGCATTTCGCAGGAGAGTCGGCGACGGTGTACGCTGTGAATTCCCGGATATCTCTAGCATTTGAATTTGTATCTCTGCAGTACAGCGTTGAGTGGATCGCGTAGCCGAAACCGTGCGAGAATACGATGCTAGCCGGCGACCTCGCAACGAGTAGCACACCTCTTAACTGCTTTTAATACACGCACCGGAAACGATGCGGTGCGCGAAACTTCTAGAACTTTCCAAATTCCCGTTTCCGTCCAGCACGACTCGTCCGTTGCGGAACGTCGATTTTGTCGTGCCTCGGGCTAGATAGCGAACATTTGGACAAAATCGGGGGTTAACTTAGGGGTATATCGCGGGTAAATATGAAAAGAATAGTTGTTTAAACGATTCGCGGCGAGTACCGGAAAAACGACGTATTTCTATGCTTGGCGCGATGCTGGCATCGGATTGGTGGAGAGCACGGGCGTGGGGCAGTCGGACGAGGTGGTTGGGAGACGCATCGATCAGGGCGCCATCTAGAAACGAGCGGGAAAGGAAGCCGTTTGAAGGCCGACCGGCCGGGGGACGCAACGGTGTCTCTCTGCCATTTGCGCGTCAGTACGCGGCAGCGGTGTGACCGGGATCTAGTGTGCCTAGCGGAGCGACTCTCGAGAGACAATATTCAGTGCATTTTTACGTTCGAGTGTTAAACGATCGTTTCAACGATAATCATCATGGCCGATACCGCAGTCGATGCAAAGTGAGTAACCACGTGTTTGAGAAAAGTTCTTTCCTTCTATTTATTCCACTTAATCGCCTTTTTTCAAAGCTTTTTGTTGTTTTCGCCGGCTTAGTGGGGGGAGCCCACGCCGCCTTGCGCGGTAACACGGACGACGACCGAGTCGTATTTCTACACATTGAAATCATTCCACGTGACATATTTTGGGTCAGAATTACATCGATTCGAGTTTAGCTCATCACCAACTCCGATGATTTTCTGTCGGATTTGTTCTACGGTTGTTTGTTATCTCTAGTGTCGCACACGCTTTTGCCGCCATACCACGAACGCTAACAATCTCCCTCCCTCTTTCTCCCTCTCCCGCTCCCCCCTGCTCTCTATCCTCTTTGCCCCAATTACCATCAGCTTTGTTTCGCCTACGGATTATATATATATTTGTCTTTCTTTTATTTATTTATACAAACGTTCGCCCGGCTTCCACCACGTTTTCGTCGCGGACTGTACACCCAGCGACGCTACGCGAGGCTAGCCGACGTATCGATCTGTGCTCTCACCGCCGGCGAAGGCGTCAAACATAAATATTCCGAACCACACGGCGTCGGATCTTTATATCCCTTCTCAGCTTAGAAATCATGCCTGCGATTCGTTCACCATATTCGGATAATATTCTACCGTTGCATCCTACTTTCGATTCCTGTTAGGATTACGTTGAGCATCGCTGAAGGATTCGACTGGAGTCAACCGACGCGTGCGATCACACGCGCGTTCGCCTTTCCGTACACGGATGTGCTCGGAGTCGTTGTGTATCGCCGCGTTCCCGCGCCTGTATGTGTATGCGTGCGCGTGTGCGCCTATGTGTGCCTGTCCTCGCAGGTATATTATGCATGTGCGCGCGTGTCGTGTGCCCCGTGGTTTGCCGCGGCAACGGACGCGCAGGAAAAATCTTTGGGGTCGGGGGAACGTTTCATCCGCTAGTTCCAACTCCCACCGGCGATGCCATCGCGCGGCGCCACCGTTGGCGTCCTATACCTGGTTCACTCTATTGTCGGGCGATCTCTGTCGGATACCTGAGGTCGTTGTGTCGAGCGGTGTTACACGACACGCACACACAGCCCTCTGCGTAGAGTTCCCTGCTCTCCGTAATAAAGGACAGCGCTATATACCGTGAGCGACGGTTAGTCGTACTACACGTAAATCGTTGATTCGCTATCTCTCACTCGACTTGTTATGGTTATGATTTGGACGCACGCCGAAAGGTGCCGGTTTTCAAATATGTTTCCAAGCACCGGACATACGGTTTTATTACCATCGATGCGCCATGTAACGCGACCGACGTTGAAATGTACATTTGTCACGGCCATTGTTTCATTCCATCTGCAACTAGACTTCGCGCGATGTTTCGTCAATCGGACAATCTTCGCGAATTATGTCGTTTTCGTACGAATCGGCCGGTACAGAGTTCTACGCCACACCCATTCTCTTATTGTTTAACGTTGAAATTCTTGTCAATACGCTATCTTCTATGGAGGTAGCAACATCGGCTTACAATCAACTTGACGCATTCTCTACGCAAGCGCGACGAAATTGCACGGGGAAACGATGGAGTTGGTAAAGACTGCGTCAAAAGTATGTCTCGATTCTTTCCAACCTGCTTACGATTCGTGTCAAATTTATTCCCGTAATTGCTAGATAAAACGATTTAACACGAAGATGGATCGTGAAATTCGTGGTTTTCTGATTACTGACGATCTTTCAATCCGCTTACGAAGTAACGTTCTCGTTTTTAAGCCCTGAGAAAACTGACTTGACGCCACTTTCCAATACAGCAAAATAAAGTTTAAAATAAACTACTACCTAAAACGTATGGCAACGAGAGTACATTGCTGTTGCTGCTATTCTTTGAACGTACATTCAGCGGTTCTCAACTTCCAGCGCGCTTTTTGCGATAGTCGCGCTACAGATGGTTCTCAACCTTTGCTCCTAAGTAGTTCGTGCTGATTATTTATATCTTAATGCTAGCGTTTTCGTCATGACGAAAAATAATATCGAACAATGTATTTGTTTATTTTCTGAATAGTATTTTTGGTTCAGAATTTATTACAATCGTTTTAGCATTCTTGACATTCATTTCTTATGATTATGAAGATATTCATGTTGAACAAGTTTCTCATCTCGTTATCCTATGCTTCCAGGGAAACAAAAACCGTCGCCACACCGGAGAAGAAGGTAGTGGAGGAAGAAAAGAAAGTCGTGGAGGACGTTGATGAGGACTCGAAAGCATCAGAAAACGGCGATGCTAAAGAGGCCAAAGAAAACGGTTCGAGCGACGAAAAGGAACCTGAAGAGAAGGAGCCTGAATCTACGGAGAATGGCACCGCTACAGGTAGATATTGAAGAAAATTTCGATTCATGTTTTGGGATATAATTTGAGGAACGATTCAACTTCCAAGACGATTGAGATTATCGTATGAATCGAGTTAATTTCCAAACGTCTGTACAGATGCTCCCGCTGATGCTTGTTGCATAAAGAGGAAATCGACGGCAGCAGCCGACGCGGTAGACGGCGCACCTGTGGAAGGCGCGAGTCCTGAAAAGAAGGCGAAGATCGAAGAGAAGAGTCCCGAAGCCGAAAATAACGGTGGGGAAGCGGAGGCTGCGGCTTAAGTCGTAGACAAAAGCCATTCTCAAAATTTAAATTATAAGAATCACCAAGCACGACAACTAATGCAAAAACAAGAACCGCCAAGGAAGAAAAAATACGATACGACAAGAAATAAATGAGTAACAACAAATGAAATCACCGTTCTGCCATTCGATCGAAAAAAACAGCCGAAAATTTACTATAAATCAACTGTGTACTAGTCGTGGCGTTATGCCGCAAGTACGCCGGTCGACAACGACAAAACTCTGATATTGTTTATTAATTGCGTTTTCGTGTTGAGTGAGCGTGTGTATGTACATTGTAATATTACAACAACATTTCGTGCGTATGACAAAGAGAGCAATCACGTTGATTTTCGCTCTGCGAACGGCATTGCACCCAATTACTTTATATATGATCATCATCACCCATTGGAAACCCTCGGCTCAGTCTCTTCACAGTCCCTTTCCACCGTTTTATATAATAAAAACCCAACAACTACAAAAAAAAGAACATTATCGAAATTTTAAATTAAGGATAAATAATTTCGCCAACTACAAATAATTATACTTGCGATGCGAAGAGTTCGGAAATCAATTTGCTCACGTGTATGTGCGCATGCAGATGTGAAAACATGTACACATACATTGGTGCGATTGCAAGATTTGAAAAAACAAAACCTTGAAAAATTCGTTTCCGACACTCTTTCAGAACACGTAGATCTATATCGACAGTTAGTTGTATAACGAGTTGATATTCCAGGCAAAAAGTGAGTTATTTTTATGTGACCTGAAGTACATTCCCCAAGAAAAGAAAAAATTGCCAAAAAAAAAAAACGCAAACAATCGTGAAATGAATTATCCGGCTCACTACTATTATTAACGACAACTGTTTAAGGCATACTATATATTTTTACAGTAATTATTCTCTAGACATAATTTTTTTGGATTCATTTCACAACGATCAAATTGCCAACTTGTGATTTTTCTGTAAAGTTTGACATCCTACGAAAATCCTTTTCACCTCGCGACACCACGTATCGCGAAATATCGAGACGGCTCGCCGACAAAGGGTTTTCGTTAGTAATGTCATTCTCGAACTTCGTCCAACGAGGCGTGTACGCCGACAAATTCAATGAGAATTTCAAATGCATTCGCCACAAATACTTCTAACGGTGGTTCAGTTTTATTTCTCTCCTTATTTGACAATTTAATTTATTCGGTTCGATCCGTTTTTGAGTTTCGCATGATTCGCGGTGCAATGTGTGTCCGTCTCACATTTAACGCCGAGAAAATGAAAAAATAATAATATAAACTTAAGGAAGGAACAAAGAAAAACATAATCTCAGTATTTGTTAGTTTAAATAAATGCTAATTATGGAAGATTATGATGACAAAAAATTAAAGGCATGTTATTGATAATATAATTACTACGAGTAAAGTATGTGGATTATTTTTCATTTCTATTTCATTTCACGATTTCTTCTCTTTCCCGAACTTGGTATTTTTGCTTTTTAAAACGAGTACGAAAAGGATACACGATTTTTTTTCCTTTTTCTTATCGTTAGTCCCAAGGTGCGATGGTTGCATTTATAAGAAATAATGTTTTACGGTAGTTGATGCGTGGCATGCCACGAATTATGGATGTAGACATAATTCAAAAATTACATAGAATGTGTTTGTGTCAGAATTATAGAGCAAAAGGTTTGACGTCTCAGAGGAATACGTAGCTCTACGGAAACGAACATCTTCATAGTGTGTTTTTAACATGTTATCTGTTGAGTTCATCGCAGACCCTCCGATCAACAAAAATTCAACTGAAGCATCGAGAACTGCCAGTTAGTTTTCTCACATTCTCCTGCGTATGGAATAATGAAAACAAGATGAATACACCTGAATAAAATAGCGGAACAGAAACAAATTGTGACGTTTGCGTGCCACCTGCGAACCGTCGCAAAGACTTATCGTACAAAATGAGCTGGGTTTCTAACAGTAGAATCAAACGATTACCTAATATTAGTCTAACGTCTAGAAAATGAATATTATTTACCTAACTAACAAAAGATGTACATGTACAGGATAATATTATATATTTGTGTAATTCAATGTGTTCACTAGTACAGACAAAAACTAAACTGGTTCTCTAGTATGGCAATAAAATGTTCGTTTTAATCGTTGTCTCTTGATACGTTTCTCTCGTGCGAGGAATTTTTTACCTTTGTTGGTGCTCCTTATCGCGCCCCGGAATCGCACCAAAAAATGAGTTTGTCTTTTTAGTTTTACTTTTTGGTCCTAATAACTATTCTTTTCTCTACCATTCAAATATGCAACTGGAATTCTTCGCAGTGCCACCTCGTGGATTTTTACCATACTAGCTAAATGTTTGAAGCACTTCGGATCCAGTTATTGAAGTTCAAATGGAATTACTTATTGCGCAACGAATAACACGAATGTCAAGACACTGAAGAACGATACCGCGCTAAGTACGTATATCATAAATTGCTATCATGACAACAGCAATTATGAATTTGATTTGGTTTTGTCTGTCGTTATTGTAATCGGTTTTGCCTCTTTTCAACTTCTAAAAGACAATAATATGATGCGAACTTATCTAGAAACATTCTTGCATTTCTGTTATTCGCCGTGTTCTGATAAGCATTCGAAAAAGCATTACACAATTTCAATTCTAGATTGATTTCGTTTAACGCATTCTAACATCAACAAGTTTGTTTCTAAATGAAGTACGAATTCTATTTATATTCGTTTGTAACCTCCGACAATGTTGTGTACTATTTTTATTGAAAGGAATAAAGCCATTTAACGAATATTTTCTGCCGTCAGAACGCAATTGTCGATCACAGCTCAATCAAAAGTGTCTATACTCAAAGTATACGCACAGAATACACCGCGCGAAGCAAAAGCAGTTATGAAAGTTGTTGCCAGTGAACGGTTAATGTGACCGACCGATAGTAACCTTAGTTGCAACGATCATTAATCGGCAGTTATCGTTTGTCGTGGCGTAGTAAATATTTTATGCGTACAGATCAATACTTTGAGGATAAACGGAACGGGTTGCGAATTTACGTACATACGTACGAGAGAATGTATGCGTACCCGCGTGGGGCCCGCAGAAAGGCTCGTTTGTAAACAAGTGACTGTGCGTCGCGTGACACGAGATGGTGGCAGCGACAGTCAGCAGGCATTATAGGTATTCGTGATGTACGAGTAGGACAGTATCCCGGCTGATAAGAAATCAAAATAAGGTTACAGCCCAGTTCTGCCTCGACATATGAATAATCGAAATCCCGGTGAGCATAGCCCGATATATACATAGGACTTATATACGCGTGTTGAAATGTACAATATTGTTGATCATGAAATCTTGGCGATCGGAGAACAATTGCGCATCGACCAAATGTACGTCAGGCTCGCTGTTTATACATCTCTCGTCACTTTATCTTCAAAACTTCCGGATATAGCATCAACTGAATTGATAGTTCGATTATCATCAGGATTATTATCAGGTCGTATTGTCGAATGTATAACAAGTTTGATTGAAAATCTATCGCCAAAATTAGTTTTTGGTTAGAGAATAAATTGGCGTGGCTATGAATATACTCGAGCAAAGGTATAATCCTTAGCTTGTTATCAGACATTCGAATCCCCGTGGCGTTGCTACCGTGTAAAAATGTTGTGGAATATGAAAGTTTCATCTCAACAAGGAATTTACACGTCGTTCATAAATTCGATCGGCTGGGAATTTATTTGAATACATTCGGTCAATAACACGATACAAAATCCATTGACGGTGATATACCCTCGATGTTGGTAAACAAACGAGGTTCCTCGTCGAGTGTAATCCCTCGAGCAACACGGTGCCCTCAGTGGTTAGAGGACTTTGGGCTCGTCATTCGTTCATTCGTTTCGCAGCAGCCGGGCGGTACGAACGATCGGTTTACAGTCAGCTCGTTTCGTGTTATTCTGTAAAATTTGTCTTTTTATTTATCGACTTTCATTTACGCGATTTACAGCAATTCAGTGACTGGTTCGTGTTTTAAAGTTTGTTTATTGTAACCGAGAAGTTCGCGATTATCGTGACAAGTTTCTTCGTGGTTTTATAATTCGTGTTTTTATACCAGTGTTTACTTTCGAAAAACGATGGAACAAATTGATATGAAATTTGCGTGATTTCGTTAATCCTTAATACAAATACCACGGCGTTTTGTTTTCTATCGTTAAAACCGCTTATTTTCGAAGCTCGTGGAGTGATATCAATTGAGAATAATACCATTTGCTGATAAATATTTTCAAGAGTTATTTACCATTAAATTTCGAAAATTAGAAAAACTACTGTTGATAATTCATTAGTGTTGGTAAAAAAAATGATTGGATCGCAACTCGAGAAGAAGGTTCCTCGATCAGGCATCGACGAGTCAACCAGGTGATTTCAGCATGCGGCAGAATCTGATAGATGACATTTGGCCAACCTCAAAGCAGTACTGCATGCTGACGTGTGGCGAACGCTGCTGCCAACGAACCACCTTCAACCCCGGTGAGTCGCATGCATTTCAGTACTTCGGAATCCTAGCAACGAACACGATGGTTCGAATTGTTAGTCCTTCCGATGCCTATCTATCTTTCTCTCTCTCTTTCCTATCGCGTGGTATGATTGCATCACGAACTAATGCTTCGTGAATATCCTGTATGTCTCCCGTGCATTTTTTAGCTTTTATTGGTTAGACTCGTCGCGACGTAACGGAGAGTTTGTCAACTGATATTTTTTCAAGAAAATTGCTCGTGTTATTGCAAATAACCCCTCTTCGATTCGGATGTAGCTTACTTTCCGTTACGAAGCTTCGAGTGTCGGGTTTGGAATTGTTGTCTATGCGATTGTTGAGACGATGAACGTCTGTAGTTTCTCTTTATTGGCAATACGTCGCATTGATGACATTTTTCCGAAGAATTCAGAAAGTTCTTATTCAAGTCTGGCCAGTTTTTTTTATATCAACGATTCTCATAGATGCTCGAAATTATTTCTGACCTGGTTGATAAACGCAATTTAGACATTTTTGATCGAATATTCGATGCCTTTTATCTTAGCTTGTCAGATCTCGCACAGTACTATTAAAAGAATCAAATTCAGATTAGAAATTTAATTGTTCAGCCAGCATCACAGCAGATCGATTAGATACTCGAATAGCTTGTCAGGATGTCTAATCTTTCTAATCACCGCCACAGCTTTTTCAGATAAAAAAACAGTAAGTTAAAATCCACGGTGTGAATGCGAGTGTGAGTGTGGATTCGAGTCATTTTCGGCGGATATAGGTTGTAGGTAGGGACCAGTACGATCAGGCGCGCGCGAGTACTGGGAACGCTCGTTTTTGGAGTGTATGGACAGGAATGTATGTGAATTGTAATTTTAAGTTCGGCAGGGTGACAGATATCAGATTGAGTGGGTACATTGCGAATACTGATCTTTTTTTCCCTTGAATTGTATTTCACAGCGTCGAATTGCTTCTGTGAAATTGTCATCGCATGTTGCTCTTACAATGTTAGGAGTAACTTCTATAGACTATTGTTTTCACCAAGGATATAATATTCACTTGAGACGAATTATCTGACAATTTCGTCGTTCAATGAGTTTCATGGATAGTCGATACAATCTGATTGTGAAGCAATTCGAATGGACTAGGACGTCGCTAGCTCTGAGTTTTCGTGGTGCTCAGAGTTACGCGACGCTTCCCAAGTCTGAAGACCTCATTGAAGAGGACCGCCGGCAATCATACCACCAAAAATGCATGTGCTTTTTCTTCCTTTCCGTTTACTCTGGAGCAATAGCTTCTGGCATAATTATTTATGTTGAAAGTTGCTGCTCGCTATCACACAAATATCATTCTTACAGCTTTTTCGTACATGCTGCAGCTTGGAGCGCACATGCGACATTACTGTTCCTGCACTACGTCTCGGGATACCCCGTTTATATACATGATTAGCCACTATGCATATGGGCACGTGTTCGACTCGGGACATCCATAATTTTGAGTTTCTTGGAGCTGTGATTTTTGCAACGTTTCCGAAAATTGAAACAGTGTTTCTTTCCCATTATCTTACACAATTGAACCTCGATTATATCGACACGATCCATACTTATTCCTTCAGTGATTTTCAGTTCGAGGAATTAATTATAGATAATAATACCAGACCCGTTTCGCGCAGTGCGATTGAGCATCCTTTCATTACACATTTTTGTTTTTTGTCATTTATTTTACACCTTTTATACATTACAGTTTTCATATTTATCATAGTTACCGACCGTACACTGTATTACCTACGCGCGCACCATCTTACTCAGTAGGTACACTCACAGTCACTTGTCATTCTCTGCATAGAGATCGCATCCACGCCGCGTAAAAATACCGTCACCTAACCTCAGTTCCATTGATTTCACGGAAGTACTTCACTCAGTTTATGCAATTTTAGGTGAGTTTACCAAAAACTTATTCTATTCGATGGAAATTTTCCGAAATATGAAATCTCAATTGTTCATCGGCTTTGAAAGATTTGTTTGATCGAACGAAAATAATTTTCAGAGGTTAACAATGTCCTCGTGGAAACGAGCGGCGAAAGCCAATCAGAAAACCCATCGGGAACGTCACCAACCCGAATCTCGCGAACATTTGGGTTTGCTCGAGAAAAAGAAAGATTATAAAGCTCGAGCTGATAATTACCATGAGAAGCAAGCTACGATAAAGTTATTGCGAAAGCGAGCGCTGAACCGAAATCCAGATGAGTTTTACTTCCACATGATCAATTCGAAGTTGCGTAGCGGGCGTCACAAGGAGAAAACGAAGAAGGATAAACATACGCCGGAGCAGCTGAAACTAATGGAGACTCAAGACCTCAAGTACGTCTCTTATAAGCGGACGCTGGAGGCGAAAAAGATTGAAAAATTACAGAGCGAAATGCACGCCATAGATGCGGCGAATGAGACAAAAAATCAACACGTATTCTTTGTCGAAGATGACAACGAGGTCAAAGGCTTCGATGTTGCTAAGCGCCTGGAGACCCATCCATCGCTTTTGGATAGACGGACCAATCGTCCGAAAATATCGAAATTGCAAAAGATGAAACTTCCAGATCTGGACGAAAAAAGTCTAGCTAAAATGGAACAACAGAAACATATGGCTTACAAAGAATTGCAGAAACGAATCGACCGTGAAAGAGAATTGACGATAGTCCAACAAAAAATTGAGATCAGACGGGCATTGAAAGATAAGCGAGCAGCTAGACCTAAACAAATCAAGCGTTCTACAGCCGGCGCGCCACCCATTTACCAATGGAAGTTTGAACGGAAAAGATGAAACTTGTATAGATTAGTGGGCATAGGTTGCTGATAATTAAATGATCATTTTTATAAAAGTTGCTACATTTAGTCATTTTTCCTCGAGGAACTTCGAATGGTAACATTTTGCCATTGGACATGTCAGATGGTGTTGTCTAAGTACTATTTTATTCGGGGAAAATTATCCTGTCGTTTGTGTTACCTCTGGATTGCTCGATGAATTTACTGTTTGGAGCTAGCTGAATTTGTGGCTTGGATGTTTCAGTTTCTTCGACGTTGTCGGGATTGGGAGGGTGATTATTGAGCGTATGAATTAGCGAAGTGACGTTAAAGGCAGGTGGTATACGACTTGGGAAACTATGCGTACGGTTGTCGTACGATATCGGCAGATCATCGAAGAATGTTGAATCGTTCAGACTAGGATCGTCTGCTAAAGAAAAGTTGGTGATGCTATCGAACGATGCTGAAGGATTAACTGGAGTACCCAAATGTGGAAAAGGTGAATTTCCTTGCGGAGCAACAACATTAATTGGCCACTTAGTCTTCAGCAGAGTAAATTCTGTCGGATAATTCGATGAGACGAATATGGGTAAAATTTCCGCTTCTAACTGCGTCATTGGAATAGATACCGTATCTTGATTAACGATTTTAGAATTTCTTGCAAATCTACCGTTTCGTCTCCGCGGTATCTTACTTGCGTCGTGACTGGTTACTATTCGAGGTAGACCGTTCTTTCGACTTCGCAAAATTGTTTGCATTTTCATACCGCTGCTCTTCGTTGGACCAAAGTTTCTGGCAGTATCGATTGTTCTGGTTGAGCTTTGTTCGTCCTTGTGTTTATATCTACCCATATTTATAAGGGTGTGTTTTATGTGAAATTCTTCTATGCTTCGCTTCTCGATATTTTTGGTCCGAGCTAAAGGTTGCGTTTGGTCTGGGGATAACGTTACACCGTATGATATTCCATCGGAGGATGATATCAGCACAAATGGACGTATCTGTTCGGAGGGTTCTAAACCAGACCGGAACATTTGGCTATAAGGAATTATTTGTCCAACGGGTGGCATTTGCCCAAGGTTTGGCATTTGCCCAGCATTTGGCATCTGCCCAGTGGCTGGCAGTTGTCCAAAAGGTGGCATTTGCCCAGCGGATGGCAGTTGTCCAAAAGGTGGCATTTGCCCAGCGGATGGCATCTGTGCAGATGATGGTATTTGCCCTGTGGATGGTATTTGTCCAGATGATGGCATTTGCCCAGCGGCTGGCATTTGTCCAAAAGGTGGAATTTGCCCAGTGGATGGCATTTGTCCAAAAGGTGGCATCTGCCCAGTGCCTGGCATTTGCCCAGTGCCTGGCATTTGCCCAGTGCCTGGAATTTGCCCAGTGCCCGGCATTTGCCCAGTGCCTTGCATTTGCCCAGTGCCTGGCATTTGTCCAAAAGATGGCATTTGTCCAAAAGATGGCATTTGCCCAGTGGCTGGCATTTGCCCAGTGCCTGGCATTTGCCCAGTGCCTGGCATTTGCCCAGTGCCCGGTATTTGCCCAGTGCCCGGCATTTGCCCAGTGCCTGGCATTTGTCCAAAAGATGGCATTTGTCCAAAAGATGGCATTTGCCCAGTGGCTGGCATTTGCCCAGCGGGAGGCATTTGTCCAGTGGTTGGCATTTGCCCAGCAGGAGGCATCTGTCCAGTTGATGGCATCTGTCCTGCTGGTGGCATTTGTCCTTCTGGTGGCATTTGTCCATTTTGATTAATCGGACTATTACCATTCCCAGGAATCTGTCCCATGCCTGTCATACTAGTTGTTCCATTTGCGATAGTTGCTGGTACAGCTGAATCAGTCGACACATCAATACAGTTGTAATTTATCAACCAATATTCCTTTTTGGTCGTGATATCGAATTGCATACAGATATTAATGGATCTGCAAGTTGAACCCCGATGAGTTATTAAGATCATCACAAATTTGGTTCGCGACATACTCACCTTGCAGATTTTGTTATCTCGATAACATCCACGCAGGCAAACGAATACAGACAGTTGGGTATCGCTGTACAAATCCTGAATGCGCTGTAATCTAAAAATGAGATAGAAAACAATATCTTGTACTCAATTGAAACGTTCAACGATAGTTTCAGCTCGTTTCACATTACCAGCAACGAAAGTTCGCCGAATGACGTTCTGATTCAGTGTGATATTCAGAACCAAACCGGAGTTTTGGTAGAAGAAATTTGCGCACACTGGAAAAAGACACCAGAAGGAACAATATACAGCCCACATACAGTGATTTTGATGATGCTTACGATTTTTCGGACCACCTCCGTTCCAGAGAATGGTAACACTTTGACAACACGAACAAGTCAACGTCGTCTGGCAGGTACATGATCTTTGGTTGATGGAAACGGTTCTTTTGAACAAGAAACCAGATTGATATCCTAAAATCATGGATCGTCGTTAGTCTTTCGCCTGGTCTTACTCACCGAATCCTCGAACGTACTTTGTCGACTAGCCAAAACATGCGAGGTGAAAAACGTTGCAAGAATAATCAGCGTCGTCAAACCAATGTTAATCACAGCGTTACTCTTCATCGTTAACGATTAGAAAATCTCCGACGTATCCCGAGGAACAAATTTTATTTCACATGAATTTTCAAGTCGTTGGTCGTCGCAACGTTTCTAGGCGGAACGTAAGCCGAGCTACGTGAAACCACGAATGAAAATTGATATTCAGGATGATGTACTGTGTACAGGATGCAATTATCTCGAAAAAAACTGTCGACATATTTTTATATTTACTCTCTTCCAATTGTGTAGAAATTACATCCGTGATGTCACGTTGCATTTTCCCATAACTCCATCGCAATTATCCCCGTATCAGCGAATTAATCTATGTCACACGTATATTCGCGTACGAATAACGAACTAACTAGAAAATGCTTTGTACAAATTTCGAATCACAGTTTCGACGTCGAATTCCTTCGTTTTGGGAAACACAAATATTTTTGGCAGAAAAAAACACCTAAAAATCGATTCATCTTTGGAAAACGCGCACATCGAACGTTCGTATTGCTACAGATAATAATCCCTTCTATTCGTATTTTCAAATTAGGTTATTGGAAGAAAATAAAAAACAAATTACACGTAAGAATTAAACTTGAATTCAAATTCAAAAACTATTCCATACTCTGATCGCTATCCGAAAAACGGACATAGTTTGCCCGAGCAAGGACAATCTAAATACACAATTACTCCGCTCGTTATGCAATACGATAAACTGTTGCAAATTACTCACGGGAACAAAGTGCATTATCAATGTATATAGCACAACTGAAGACATTTATTTTTTATGCAAAGTTCACCAGTGACGCCTGAAAATTATCCAACGTTCCGTTGTTCTCCGAATAGCTGAAAAAGTATCGCGTTTTTTATGAATTATTATAAATTTCTGTATTTATTTGTCGCCCCTGTTTTTATTTTTTGAAAATTCGCGTAAGAAAATCATGTCCCATGGTGCCCAAGATGGTGACGATAAATTTCCTCCGAGTCAAAAATTCCAAAATGATTATTAATCTGCATAAAAGTCGCATGGAAGTTTTTTTTTTAAGTTAAATTTGACAAAATGGCGGTGGTTTGAAAAACAGTCGCAAATTTAGCCTTTTTTTCGACGATATTTCGTAGAAAAAAGTAGGAAGCTTTCAACAAAAAAAGCTTGCAATCGCGCAAAGAATTTGTTGTGCAAAATCGACGGAATGTGCTTAACAGTTCGCGCTATCGGATGATGGAAGAATAAAATCGATTTTTCTGAAATTTCACACCGCGACGATCCCTTAAGTATTCGATAAAACGACTTTTTCACAAAAATAGACAAACCGATAAGGAAATTTGTATGGATACGAATACTTATGGTTTATCTGACCGAGGCGAGCGGTGCGCACGATAACGCGAGGCTTCGATATTCCTGGCGACCTATTATCCAGTTACACGAATAACTTTGACATGCGAGTTTGACGTCCTGCGATTCGAATGAACGAGGAAATCCGCAGGATCGGTTAATTTCGTACTCCGAAACGAAAACTCGGTTGATCGGACCTCTGGAAGAACGCCAGGAATCTGGATACACCGATGTATGGTGTTCGTTGAAATCGCGATATTCCGCGTGGCAGAGAATAAAAAAAGGTCGGGTCATCGGCGGTGTCGCATCGCGATATCGATAGCCGATGCATCTCGCGGCCTCACTCGTGCGTCGTCGTCGTCGCCGTGGAAATCGTGCGGTGCTGTTTCTTCGCCGTGATAAATCAGATAACAGGAGCTCGATTTTAACCGATAATTACAATTGCTAATTATCGATAAATAATTAGCGTGATATTAGCGATGATTTGCAATCATTTGAAGAACCTCTCTTACAATTCTGTGCTAACGAATCTGGAAATGTTTTGGAAAGACGTCGTTGAATTACATGGTCGAATCTGGAATGATTTGATAATGCGCGGATTTATCGCGCGAGACTGTTTCGAGATGGATTATCTGTGACCGAACTGCAACAACTCGAATAAACGATGAACGAGCCGAATTTAACTCACCTCTACGTAAATAATTCAAAACGTCGTGATAAAATAAACGATTTAATTTTAATGCTCGTCGTCGTCATACTCTATGTACAAAGTTCCATTCTCGCAATTAATTATTTGATTGATCGTCTACAAATCGAACAAATCGTCGTCGTCGTCGTCGTCGTCGTCGCCATCGTACTCGTCGTTATCCGCGTCGTCGTCATCGTCATCACCACCGGGCAAAAATTCCACCTGCCCCAAACCTCCACCGTCTTCGGGTTTCACCACAGCCACGCCGTTAGCTCCAAGCCTGATGCAGTCCATTCCAACCTGCCAAAAGACCAAATACCATCAGATCACGAACAAAAATCAAGACCATCCACAACTAACCAGGAAACTGCTGAATCTTCCATTTATTTTTCTAATAAACACATGCAAATAAAATCAACAAAAAATTGGAAACATTAATCTTTTTTTTTTTTTAAAAAAGCAAACATCTTTATAATATGGAGTTGGTATACAAAACAATTATTTCTGGCCGTTGATCTGATTTTGTTTTTTATGTCAATTCGTCTAAACTTTTCCAATGCGACGAGATGTTGGTTCGCAAGATCCGAAATTTATCTCTCATCGTTGATGGAGAATCAATTTATTTTCTGTTTATTTTTTTAATGGGATACCATGATTATGTGTTTTTCGCGTTGAAATTAGACACTTTCATCGGAATTGAGCGATCGTACGTACACAGTCTGCAATAAAGGATCTTTCGCTACTTATCAGCCAATTACCGTTCGCTTGAGGGTCGTTTGTTTGGACTATTTTTTTCCATACCCTATTTCGCGAACGAGACTTTCTGAGCGAGGTGAAAAAATCGATAGAATTTTTATGGGAGAAAAAAAACATTGCGATCAGTCTTTATCAGGAGCGTAATCTCCGCGGAAATATCGGGCAACGTTCCTAATCCATGGATACTTTATCGTCGAGCAAACGAGATAATACGTTCCGTGCGAGGACACGGTTTCTGATTGGAGAGCGAAACGTGAAATGGTGGCGATTAACGTCGTTGGCAGTAATTTTGAAAAACGTCATCAAGGTTGTTGATTCTTGTTCCATACCGCGCGACTTCTTCAGCACGCCGATGATAAGTAGGTCATCGCTAGAATGTATCAATTGACGTAATTCATTCTTGTAATCGGTGCTTTTTTTTTACTTTTCAATCGAAAAATCTTTATTAGCAGAGATAATGGGTCATTCGGAGACGAGTGATGATAAACAAATGTAAAGAATGTTATCCGCGCAATAAATGTGATACGCGCGAAAAGAAAATTGACGAGCATGACGGTTATGTTCGATGCGATTACGGCGTTTATTTCGGGTGGATTGCGATGATCTAACGATCCGCGGCTCGATCTCTCGTAGTTGCGTTGTTCGTTTGCTTCGGATCGTAGAGATAAGACCGTTGACACTGACAAGTGGACAACGTAGCCGACCTTTGCCGCGCCGACGATCGCATCGCGTTACTTTCACTGCGATCTGACTCGATCGCGCGCCGATCGTGATGGAAATTGGGCGAACCGGTACGCCGATCGCGTTTCGATCGGAACGGAAGTGAAATAAATAGGCGCGCTTCCTCTCACCTTGAAAAGGGTCGTGTCACTGAATTTCCCTTCCATGTCGACGCAAGCGTGCACGTTTCTGCCTTGGAAATAAATATTGTAGAACCTTATGCACGCCCTGACGACCGGTATCCTCGGCACCGGGACGCAGAACGGTCGCGGATTCTTGCCTGAAATCATATTTTGTAAAAATGGCTGCTCGATTTCATCGCTCTTTTATTTTTCCCCGCTCGTCGACAATTTTTACACGCAGTCGGTTGATTTTTTTCGCACTTGGAACTCGAGTGGACGCTGAACGCTGCTTCTTGAGAATCTTAGTAAAATGATCTTTTTTCAATACAGTCAACCGGGAATTTCAGTTTCGTTGACATTTGTTAGCGTAGATAAAAAGTTTCAATTTATTTCAACTTTGATTTGTACATATCATTGGAAATTTAGTCTTATCTTGCGGAACATTTCATCTGAACCGAGCAATTTCATCTAACGTGATTTAAATTCAAGTCACTGGAACACGTTCGACGAGTGATTCAGTCTCGCTGAAAATATGATTTCATTTCAAATTCATTCAAAATCTAGTATGAAATTTCTGGAAAGCGAGTTCGATCGCGTGACAAATTTTATTCAATTTCATCCAAAATGTAATTTTTTTACCGTGACGAATTTTACCAAATTTTGATAAGATTATCTTTCAAATTTAATCGAAAATTCGATTTCATACCGTAACTTTTTTTTGTTGAGAGTATTGGTCTGGTGCAAATTTGTGTAAGATTGATGTAAAGATTTTGTCGGATGTGTTTGGTGAATCTATAATATCTCGTTCTGGAGATGCGAGACGAAGACCTCTATCAAGCTAGAAACACCACAACCGAAGGAGGACCAATTTCGAAAAACTGTTTGGGCAGGAATTAAGTGCTAATTAGATGCTCCACGAAAATCCATCGCCCCAATTAGGTGCTCCACCCCTTTGATTTTTTTCCGATTTTACAAGTTTTTCTTTGGACGTTTCAGCTTGAGAACATCGTCGAGTCGAATAATTTCCAAACGACGACCGATTTCGAGAAACTGTTCGCACTGGAATTAAGTGCTAATTAAATGCTCCACGAAAATCCATCGCCCGAATTAGGTGCTCCACCCCTTTGATTTTTTTTTCTATGTCCGCTGGATGTCGAGAAATCCGGAAAACACGAGGAAGACCCATCGCAAAATCATGCAAAATTCATGTTTTCGCGATTCTCGATGTGTACTGGTCGTCAAACAGCATCGGGACCATGCCCAATGGATCCAAGTCGACCCTTGCGGATCCCAAACAGTACCTAATCTTATATCTATGTCCGCTGGATGTCGAGGAATCCGGAAAACACGAGGAGGATCCATCGCAAAATCATGCAAAATTCATGTTTTTGCGATTCTCGATGTGTTCTGGTCATCGGACAGCATCGGGACCATGCCCAATGGATCCAAGTCGACCCTTGCGGATCTCAAACAGTACCTGATCTTATATCTATGTCCGCTGGATGTCGAGAAATCCGGGAAAACACGAGGAAGACCCATCGCAAAATCATGCAAAATTGATGTTTTTGCGATTCTCGATGTGTTCTGGTCATCGGACAGCATCGGGACCATGCCCAATGGATCCAAGTCGACCCTTGCGGATCTCAAACAGTACCTGATCTTATATCTATGTCCGCTGGATGTCGAGAAATCCGGAAAACACGAGGAGGATCCATCGCAAAATCATGCAAAATTCATGTTTTTGCGATTCTCGATGTGTTCTGATCATCGGACAGCATCGGGACCATGCCCAATGGATCCAAGTCGACCCTTGCGGATCTCAAACAGTACCTAATCTTATATCTATGTCCGCTGGATGTCCAGGAATCCGGAAAACACGAGGAGGATCCATCGCAAAATCATGCAAAATTGATGTTTTTGCGATTCTCGATGTGTTCTGGTCATCGGACAGCATCGGGACCATGCCCAATGGATCCAAGTCGACCCTTGCGGATCTCAAACAGTACCTGATCTTATATCTATGTCCGCTGGATGTCGAGAAATCCGGGAAAACACGAGGAAGACCCATCGCAAAATCATGCAAAATTGATGTTTTTGCGATTCTCGATGTGTTCTGGTCGTCGGACAGCATCGGGACCATGCCCAATGGATCCAAGTCGACCCTTGCGGATCTCAAACAGTACCTGATCTTATATCTATGTCCGCTGGATGTCGAGAAATCCGGAAAACACGAGGAGGATCCATCGCAAAATCATGCAAAATTCATGTTTTTGCGATTCTCGATGTGTTCTGATCATCGGACAGCATCGGGACCATGCCCAATGGATCCAAGTCGACCCTTGCGGATCTCAAACAGTACCTAATCTTATATCTATGTCCGCTGGATGTCCAGGAATCCGGAAAACACGAGGAGGATCCATCGCAAAATCATGCAAAATTCATGTTTTTGCGATTCTCGATGTGTTCTGGTCATCGGACAGCATCGGGACCATGCCCAATGGATCCAAGTCGACCCTTGCGGATCTCAAACAGTACCTAATCTTATATCTATGTCCGCTGGATGTCGAGGAATCCGGAAAACACGAGGAGGATCCATCGCAAAATCATGCAAAATTGATGTTTTTGCGATTCTCGATGTGTTCTGGTCATCGGACAGCATCGGGACCATGCCCAATGGATCCAAGTCGACCCTTGCGGATCTCAAACAGTACCTGATCTTATATCTATGTCCGCTGGATGTCGAGAAATCCGGGAAAACACGAGGAAGACCCATCGCAAAATCATGCAAAATTGATGTTTTTGCGATTCTCGATGTGTTCTGGTCGTCGGACAGTATCGGGACGATGCCCAATGGATCCAAGTCGACCCTTAGCAATACTTATCATTGAAAGATGATATCCCATGGAATATTATGGTGGTGGACGACTTCTAAAGCCAGAGGAAAAATGTTTTCCTTTCTTTTTTGGAATCGCCTAACCAGCATTACGCTATGTGAGTTTAATATTCTGAGACAAATCCAGTGTGCGTGAATTTTGAACAGTTTTTCCGAAATCGGTCGTCGTTCGGAAATTATTCGAATCGACGACGTTTTCAAGCTAGCAACACCACGGGTATTTTTCAAAAGATGAAGAGCACTTAATTCAGCAATAGAGCATTTAATTAGCATCTAATTAGCACTCAATTCTCAGATATCGCAGAATTCGATTCGATCATGTGGTGTTTCTAGCTTGATAGAGGTGAGACGAAGAGTTGGGCGAAGGTAACAAACTAGAGGAGAGGATTCCTCGCAATTTACCTGATATGCTTCGCGTGTAGAGGATCCTGTCGTTCATGATGACGTTCGCGGTAAATCTGAAGTCTTCCGGCTCGTATGTGACGTTGACGCACGCTTTTTGTCGAAAAGTGCTGAGAAGAATTCGCGAACAGCAGCTGCACAACCCATTCGCACATTGGCAAGGACCTTGCCTCGTAGCGCTGACTTGAGTTCCATTTCCGGTTTGTCTCGCCGCAGCGACAAGGAATTCCTCGAGTTTCGCTGGGATTCCGGGTTTCGTCGGCGCCTCGATCAATTCGTTCTCCGAGCTGCGACCTTGACCGAAGAGCAAGAACAGTCCGAGGACGAAATAAATCCCTGAAATCTTCATCTCCCACGAATATATATCCTCCGATCGACGGTTCGTCGTTTGTTGTTCGTTCGTTATCGCCTTTAAAACGTTACACCACGCGACCTTCGATCGGTATCGAATTCTGGTATTATATAAGCCCGAGCTACCGGACGCGAGAACTTGGACCCAATACCGAAGACACCTCGGTGGCGACTGGTCGTCGCACGGATGTCCGTCGATGACCTCCTTACCAGGAGAAATTCAGCCCCGATGGAACACTTTCCTATCCGTATATCGATGGCTCCTCGTTCAACTTTATTTCACCGGCTGATTGAATTAATCCATTCGTCGATTAATCAACGAACGTCAACGTCGAGAAAACAAACAAACAAATTAAATGCGACGAGGGAATAAAAGGCGTAAACCTTTTTTTCCGTTTCCCACGTTGTCAGGTGAATCACAGGTAAAACGTCTGTCTTGCAAAGATATTATAACGAATAAACGTCGCTCGGATTATCAAAAACGAAAACAACATCTAATAATGCAAATGCGAGCAACGCGCGAAAACTCATACATACCGACAAAACGGACGAGGTATTTGAAGAGAATTTCTGGTATGGGAACCAGATTAAAAAACCAATTCCGACCTAAATGAGTTGAATTCGTGTAAAAGAAAGAAAAATCGTACACCATTGCTACTGCAATTGAAAGAAGTAAAGGGAAATTCTTGGAAAACTTTCAGAACGAAGTCGATTTCACGTGATTCCACTGTGTGATTTTCAAAGTGAAACTTCAAGTGATTTCGCACTAATTTCAATCATCTCGGAGGAATTTCATATTCTTTGCGAGTGACTTCAACGATATTTCCGCAACGTGGATTTCAGAAGATCTTGTGCGAACTCGAGTGATTCTTCGTGATTTCAATTCTGATTTCATACCGAGGTGGCTCAATGATTTGGCTAGTGCGAAGCCGCTCGGAAAAAATCGTGTTTTTGTATCGACGAAAATTCGCAGTCGTCAAAAAAGGGACGTAAGTTGAATGAGAGATTAAGAAAAAAGCTGTCGCATCTATGCGTAATAATTTGCAGACTAGTCGGATTATTTATTGGGGATTAACAGTATTTTCGTTTACTCGCTAATTAAAGATTACGTTCTTAAGGGCTAAATGTTGATGAATAAATATGTATCTCGGTTCGTCACAATTTCAACTGGCCGATTTTGTCCTCGTCCTCCGGACTTAGGGTGCTAGCGTTGTCGTTGCTGCTCGAAATCGGGGTGTCGTTCGTTTCGAAATTGACCGCGTCGTAGATCTCCGGACCGGCGATCGTCGGCTGCGAGGCGTCGTTGCTGCCCTGTGGTTTTACCCAGTCGATGCCGTCGCCGCCGATCCTCACGCAGTCGAAGTGGAGAACCAGTACCGTCTCCTGAATGATTCTCGTCTCGAAGTCCATGCAAGCATGCATTCTGTTCTCTGGCATGTGGATGTCGAAGAGCCTCGCGCAGAAAGTGATTACCGGTATGTAAGGCATGGGCATGCAGAGGGGAGGTGGATTTTTGGCTGGAAATACCAAAAAAAAGATTCGCTCTTACTGAAAAATTATTTTTTTTTACAAAAAATTTCAGCATAACTGAGAATGTTGGCTGATTAATTCGGTGCGCGTGGGGTTGCAATGGAAACTTGTCTACGACGTTGGTACTGACCGGAAATTTTCGTTGAGAAAACATTTCTCTTGTTCATGTCTATGTCCATTCGAATCTCGAAGTCCAGAGGATCGTAGGTGAATTTGGTACAAGTTTCCTGGTCCAAATTGAACGAGGTAATGTTGATTCCGGCGCAGCATCCGCAGGACAAATTTTCACAGTTGCATGGTAATCCTCGAAATCCAATTTTCGAATATGGAAACCGTCCAGACTCTTCTACTTCGCCCTTCAGCGCGCTCCCCGTCGCGGGGTTGTAGTACGCGGTCATGTAGGGATCGAACGCTAAAAACAGCCAGCACATCGCTCAGTTGAATGGAAAATGCGTGGAAGTAGAACTACAATCCAGATCAATACGACATTTTCTTGACGTAACGTTAGCCTTAGTCGAATCTATATGGTCGTCATTGTTGAATGACGACTCGTCAGTTCAGGCAGCGGTTCCGACTTTTGAAAATTCCTATAGGGGTAAAAAAGGGATTAACCCTGCGGTTTTCAGTCTGCAATCCACTAGGAACCTCAAGAACCGGTGGTGTAAATGTCTGAGCTTTCAGAATATATGGTTCCGAGATCGATTTTTTATCTCAGTGTGTTCAAAATGGCGCGTCAGTGACGATACTTTTGATAAGTTTGACCTTTTCGAAAAGGTCATACTTTTCGAGAAAATGGAAGAAAAGAAAAAGGTCTTACCATTACTCATAGAATACATCAGAATTTTTTTGAAAAGTTAACTAATTTTTTTTAAATCGCAAATTTTTAAAATCTTAAAAATTGCTCACACAAAAACGTAGTCGCGCATTTCTTTCGACAAAGAAAATCCTCGAGCCGCGATCTAGTCGCAGATCTAGAAACTCGTCAAACTGCATCCAGGTCTCTCAGACTCGGTACAGCGTACCATTCATGATCGTCAAAGTTACCAAGGCCAAGTTCAAGCTACTCGAATACCTTAAAGTTTTTCGCTCACGCGATGGAACGGATTTTTTTTACAAACCTGTTCTACTACATAAAACATGAATGTTCATAATAGTGGTCCTAGACGAAATCTAAAAATGTGTACGGAAGTTAAATACACGTCACGTTTAGTAGACATAGATGACAGTACGTCTGAATGAAAAGTCTGTGATTACCGAGATCAAATCACAGATTTTAAATTTTTTTCATCATTCTATTGGAATGAAAGTAAAATAACGCGATATAAATAAATTCAATGTATTCTTGACAAAAGAAAATACGCGAATTTTTTTTTGCTTACCCGATGTAAAATTGTTGATCGCCGCGTCGCTTCGACGAAGATTAACGAGAAATACGAGAGCTACGACGAAAGCTTTGGCCATTTCGTTCGTCGTCGTTGGAACACTAAACTGAAGAAGTTGGAGGAAATTTTCGACGACGAGTGTTTACGCGATCGCGACTTCGCCCCTTCGCGACTAGTCGCGAAATGAATCCGTCGAGCTGTATGTAGGATGCACGTTGCGAGTCGTACGAGGCGAGGTGTGGCGTTGACATTGAAAGTAAAAAATGATAAATAATGCATCAGCTTTCGCTAGAAAGTGCGAAATGACCGTAGTTCTGTATTTTGTTCTCCATAATTCGCCGATAAATTATTCAGCGCGAGCGAGGATTTTTATTGTAAAAAGAATACGTGATCGAGGTTGTCGGAGAAAAGCACGGACGGTGGCAATAGGAACGCGATCGTATCAAAACTCTGGGAAGTTTTTATATTTTATGAAAAAATGTATTTAACTTTACCAACGAGACAATAAATTAGAATAAATTATATAAATATTCGTCGTAGTTATACGCGTCGAAATCGTTACGAAATATCTTTTGATTTTCCGTTATCGGACTCTATATGGCTTGATCAGGCTTCGTCGTATTCTCTTCGTCGTCTTCTTCGTCGCGGCCATCGAAGAAGCTTCTTCTACAGTCTCATCACTCTGCTCTGTCGTCCCCCTCGGATATGCCTTTGCTGTTGTTTTCTCGCGAGGATTTCCGCCAGTCCAAAACCGTAGTCTGCGTCGTCGGCCTCCGGGTCTTCAGCTTCGTTAGCCGAGATTTTATCCGCCTTCGTCTTGTCCTCGTCGGCACCGGCGAGAGCTTCGACTATGTCGTCTTCGTCGTCGTCGTCGTCCAGCAAACTCTCGTCGCTTTCCGTCGTCGCGATCTTCTCGTCTTCCGGCTTCTTTTTGTCCTCGTCTTGCACCTCCGTGCTCGCCGTAGCTTCGTCCTTCTCCTCGTCTTCGTCTTCCTCGTCATCGTCGTCGTCGTCGTCATCTACGAGGCCGTCGCCGCCCAAGATGTCTTCGTCGCTGTCTTCATCCTCCTCCTCCTCCTCCTCCTCCTCCTCCTCTTCATCCTCCACAGGCTTCGTCTGGGTCTTCACAGGGTCCGGTTTCGGTGCAGGTTTGCCAAGGCTGCTCGGTTTCTTCGTCCCGTTCGGAATCGCGTTCGCGCTGCCAGAACCGATGCTCGGCTTCTTCAGCGTCTGTTTCAAAATCGTCGCCTCCTCCGGCTTCGCCACGTACTCCTCCTCCGCGGAACTCGCTGCCGGGACCACGACGTTGTTTTGAATCACGGAACCCAGCGGTACAAGCTCATCCGCAGCAGCAGGAGTCGTTCCCTCCACCTCGGTCGCTTCTTCCACGACGGACGTAGCGCCTCCTTCGGTCACGTCATCGGCAACGCTAGCAGCTTCTTCGTCAGCGTTGGTTACTCCCTCGCCAGTTGCAGCTTCCTCTGCAGGTTTTGTCGCTTCTCCGTCAGGTTTGGCTACTTCTTCGGTAGGTTTGGCTACTTCTTCGGCTGGTTTGGCTACTTCTTCGGCTGGTTTGGCTACTTCCTCGGCTGGTTTGGCTACTCCTTCGGTAGCCTGAGTGACGCCTGCTGCAGGTTTCGAGACGGTATCGATGGGGATATCGTTTCCAGCGGGTGATCCGCTGGTTTGCGCCACATCGGCAACGATGGGAACCGCTTGAGTGGGCGGTTTGGTCAGCAGCGGGATGGAGATGGCGGGGAAAGGCGAGGGCGTCGTTGGCTTCGGTTTCTTCGGAGTGTCGTCGTCGCCGAAGATATCGAAGAGCGAGCCGAGACCGAGGGGGTCATCGTCATCGTCGTCGTCGTCGTCGTCGTCCGAGTCGGAGCTTGCCGAGGGTACCGAATTTCCGGAGGGAGCGTCGTCTTCGTCGTCGTCTTCGTCGTCATCGTCGTCGTCGTCCTCCTCGTCGTCGTCGGACCCCAAGCTGAAAATGTCGTCGTCGTCGTCGTCATCGTCCGCGCTGGAATCTGCCTCCACGACGGGCAGAGGCTCGGAGGGCCGGAGTTTCAAACCTTCGGGTCCAAATCTGAAACGCAAGTGGAAACGTTCGCCGATGAATCGATCCTCCTGTTTTCTCTCCATCCGAAAACTCCTCCTCTCCCGAACCATTGTGCCTCGCACCTACCGGAAACAACTGACGCGTAGACTGGCCTCGACGGAGCTCGAGGACTGCAACTCCAGACCCAAACAAGCCTTGAAATGATCGCCGGTATTTTCTCGCTGAATCGAGTAAATCCTACCGCAGAATTTCGAAAATCCACCAGGCAGCGGCACGCACACGGGTTTCGGGCTTTTCCCTGAAACGGCGAGAGACATCCGGATTGAAAAAACAACTCTCGCTGGGCAAACGCAGGAGAAATCATAAATCCGAGAATCGAATCCGCGATTCGCGTCACGGAGTCATCGACGGAATTAAAAACAACGTTCTCTCATCTCAACGGAGGAGAGAAAGTTTGTGACTAATCGTCTTCCCAGCAACGACCGTTCACCTCCTCTCTAAAATTACCTCATCCGAGCGGGATCGAGTCAACTTCCCGTTGAAAAAAATATTCTGTTGGCTTTTTCTCTCTTACCGCTGACGACGGTGCTGGTCAGAATGTTGTCGCCGAAGCTCAATTGCAGCGCCATGTTGTCTCCCTTCAAGTACTGAACGGACGCGCATCCTGAGCCGGGGAAAGTAACAAATTAGCGATGCAATTGTCCCCTCAATTCTCCTTTTTCCCCCCTTTTTCCATACGTATTCTAATTTTATTTTAATAATTTTTTTTCAATTCTCCTCCATTTTTTCTCTTCCTCTTTCATACAAACGTTCAAATTACCTGGACCCTTCAATTGAACCAGCGGAATGTTGAAGTCGCGACAACAATTGCAAATGTTGTCGTTGCACGTGCAATATCTGTTCACGTTGTCCGTTGCCTGTTTCAACGACATCGTCGCAACGCCCATGTGATTTTGCTTGCCCGTATTCGTCGCTCGAATTATTCTGTGCAACGTTGCTTCGTCGCGATCTGAAAACGGCGAAAAATCACGCTCTTTAATGCTCGCGAAGTAATTGCCAAGATAATTTTTACCGGCCAACTTCTTCACGAATATTCTCCATAATTCGCAAAAATGCCAGACTATTTTCTCTCCATTTCCCCGGGTACCCAAAAAAATCGGGACGAAATAAAGTAAATAAATGCGATTGGGTACATTTTTTCAAAAATGATTTTCCACGGGAAAATATAACAACGCGATCGCTTTTATTTCCATTCGCGTTGGAATTTTTTTTTCAATGCGCCTTTTTTTGGTTCTATCTTACGTTGGGAAGCGCGATACTCACCGATAACTCGCCCGTAGGCTGCGAAAGCGATGAGCAAAAATATCAGCAGCATCTCGAACACCGTCGACAGCTTCATGACTACTGAGGTGTCAGCTCCGTTTTCTCACTGCAAGAAAAATAATTCTGTTCGATTATTCGAAGAAACGTGCGCGTCGTAAAATTGCCGCGTACGTGACGAACAACGAAGAACGGATGCGTTTAGTTTGAAAATAATCGAGATGAAAATTTAAATTTTCCCACTCTACTCGTAAATTACAAACTAAGCGGTGCTTAACGATCGTCGCGTTGGTACAAAAAAATGGTAAAACGTGCCTCGTACTTCCATTATCAACATCCTACAATAATCTCAACTCCTTCTCTTTGTTTCCAAACACAATACAGATTATTCTCTTCTTCTGGAATGACAGCAAAAAAACTTAATTCTCATTTTCTCGTGGAATTTTCCTCGCGGTACAATTCGAGCTGCGCATGTGCATAAACTGGATAAAACAAAAAAAAGTCCAGCAATCAAAATTCTACTGTACACAAATCTTCCGAATTTTTTTTTAGCGTCTCTCGAAAAAAATTCAAAAAAAAAAATTATACGTACGTACAAAGTTATATACAAAGAAATTGGCCTGACGCAATTATCTATAATTTATATATAATTATATAAAATTCTATATTCAATCGCAAAATAATCATAGAACTATTCATAATTCTATATAGTTTTTTATGTTTAATTACATATAATATTTTTTTCTCGGGGACGGGAAAATTTGTTTAAAAAATTGGACTTTTTGTTCGAAACGCTTTTTCGGATTGCTTTGGTGGTATCAATGGTTTTCGTTGTTGGAATTGGGCGACGCGGAGCGGGCGAGTTAGTTAGGTGCGTTGTGCTTTGCAGAGATCTTTTTTCTTTGCCATTATCAGTTTTCAAATATGGAAACGCCCGATGATATTTATGTAATAGTCGGCGCGGTGCGCCGCGGAGGTACGGAGCATCGCGGGCGTGACCGCTTGGCCTACATCACGGTCACGGTCACGGCCGAAGCTTGGTCGCACGGATGCCAGACGCGCCGCTAACGCCACGAAATATTTACAGTAAGATGAATAAGAGCCAGGGCAACGTTGCTGAGAGGGTCCCCCGTAAAAGTCGCGAAGAAACGAGGAATCGGCGGGTTTACGATCGCGGGTGACACGAATCGCGAACGCACGCGAGGATGGAAAGAGGACCGAGTTTCTTCGTCGGTAGGTAGGTTACACGGGCATCGGACGATGCAACCCACGAAACTCGGATGTCACGCGTGACATCCTTCCGCGAAGCGTTTTACATTCGTACCTCTGCGTACGCGACGATAACGTATTCAACGCGGACGCGCTGCGCGGAACCATCGAGCTTTCGACGGACCACGACTAATTCGCACACTCGTCACGAAACGGATCGAAAATTGTAGCGGAAGACCGTTTCCGTACCGCGCGCTTTTTACCGTTGCTCGATGGTAACGTTTCGCGGAAAATGACGAATCTCTTCGCAAACATTTGCTCGATCACGGGAGAAGCGAGAAATCATTAGCGGATCGTTAACGCACATCGGATATCCATTTCTCTTCTGACTCATTTCGCCTCGATTTCGAGCGACGAAAATACGAATCTGTTTTTTTTTTTTTAAATCTATTTACTCTCCTATCATTTTTTTTATTACGACCCATGCAAATGCGTAAGGATAACCCATGTTCGACGAACAAGCCGATAAACTCGTAGAAAAACTAACTCTTGGCGAGGGACACCGAAAATAATCGGGGACGCGCGATTAGCGCGGCCTAAAACTGGCAAACGCTCAAATTCGACGCAGCAAAAGAGCTTTTGTCTCGCGAGAAAAAGCAGGAAATTAATCACGATGATAACAAATTCGAAGAAAAGTTTGTAACAAAACATCCACAGGCTGATGAGTTGGACAAAAATATTCGTAAAATGAAGGAAAGTATATGAGATCAGATATCGGAGGGAATTTTTTTTTTCGTTTTCGATCTCATTGCACTGTTGCCCTTTCGGGTCAGGCATACGGAAGCATTTAGAAAATAGCGAGACTTGGAACAGATGGTAATTTTTAACAAAGCAAAAATGGCGCTTCCGGTTTCTCGGACGTACCACGTTCTCCAGAAAGTTTCCGGTGATTACAAGAAGCAGAACGATGGCGTCCTTGTTTAGTTTTTGTACCCGTTGCTTCGCACATTAATGTAAGCCAACAAACGTTCTTCGGGTCTGTGCCCGACGCGCCGTGGCATGTGACGTGTTGTTGAAAAAAATGGGTGAGAAATGAAAAATGCGAGCGAACGTTCCGGCGAATCGGCGGAAAGTTGGGATTCGTAGAAAGATCCAATCTCGTGGAAAGGAGGTAGTTGGTGGATCGGCGTATAGCGGATCACGGTGTGTCACGGAGAGACGAGATGGGAGACGGGAGGAAGGGGTAGGAGCAAAAATGTGCGGAACCAAAAATAGTGGAAAAAGGAGAAATTTGCAAAGGGGAGAAGGAGGAGAGGTTTCTCCCACTTTGGGTGACGATTCTGTTTCGATAACAACAAGACGAGACGAGATGACGCGCGTGGATGTACGTTGCACGTCTGTCGGGATGAAGGAGGTAGGGATTAAACGGGTTTTGATTGTTGCAAAGAGGTTCTTCGCGAGATCCACTTACCTGAATATGCTCCTACGTACGCGTATATATATATATATATATGCGAGTGTATATATATAGGTGCGTGTGCGCGCGCGCGCGTGTGCGTAACGGCGGGAATTTGAATCCCTCTCGATTGTCTCTTCCGCCTCGCTTAAGTCGGGCGCGATCGCTTATCGGTTGTCGTCCTCGTCGTCGTCGTCGTTTACTTGTTCCGAGATGCGCGCCGGATCGGATAACGATGTAAAACGAGATATTTCCGTTGTTACTCCTACTTCGCTGCTCGCTACCTGTCCTCAACCGATGCCTTTTTGACTCTTAATCTTACGGAGGCCAATGTCCAACTGAAGATTCCGCTTCACTCCCCCCAAGAAACGCGTAAGTCGGTCACCTTTACCACCTCCTACCGACCCACGACGCTTCATGCAGGAAAGAAAGAGCTGGGGTAACTCCTCACCTCGCCTAGATCCACATCATCCATCCACCTCTACCGACCGACTGCAGGAACGAAACTGCATCCGTATCCGGATGACTGCGTAACGGAACGAGCGGCCAAAAAATGGACGAAAATATATCCGTCCCTCGATTTATTTCCAACGCGTCAAACACGACTCTGCTCGATTAACGCCAGCGAGGAATTTCTCCTTCTTCTTTTCTCCATCCGTTCTTCCCTTCCTTTCGTTCTTTTTTTGTTTAAATTTCCACGAATTTCCAGAAAACTCCGCCATCGGTGTACACCAGGAACGAAGCTGAACTTTCTAACGAGCTCGACTGACTTTCAATTTTGATTATGCTCGACGAAAAACGAACGAACGTCTGGAATATCGAATTCGATGGAAGAAAAGTGGAAAAGTGTTTTTTTTTCATCACTTGTGCCTGGAAAACGAGAATGAAGGTTCTACGAAGCGTTGGAAATGAATGAAGAAAATTGGGAGGTGCCTTCGCGGTCGTTTGACATTTTTTTTTTTAAAAAGAACGAAGAGATGCAAAATAATGGAACTAGAAAAAAGTTATCGAATTAGCGATCGCGATCGAGTAAAATGGAAAGTAAGAAGAAAATAGTCTTCGGTTCGCAAACTATCTATGAGGGTGAATGGGATGTACAGGTAAATTAGTTCGGGAGCATTTCATTCCTCGTGGAGTGGCGAATATAAAAAACCGTCTACCGTCATCAAATAAGTGTCATTTTTATTGAATCGAGGGAAAAACACGTCTTAGATGCGACTGCAAACGTACGGGCGCCTGTTCCAACGATCTGCGTGGAAGCCACGCGAAAATTGTCGCTGCGATTGCGAGGATTTCTCTCGTGCTCGCGTGTGACGTCATTGGCGGGGGCTTTGATACGGACGGGAGAGGAAATTATAAATATATCTGTCAAAACAAGAGCCGATGGTATTTTTCGGTGGTTAAAAAGACCTTTCTCCCGTTAGTGGGTCAAAGAAAGTTGTGAGCCCGGGAGTGGTTCACCTTGGTCGATCAATTCTCGGTCACGCGCGTACCTATTATTCTCGATCCGGTCGTCTTCAGATTTCATCCGCGGCTCTTTTCGAGGCTCCTCTTCGGATCCTCCGCGACCGCGTCGAAGATATTTTTACGTACATTTTCACGAACATCTATGCTTCGTCTTCCCTCTTCCTTCGTTATGCGACGGAGTCTCATGTAGGTCGTAGCGCGGAACAGGTTATTGACGTAATCTTATGGGAAGATTTTTGACGGGAGGATCATCCAGTTATACGTTTCCACTCTCTTCATTCCCAAAACAAATACGAGAAATCATTTTTTATCCCCTCCTCGACGAGGATACACGCTCATGCGCGTACGTAAAAATACTCGCCGAATATTTTTTCAAGGTCACGGAATTATACGTCGATCGGTTTTTCTTAATTCAGCGTATTTGGTATACCGAGAATTTAGCAGGCGCGTTATTTATCCATTTTCCATAGAAAATTGACTCGTTTTCAAACTACTTCGATTCTACTGAAATGGAATTAATGGAATTAAGGAAATTCAATTTTACTCCAATGCGACGATCCAAAACTTTTGATTCTCCATTCGTAAAATCCGACAGCTTACACGCGGCGCCAAGAGAATGCCGAAGGAGGGAAAAATTCGCGAAATTATTTGGCGCGCTGGATCTTTGGATTTACTTACCTGATGGTTTGCTTTCGCATTTGCGAATCGCAACGAACGCCTGGTATTCGGAGCTTCCTATCGACGTCGATGATTCCGTTTCGAACGTTTCTTCGTGAAATCGCTCCGACCAACCGGATATGACTCTTAGACCTTTGTAAAACTTTCAAACAATGGCTGTATGGACCGTTTAGAAATTCGCGGCAGCCTTATTTTCCCCACACCCACGCGCGATATCCTTTTGACAAAAATCCGTCTCGCCCACGACGACACGGATATTCGCGGCGAGAACCACAAGGGCGCGAGTCACTCGTAACCGATTTTTATTCTGTTACGATACGTGCGCGATTCACGCATCTACTATTCCCGCATCTCCGCTATTTTTTCCCTCCGCAAACTCGCTACCAAATTTCCGTATCATCGCGCTCGACGAAAATTCCTGATAAATTCCCTACAAAATTCCATTTAAAATCTACGAATAGCTTTCCGAAGTTCAAAACCACCTGAGAGAAATTTATTTCACTGGACTTCGTGGAATCTCCAAGACGATTTACCTGCTTCGTGATTGTTTTTTCACCCAGAACTAATTTATTTCCGACGATGAGCAGGCTCGATTTTAGTTCACGCTAATTAACGCCTCGATCATCGACCGTTAACCGCAAAATCTGCGATGCATTTTCAGAATTTATAAGAATTTATTTTTCGGATAAAGATCCATTATTTCCACGTTTCCGGTATCTTTCTTCGGTCTCGGCGGAAAAAATGTTGGATTCTCCCTCGGAAATATTTATTAGTGGCGCGATGGATTTTATACTCGTTCGTAATTCTAATCGCGGCGTTGCCTTAAGCCTAAATTCATTGGGGGTAGAATTTTCGCGCTGGAGTCCCGTTTTTTTCAACCATTTGTATTGTTTCTGCTTTTTTCCAGTGTGGAGGTTCGTCGGGAACGGAAATGGTCTGGCGCGCGAGGTGGGTTACGACGGAAACACGTCGTCGGTTCGGCGCAAAGGACATGAGACGTTGAGTAGCCGAGGGCAAGAATCAGGTCACCCGGTAACCCAGATGGGGTTCCTTGCCTTGCCGCTTGTAAGTACGTACTCGCTTCTCAACCAACGACAAAGTATCCCCGCCGAGATCCGACCAATAGCGATGTTTCATTTCAACCCACGATTTGCTCGGCGCGTATGAGACTCGCGTGCGGGTCTTCTCGGCAGATTTAAGCCTGTTCCTTGGCGGGCAGGATCTCCGAGGCTTTCCGCCTTTGGTCCACGTTTCCATACATCAGTTCGCCGCGCGGATTACTTTCGTTCGTATCCGACGTCTCGCAAGTTTTTCCACCGAATCGGTTGCGCGCGCCATGACGAGCTTCGTGAAGTTTTTTGTTATCTGCTCAGTGCTGGTGTCCGTGTCCTCCGCCGGAATCCTCGGTGAGATACAAAGCTGGAGAGTAAATTAAAAAAAAATTAAATTGCCGACCAAAAAACCCACTCGAGTAAAATTTTGCGTTCAGTTCTCACCATGCACCGGATATATTTTTGGTTTTCCCTCCTTTCGCGCACATTTTCCATTTTCCATTTTCTCCCTCATCTTTCTGGCAAAAGCGAAATTTCGAGGAACGAATAACAACACGTTTTTATCGTTGGTCTTTTCGCTCGAGCGACTCGCCACGGAAGATTTTCGAATAGTTTCGATTTGGCGAATATGTGTGTCGCCCGATTTTACGCCTCGGCGAAGACGTCGCCGTGTACCCCGTTAACTCGCGGAAAATTCCAGTCGCTAGAAATCGCCGCGACGAACGGCCCACTTTCTTTCCATCGAAACGAATTTTATTATCGCTCTGCCTCCGTTCGAAATTGTTTTATTTTCCCTTTTGCCTCGAGGGCCGAGAAACTCTCGAAGATCCTCGACAGAGCCGTAATCAATTATATCTCTGCAACGTCTGACACCCAGACAGCCTCTTCTCCTGGGGCCTCGAGGAGACGGAGCCACGCTCCACGACCCCGTCGTCCAAATGCCTCTGTCAAACGTCCGGATGCCTCTGCTGCGTTGACCTGAATTTGACGTCGGCCATAGACTTGGGAGGACCGGCCTGCATCAACATCAAACAAAGGAGCGACAACGTCACGCTGAACATGAGCTACGGCGACAACGCGATGCACAACGCTACGATACGCATAGGTAAGCCGCTATCGGTTGCTCCTTTCCACCAGCAAATCGAATCACCTGCTACAATTCCAAATTTCCCGCCACTCGACCAAATCCGTGAAAAACCTACAAATCTTCAGCCTCGGTCCATCCATGATCGTCGAATATCCGAAACAATTTTGCATTTTGCATTTCAATTCGTAGGATAATTTTTATTTGCACGAACTTTTAAACTTTGTTTAGAAATTATTCGAACTGACGAATTTATTATTTGCTAACCGATGTTGTAAATAATAAAGTAGCCAAAGTATACCAAAGCAGCTAAGGAGTTTGTTCGTAGAAAATTAAAACTTTTTAATTTATTCTGCACGATTTGATATTTATATGATTAGTAAAGCAGGTTAACAGTTTTGTATTCGCCTCACCGCTGCGCTATGTCGAGTCGGGTGAAATGTAAAATAGTACCGCGTGACTTAGCTTGCTGTGGAAAACGAACGGAAACGGCGAGAGAGCTGGAATTATTCGTAGAAAATGAACGAAGGATTCGAATCGCCGAGTAGATTTTCCGCGAAAGTTTTTCTTTTCGATGATGGACGCAAATTGTTGATCGCGATTGACAGCTGAGGCGGCGAACAAGAAAACCTGCATGGATCTACTCTCCGATTTGGCGCAAATCTGTGCGAAATTCACGACGGTGAAGGAAGCCGAGGCTTCCGGATACGACGGATGTTTGGCCGTTGAACCGGCTCTTCTGGGGACGACTCAAGCGACTTACCACATCGGTTGTTTCAATTTCAACGAGGGACTCATCCGGCAATTGGAAATGTCAGTGTGAGTACAACTCGTCGACGAGGAGTCGATCGGGCTTCTCTCAATGGTATCGGGAGTTCCGATTTATTGTCATCGTTGGAGGGATGATAGTTGCCAGTTGCAGGTTTCACATTCGAAGTCGAATCTTCGACTATCAGGAAAATTCCAACAGTTTTTTTTTTCATTTAGTTTCGGTTTTTTTCCCACGACATTTTTCATCGCTTTTCCCGGATCTTGTCGCGCATACGTCGATTTGTCACGCGCTTCCGTCACGTTTTTTCAAAGTCAAAGTTTTACTCGTCACGGGTGCACGAACCGTATACGAAATGACTAGGCGATGTTGTCCAGCGATCGTGAAGCGTGAAACAATTACCAATTAACAATAGAACGCGACACTCTCTCGCCATTGTTGAAAGTTTCTCCAAATGATTGTCATTCGAACGGCATTCGTCGAGTGTCGGTAAAAATGCAGTCATCCTCGGACAAAGGTCTAGAAAACGTCGCGGGAATAATTTATTTGTTCGGTATCCGTTTGTACTCGATTTATCTCTCTTCGCGAAAACTCGTTTTCGATTGGTATTCGCGCGATGCTCGACGATTTGGCGAAAGAGTGTCCATTTTTGGCCACATTTTTGGGGAGAGGCATCGAAATGGGGAAAATCTGTTTCGGACGAAATTCGAAAACGGATTGGTTTCCAAGGTCTCGTGAGCGGAAGATTGATTGTTGACAGGACCGAGGTTCCGGAAAGCACGGAGCAGCCGGAAACCGCGGGAGAGGAGGAGTACAACGCGGACGAACTGATAGCCGCTGTCTCAGCGAGTGCCGAGCAAGGAATCGCGATGTTCTCCCAGTGGCTCGGTTTGAATTTCAATCCCAAAGTGAACCAGACGACGACTCCGGAGGAGGAAGAGGAACCGGACGCACCAGCCGCAGGCTCGTCGAGACGATCTCGACAAATGGCGGACGTCCAGCAGGACGAACGTTTCAAGCAGATACTCAGCGCTCAGGACAACATTCAGAAGGAATCCGCCAAGATCGGCGCCTCGCTGAACGCCGAGACGAAATACGTCTACACCGAACCGTCGCGGCCGGAGAATTCGCCGATCTCGCGATCACAGACAGCCGAAAAATCCGTCATTCCTAACGAAGGATTGGCCATAGTTTCTCGCGAGTCCCGACGAGGCGGTCGCGCTTATAACATCCACCAACACGTCAACGAAGTCTAACAAATTTCTCGTGACTCGGCAACGTTCCCTCCGATTGGTGCCCGAAAAGCAAAGAACGGCGACACAAAAACGAAAAAACCTTGCATTATTTTTTTTTTTAATGCAGTGCTTCAGCCTGCAAAAATCAAAAACAACGAAATCGAACGTCTTCCTCTCCGAAAATGTCGCTTCATTCCGCAACTTCGCGAAAAATTCCAATAATAAGGAAGAGCAAAAAAATCTGGACACGAAAATGTATAAAAATAGGAACAATGTTTGGCTGTCGTTTGCAAAATGTACGAAAATGCCGAAAAATTTGAAGGTTTGAAGGTTTTGAAAAATTGTCGATGAAGTCAGTTTTGCACATTTTATTTCGCTGTATACCTCTAAGGACCGTGAATATCACTTTCCACGCAGCTTTCCGATCGTTTCACGATTTAATTGCCGGAATAAAAAAAAATGAAGAGAAAAACAGGAAATAGGCGAACGAAGTGGAAAAAAGGGGTGCGGAAAAGTGAATGAAAATGTGTGGGCAAGTTACGAGAGGGCGAAGGAAGATCCTAGAAGAGAAACGTTGCTACGCTTTAACAAATCGTTCTAGATTTAATTAATTTATTATGAATTAATCGTTCGTTCGTACGTCGAGTTACACGTTTGCGTTTGATTATCTGCACTCGTCCTGGGCGTACAATGGGTTATATTTTGAAGAGTAGGTACGGTATAAAAATTATACACATAGTAGATATACGTTTTCGAAGCACGATAAACATTCTAAAATATATATATATATGTAAAATGTATATATATATTTATATAAATGTATGTATGTATGCGTCGTACGGCAAACGCGTGATAGCGAGTGATAAATATATTATCGTAGTTACAAAATGTGTTTTTTGTACTTTCGTAGAAATACAAAAAATCGATTCAAGCTAACGAGATATTTCCCTCTCCGACACTTTGTCTGTTATTTTCATTTTTTTACTCCTCTCTCCGTCTTTTTGCAATTTTGTTCGAAATGTGGGAACAAGTGGGCAAAATCACGTTTTCTTCCTTTATTTTCCTCTCACCAACTCGCTTTTTTTCCTCCCTCTACTATTGACTCGTCATTCTACGTATCGAAGCGTTGATTGGTTTATTTTGTTGAGCGAAAAATTCAGTTTCCTTAAAATCTATCGACGACCAATGGAATTATTTCTCCGAAATATCGAATACAATTTAAATCGCCACTTTTTTCGTACTATCTCTAACACGTCCGGCGATTTTTTTTTTCTCCCTCGTGTCCAATCGCCGGTTACACGAATATTTAGGGTTTTTTTTTCCTGTTTCTTCTTTCCCTCCTCTTCGGAAACGAAATGATGGACTAGATGCTAAAAAGTAGATCCTAAAATTAATCGCGTCTCTAACATTATGTATTTTTTCGTTCATTTTTACCCTCGTAAAAATATTTTTGGGCTTCATCTTTGGGGCGAGCTCTGCGGGTCGTTTTTTTTTTAAATTATTTTATCCTCTTCTCTACGACGCCGATGTTTTTCTGTCTGTTCTCCCACCGATTTCGCGCGGTATCTGACTTTTTCGTGATATATTTATGTTTGCGTGTATATATTTTTATATTTATATATATATAATATCTATATATTCATAAACTATTCGTATAAAGACTACGGTTGTTAAAAAATAAATTCGATTTGCAAGTATAGATTTACGTTAGGATTTATCGTTCAGTTTTGGACTTTGGGTTTCGATTATTTCATCTTTCTTTTTTTCTTATTTCCTCGCCTCGCTAGCTATTATTATTATCGTTGCGTATTACTATTTATTACTATTATTATCGTTTCCAGTGCGTGACTTAGGCCTTCTTTATTCTTCAGTTTGTCTTTATTTTTTTTTAATTTTTTGGCTGCTTTGATTACGTTCTTGTATCGAGTTTTGAGTTTTAGCGTTACTAGGATATATTTACGTGCGTGTGGTGTATAAATATACGTGTATATATGTATATATATATACGACCGTAAGTATAGCATATGCATACGTAAATTGTTACATTATAATATTGGAAGGATACGCATAATTGTTTTTTTTTCGCTTTTTGTTCGAATTTATCGCCGAGTGCGGAAAAGTTCGGTCCTCCGATTTTTTAATTGCTCGTCTTGGATCATAGCTGTTTGTTCATTTACACGAGAATTTAACCCTCGACCACACTCCTCCGTTTTTCAGATCTCTGCAATATTTTGTGCTCCGCTGGCCTCAATTTTCACAGATCTTACGGAGATTGAAAATTGAAGGTCGTTGCAATTCGCGTGGCAAAAATGTTCGCGCGAGTTTCCAATTTCGGTCGCTACTGGAGAACCCAGTTTCAAAAAACCTCTCGTATTACCGATCCTGTCAAAAGTCTCGTCCGATCTACTCGGAATCAGGAAACTAGGCGAGGGTTGACTATTCGCTTCCGCGTTCTCGTTGATCTAGACGAAAGACAGCATAGCAAGTCGCAAAACCGTGGATGTTTCGCAATAATAACGATACTAACGACAAAGAAGGCGAATCCACGATTTTCGTAATAATATCCGTATCGGCGAGCCGTCAGCAGTTTTTAGCCAGCGCGTTCAACGCGCTGCCCATTCTCGTGGGTGATGATATTCACATATACATAATAATATAATATAATTTACACGTTACATGATATGCTTAAAAAAATGTTCACTATCTTCGTTGTGTGTCGCGCTCGCGTGATCCGCGTTACAAAAATCGAGCCTCTTAATAATAACATTGCAGCGAGGAGATCCAACGTGCAGAAAAATGTCCCGTAGGTACGACAAAAAATTCCCGAAAAAATCACCATCGCGAAAAAAGTCGGAGACGAAAGAAAAAAAAATGCCAATGCAATTTTTCGACGAGCAAACGAAACGTTCCAACTGCTGAGCTACTCTTAAATCAGCCGGCGAAAACGTAACGCGGTATAATTTTTTTCTTGCTTACGTACGTTCTTGCATATTGGAGCGAACGTCGATTATTTCGGTCGGATCACGTCGCTGCAACGCGAATAATTCTTATCGGATAAATTCGTGATAACAATAACAGTAACAATAGCATTAGCTGCAGCAATAATAATAATAATAATATAATGAGAATATTGATAATGATAGCGATAGCAATAATGACAGAAGTGTGCGTTTTTTTCGGTGGCGTGCGAAAAATCATCGTAATCATCGGAGTGCGCCTTGGTGAATTTTCATAATTGATGTTCGATCGAGACGAGTGTAAAGGAAAAATTGTCGATATGTGACGACGAGCGTGTGAAAATGTGCGTACAGTTTCGTATCATTTTTTTGGCGATACGGGAATGGCGATCACTACCGATCAACTTTCAGTACCCGTCACGTGCGACATGGTGAAAAAAGAGCCTGACATTTTTTCAGAATAATTACGGCTGCTCTATATTTCTTATTGCAGTATCGCGTTGGAAATTTCGCTCATCCAATACACGACGAGTACGATGCCAATGATTATTACTCTCGATTACACATGTTTCATCGTTTTTTTCGAATCACCTTCGCTTACTCGAAATTCCAAAACTTCAATTACTTTAAATTGCACGATTTCAATTATTTTCAATTTTGCGCTTTCGATTATTTTCCATCGCGTGTTTGCAGTTTTTTCGCCTGCAAATCCGTTCGATTCGAGCGCGAATTTCTTTCAGTTGCGTTTTCCATCGGATTCCACTTTGTACGGCGTCGATTTCGCTTTCTTTCCATTAGATTTCGATTTTCGACAATGGAAATTGTTTTCGGTCAATTATTTTCATTCTCGCGGCCGCGCGATGCTTTTTATTATTTGCAGATACGCGTCTCCGATTGTATTCGATCGCGCGGTTCGATTTCTCTCGATGCCAGGAATTTCGATTATTTGCCGATCTTATCCGTTTCGCATTATTCTCGATCGCGGATAATTGGAAGTTCAATTGTTTCCGATCGCAGGATCATTTCATTCGCCGTCATGACACGACGACGACGACAAGAAGGTACTTCGACGACGCGAAGGAGCAGGATCCGCTGCTTCTAGTTTACCGATTGCAGCGGCGTCGCGGCGCCGGACGGCGCTAAAGCCAAGGGTTCGCGTTTGCGCCTCGAAATCCGACGCCCGATGTGCAAAACTACATCCCCGGCCTTCACAGATTTGAACTCTGCGATCGCTGCGGCGTGCGTCATCCCGTGGAGAGGTTTCGAATTTATCGATAAAATTTCATCACCTGCAAACAAACGCAAATTCCCTCGTTAACGAACCTGCGTACATCGGATAGCGAGAGGCTCGCTCGTCGATTATCACCAGCCAAATGTAGTAATCGAGTAATCTCTCACCTTCCTTCACCGTACCGAGATCCGCGGCCTGACCGGTCGGGAATATCGTCTTCACGTAAATCCCCATGTTACCACGGGGACTGTCCGTCCCTCCGACTATGCTGAAACCCAAACCCTTGTGACCTGGCCCCTTCAGGAACCTCGCCGTCATTATCGTGAACGACACGCCGCCCTTGCCTGGCCTTGGAAGAGTGCAAAACTTCGACTCTTCGCCCTCGAGATTCTCGTCGATGTCCTCCAGTTCCGAATCCGTGTTCAGACCCTCGTCGGTGTCCTGGCCACCCTGAATACGACGAGTGAGAATATTCACATTATTACACTTACGTTTCTCTTTTTTTTCCCGACAAAACAACATTTTTCGCCTCCATTTTTTGCCCAAATTCGCACTCCACAATTATTGTCATCTTTTTCGCGAGACGCGTACATTGAAACGGCAACGACTTTTCGACGGCTCCATGAAACGATCCCAGATTTTATACGTGGGCTCGACGACGAAGGACAACGCCCACGATTCTCGGCACCTTCGCATCCTATCATTTGCTGTAATTCGTGTTTTTTGTCGCCGATGATTATTCGCTTCACTTGTAAAAACATCCGACGCGTCGTTTACAATCGAGAAACGCGCGCGCGAGATTCATCGCGACACCGTCGTAAACAGATGCCTGCCAACGGCGATTCAATTTCAAAGTTACCTAAAATGCACGTAATTTTATTTTCGAACATTCGGTGCCGAAAAAAAAATCCCGTCATCGTCTAAGTTTGATTATTTTTTGCTAAAATTCTAGCACGACTAGAAATGCTCGTGGAAAATTTTCTTCTTTGGAAAATCGCAGCGTCGAAAGCATTTTGCAGAGAGGGAAACGCTAGTACCTACGAATTTCATTTTCTTCATTTTTTTTATCGCCTTTTTGCCTTCGCGAATAGAAATTCAAGCTCTGCTAAAAAAAACGTTGTTTTTATTTAGGAAAAAAGCGGGATTCGCGAAGAATAGCGGATAAAAAATAAGACGAGTTGTTGCTTGCGAGGCAACGAATTAGCAAGCATCGTCTCCGTCTTACCTGCCATATTTTCAGACTAGTTCCCGACGAGTTTGGAATGTTCGCGACGCTCTGGCTGTTCAATCTCCTCGCGTTCCTCTTTCCCGGGCTCCTCGCCGCTCCCAAGCTCGAGGGTCCTTCCTCCAGCGACGTCAGGTGCCCCGAAGACCCGGCAGACGAGCCGTTACCAACGAATCCGGTGTTACCGACTTGCCCACCAATTTTGAACTCGATGTTGCGTTTCCGGGGTGCTACCCTCGGTATGTGAACGCTTTCGTAGCTGGAATCCGAGTTGTTCCGATGCTTCGACGAGTGCAGATTTTTGTGGAAATGTACGTTTTCGTAGGAGCGATGATCTCTGGACTCGGAGTGACTTCTGGCCAAACCGTGGCCGGCCTTCTCGCGACCCTCCGCATCGTCTTGTTCGTGGTGAACGACCGTCCTCGCTTTCCTCGCCTCGTAGAGGCGACAATCGTCGTCGAAGGAATGTTTCGGTCCGTCGCGGTTCTCCGAGTGACTTCTTCGCAACGGCGCCGTTCGCGAGTCCCCGCCGAACACCACGTTCTCGTACGGCTGATCCTCGTGCCCGTTCGAATGCGACCTCGAGAAAAAACTCCCCGGACTCTTCGTCTGCGGCGAATTCGGCGCGCTGTTCTCCGTCAGCGTTTCCAAATTGTCGTGGAACGGATACGGCGGCAGCGACAGAGGCCCGTCAGCGCTCGCCTCGTCGTCACTTTCCAGCTTTGATATCGCGTCGGCGTAATTTACGCGCTGAAAACCTTGGCTCGCCGACGTACTCAACGGACTAGGAACATAAAAGTTGGAAGCATTGTCTTTCGCCGGAAATACCTCCGTCACGCTCAGCGCTTTTCGCTTGCGAATACCCGCGTTTATCTTGCTAAATTTGCTCCTCAGTACCTGTTGAATGTCCGATAATCCTTTCGAAGTACCTGGACAACAAACGAAACGTACAATAATCGATTACAAATATCCCAACAAATTGCCACCAATGAGGTACTCTTTCGTTTTTACTCGCTTCAATTTAATCAATTTTGGAATTGTATAATGTACCTAATATTTGGACGTTGATGGAAAAATCGCGGTGCTCGAAATTCACGTTTATCTGAAATTCTTCGGTTTTAAATTGGCGTTTTTCTTTCGAAGGAGCTCGACGCGACGGAGTGCTATCGGTTTTTTACCGAGGTGGACTCGGATTTGGGGCCGAGAGGAGTCTTTCGACGACGAAGAGGGGAGTGGAAGGTGGAGAGGAATTGGTAGTAGCTGTTGGAGATGGATGAACGAAATCGATTTACCTGGGAGCCTCAGCGAACTCGTCTGGAGCAATTTCTTCGGCGAGGTTCCTTCTTGAAGGGATTTGGCAGCCGGCGAGACTTCTCGACTCGTTGGCGTCGACCTGACGGCGTGTATGACGCCCCGCGGAGCTCCGGCCGACTCGATCAGAGATTCTCGCGGTTCGGAAATTTCTTGGACGGAACATCTGCGCCGCAACTTTCGCCATCGCTGACTGATGCTTTTATTCCATAAATTGATATCTGGAATTGGTCGAAGGAGACACGAGATGAGATCCGACGTCATGGGAACCCGCTGCGACGGCGGCGACGAACGGGGAGACGAGGAGCGCCGCGGAATATTGGGAGTTTGCGGGACACGCGGTTGTCAATGACTTCGAGTAATCTTATCGCTCTCCGACACTTCCAGCTCTATTGATTGAAAGTGTTGCGTAAAAACGAACCGACGACAGCGCAGATAATTCGGCTTGCGTCACATTTTTTCCTGTAAAGTCGGGAAACAACCGAGCAAAACTGTTACGGATATGCGATTGCTGATTCGAGACTGGACGATCGTGATACTACGATGTCGGATCTTTTTTCAGGTAAACACGCGCTGCGGTTGCGGAGTTACGCTACAATTTCATGGGTCATTGATACTTTTTCAGGAACTCCTGCCGCACGGATCTGGTTTCTCGAATGAATTATACGTTTGTCGCGCATCCATTTTCCATATTCCTATTCCCGTGTATTTCCTCGACGCGTCGGAAAATATCCAAATTCCGTGCATTCAAAAACCCCAAAATTCAGTGTCGTAACGAAAAAAGATTAATTCTCTCACGAAAACGAGTAAAATAAATCGAATTGCTTTTTTTTATTATTCATTTTTTTAACAATATAAATCGTCGACGAGTCAGATGCATCTTCTTCGAACGAATCTCCTATGAATGCAGAGCGAATTTCGATGCTTCGCGAAACCGGAAGAACAAATTTCATTCATTGCGTCGATTAAACAGATTCCAACGTGTTTATGAATTTGGGATCAAATTTGAATTCTTTGGAACCGAGAGAAAAAATTGGATCACGTGTCATTTTTCTTCGAAAAGTAAAACTGGTCAGCCGAATCTCCGATTCCGATCTCGCTAGGAAAGTTAACGAGCAGAAAACGACAAATATAAGAAACGATAATCGATGTGGCTTAAAAATCGTAATTCAATTGATTTAATTTAATCGAATGCAATTTGATTAATTTCATTAAAATCAATTAATTGAACTCAAAAAATATGGATGCACGTTTTTGTTGGACAGAAAATAGGCAAGCAAAATTCGCCACAAATTCCTCTATTTTGTAGACGGATTTGAAAATTGAAATTCGACGGGAAATGTTAATTTCTGTTTCGGATCCGAACGACGCGAATTTCACGGCGCGGGAAAATGGGGTGCGAGCGACCCTCGCTGGGCAGGGACAACAATAAAATAGCGGGTTACAATTACAGTTGAGTATGGTTTCCATGTTTCACGTGCTACCCTCGTCCTCCACGTGATTCGAGTATCGTTGCATGTTTTCCGAAACGGTATAACAATCCACGGGGGTTCCGATCGAGGTTAGGCTAGGTCGGCGTTTCCCGTTCTGGCGTCCCCCTCGTCCCATGCTAGTTTTCGGCGTCCCTTCGCGCTCGACTCCCCTTCGACGAAAAATAAAAATAAAAAAGCGAAAGGGTGGCTTTTATCGCGCACAAAGGCCTGTTTTTTCCATCCCCCCAGAAAAATTCCTGGGCGACCGCGATCCGATTAAAATAAAAAACCCACTCGCTTATCTCGCAGTTCCTCCCTCGTCGTCTCTCTCATTCCCGACGCGACGAACAATCGCGGCGGGGTCACCACTTAATTTCAATTGTTAATCGGAAAATGGCGATCGCCGATTTTTTCACGCGTAACGCGATGATTTTGCGAAACTTTCGGAAGTTTCTAGAAATCGAGCCAAAAGTAGCCCCCTTTTCCCGTTATTCTTCTCGACGAACGGCTCGTTTCTGCCTTCCCACATTTCATTTTCTCACCGAAATTCGAGATTTTTAGACTTTGTCGTACGCTGCTCTGTCTCCGCGGAGATTCGAGTCGTTTGGCACTTTCACTTTTCCCCACGAAAACTTATCGCTCGACCGGAACCACGCAGCCTGCAATTATTCCCTATTTTCATCTCGTTTCTCAATTTTTATTCCTCTCGTCGAGCTTGCGCTCGATCGGTCGTTTTATTCGTTCGTTCGGGCTTTTTTTGTTGGCTTTTTGTTTTCCTTTTCGATTCCCACCTTCGATGCAGTCGACGTTACGTGATCGTCGGCGGCGCGAGTGGGAACATTTCTTGGCGGCGAGTCATCGTCAATGAAATCGACTTACTGCGTCGCGCGCGATTCTCGATATTTTTCCATTTTTCCATTCGACGTTCGATCTACAGCACGTATTTCGAATACTTGTAATCGCTGATTTCCATTGCCATTTGCAACTCGAGTCGCAGTAGCTCTATGTAAAAGTACGCAAAACCGATGATTATGGCGAGCATTTTCCGAATGTTCAAGTTTCCAATGTTCCAGTTTCTCTCTCCCAAACTCGAGGTCACGGAATGTCACGCGACTTTTTCATCTGTTTGTCAACAATAATCCATAATATTTACAGTTACACGTTTCCCCCCACCCCCCTCCTCAATTTTTATTCGTCACCCGCACATTTCTTCTCCTCTCCCCATCTCAATATCGAAATCTCTCGAACAGGAGCGAAATATTTCTAGCCAAGGTGAAAAAAAATTGGAATATCTCAAACAAAATCACATTGTCGGGCACAAATTAAAAAAACTTCCGAATATTGGAGATAAAATGAAAATGACTCGATGAAATTAATTAGTAAGTAAACGAGAATGAAGTAAACGAGAAAAACATACGAGGTAAATCGGCGAAAAAAATATTTGGCTGGACCAAGTAAAAATATCTCGAATGGGACACAATAAAAAAATAAACGTCGGACGAGGTGCGAATAATTCGACCGTGAACGTGAAATATTTGAAATGTTGCGCCGATATCGAAGTAAATTTCGAACGTTACAGCGGCGTGGGAGAGATATTTGGAATGTCGTTGAAAAAAATGTGGAATGCGGTGAGAATATTTGAGGAGGTTGACGAAGTATTTCGGAGCAGGTAAAAAAATATACGCGATCCACGCGGCTTTACGGCGTCGGAGAACAACGCACTCCTCCGGAGTTGGACACGCACTGAACCACGAGTTGTGTACGAAGCTACTCCTCGTCACCGCTCCGCCGTGTTGCGTTGCGTTGCGTTGCGTTCGAGTAGGAGTTGACCGCGTTGCGTGTTGCGTGTTGCGTGTCCCCGACTCCCGGTCGAGTCGTCATCTCGCGACGAGCCGATACGCGTCATCGAAACTACGCCCCGCAAAGATACGGGAAAAAAACGCGATGAGAAAAAAAATCGAATCTCATTTCGACGCGCGTACGAGGGGGAAACAAAGCCCGATTGTCCATGTTTCCCACGGAAACCGAATTGTCCTCCGCCGATAAGATAACAATCGTGAGATTCGAGATCCGTCGTCCCTGAACTCAGCGCAATCCAAAACTCTTATCACCGTTCACGTTAAAAAATGTTGAGGCTCCATGCAAAAATCTGATCCCGAAATCCCCGACCGAAAAATGTGAAGATGGGGTAATTATCCCAACACGAAATCGGAAAACTGGGAGTACAAATTTGTACGTTCCTATTTGTGTACGAATAAAAAAAAAAGACTCGGCATTTTTTTCCGTTTTCAGCTGCACCAGCCGTTTTTTTTTTTGTTTTTCGCGCGTGTCGATTGTTTGGGGGAAAAAAAATTCCATTGCCTGTTTTTGTTTTTCGCCTCGTAAGAATGAAAAAACCGTTAGGCTACGTGACGAAAATGCTGGAGAACCGCGCAAAGAGGAGGAAAAAAACCAAGGCAGCCGGAGTGAAAGGTTGCACGTGCGTATGCTTGGTAGTATGCGTCAGGCGTCCCCTGCGCGAGCGTCGTTCCCTCGCCTCGTGGTCGCCGCGCTCGCCTCTCGCGTGAGACGCCGATCGGCCCTAGGGAACGTGCGCTAAAGAGCAAAACGCTTTGGTTCGCGAACGTTATTAAATAAGTGACACGCGACGCGCCCTCGAAGTTGCATGAGCTCAAGCGAAGAGAATGTTTGTTTGACGGCCTATTGTGGCTTTGTACATACCGAAGCCTTGCTGCCTCCGCTTCATCCGAAGAATGTGCATTGTATTTGCGCTGTACCGGTCGAAAATGCGTCGCCTTTTGTTTCTCATTTTTCGTTCACCGCCGAACAATCGACGCGAGTACAGATAACGATAAATTGAAGGAAAGGAGAAAAAAGTTGAGAACGCCGATCACGATGATGGCAGCGATATTAGACTGCAATTCGCGAGCACTCGAAGTTCGTATCGCTTCGCGAATTTCGGAAATTCTCTTCGAATGAAAAATGGCAGAAGAAATGAAATATTAAAAAAAAGAAAGACAAAAAAAAACATGAGATCGTAAGAATTAAATTTGTAAATAGATAAATACGATTTATTTTTTCAGAAGCTTACTGTCGTCCCGCTCACGTGTTTAACTGAAAAATTTCTATTTGCCACATACTTCAACGGAAAAAAATTTCATGGAAAAAAAAGTGTCGAAATGAAAGTGTTAGTAGATACGTAACTACAAAAAATTTGGGAAAAAATCACGGAGAGTTCATCTTAGGCGTAGAAGTGTGTAGATTTTTTTCCAGAATTTTCGAAGACACCGGAAAAAATGGGTGGGGGATGCATCGAGGAAGAATGCGTCGTATGCACATGAAAATTTGTGGGTCGTTCGTTTTGGAACTCGTGGATCCCAGGGAAAATCGTCGCGATGCACGTTTTAGTCGGTGTGCAGTGTTCGCGTCACGCCGAGTCGTTTCATGCTTCGAGGCAATCTGGTTTCCACTCATAAATTATGACGCGTTATTGCACGTGGCCTACGATTACGCGCGTGCGTGTAGGTTAGGGCTGGTTGACTCGCGAGAGACGCGTCTAGCCGCGGGCATCCGTTACCTACGCGACTCTTTGGCGACTGTTTTACTTAGCCCTTTTCAAGAGAAGGTCTCCTGAAAAACGTCCAACAACTGCACTTGAGATAAGAACGTTCGAACGTAGCAGATACAAACCGCCGCCATCCTGCCGCCTGTTTTTCACATCGTGCAACGGTTCAAACGCCTCCGTTATTAATCGACTTTTCATTATTCCTTTCTCCGTTTTCCTCCAATTTCCCGCACAAAAATCGATAGAAACTTCCGAGTTTTATCGGTAAATCATATTCGAATTTTCTACACGCTTTCGAACGAGCTTTATTCCACGACGTTCCCAACTCAGATTAAAAAATGCCGACGAGTGGTACGATTTCGAACGCGGAACCGAAAACCTCGCGCAAAAAATCGCTTGCAGCTGTATTTTATTTCGAGAAGAAAAATATAAAGTCAATCGTGCTCACGATTCTCTTCGAGGATTGTCTTGGAATTAATTGAAATTCCATGCTCCCTAGTTCCACGCTCCCGCGACAATTTTATCGCAGTCGATGCGCATTTGACAACAATCGATACAATTCATTTGCGGATGTACTCTACGTGACATGCGTCCTCGATTTGCCCAACATTCTCATTGCCACTTTTGTTTTTCAGACGACAATCCGTACTCTCCGAACGTGATGTTCTGCGCAAAAAAGCGAGCAGTTTCCAGTATTTTTCCCTCCACGCATTTCGACTTTTCCGTTTTGACCTTGAAATACAGACGACTGAATTTCGACGAACAAAAAATCGTATAAAAATCGTACCAACCAAAATGGAATCTCGAAGTGATATTAACGTCCGCGTCGATCAAGAAATGCTACTGGTACGATAAAACTCCACTTTGGCAAATCACGTTAAAACAACATTTTTTGCATCGCTGCATTTCTAAAATTAATTTTGAAGTCGCGAGGAGTTAAATTGAAAAAGTTACATCTTTCATTTTTCCAATAAAAAAAAAAAAAAACGCAGTGCGGTGTACGTCGATCCCGGAAATCTCGTCTCGTCGTGAGTGTAAAGACGAGGCTTATATTTTTTTACTCCTTTTTTTCGCTCGCAACTCATAATTTTACACTTCGTATTCGACTATTGTGCTACTGTTTTGAAAAAAATCGCATCGCGTTGAATTTTCGGGTAATATGTTCGTCTGCGAATCAAAATGACGAGAGTCTGTATAAATTGCTCGTTATTCGCGACGAAATACGCCGCGAGCGATTTCATATCGTTGGTAATCGGTGATGTAATCGCGACTGCAACGGCACCTCTTACAAGTCCTGTTTTCACGGCATTCGAAAGTCATTAGGAAAGGTATTGATCATTATTGAGTGGTGCTACTGTCAAATTTGTGCCACCGTCAATTGAACTGTTACGTCGCGATAAGCCTGATCCGCGTGATCACTTGTAACGCGTGCGGTGAAAAATTCGAAAATTTCAACGTTCCTCGAGATATCGATCAGTCCTTTGAAAATTAATGCTACTGCAAACAGGCGTCCGTTCACAGGCGTGTTCGGGCCAAATCAAGGCCCTTCTACCATCGGACGACGTGGAAGTTGCGAACCGCTGTTGCAATTAGAAGCAACGATGCGTACAACATGGCCTCTGCCATTGTCTGCATACAGTTAGCCGATTATTTATCACCAAACCAACACGGGAATTCCATTTAAATGTCACCTACATCGACCCATAGCTTATCGACCGAACGAGATCTCTTGCCTATTTGCAAATCACGCCGCACGAATATCCATTCTCTTCTCTCTTTCCCATCCCGATGAATCGCTTCGCACGTTTCATTAAAAATAATGGATTTTTCCTCGCAACGCAAACTTGTGATTTTTCCCCCGACTTTCGTGACCATGGTTATCCGGTTCACAAAACATCGATTTACCGACAATTTTCCCGGAAGTAAATCCACTTTGCTCTGCTATTTTTGTTGTTCGTTTGATCTTTTTTTTTTTTATTCGTTCAAATTGATTCTCCTTTCACGATCTTTTGTAAGTCAATTTGTCAACTTCGCTCCCTTCATACAGAAATGCACACGAGCGTCTGCATGTTTTCGTCAATATGCGGAAAGAAAAGAAAAAATATTGTACGATTGCGACTGGTCGAGACGAGAAATCGAGAGGAGCGAACGAAGAATGAGAAACGTACATTTGGAACGAAATGTCTCGTACACGTGTGAGCATTTTTTTTCATGCATCGCTTTAAAAATGCACGCGTACAATAACATGACTATGTTTAGCACGCAACCGCAACCGCCGGGGTCGACTCGTGGTGAGACATCGTACGTGATTGTATGCGCATGGTAAATGACCTAAAGTCTCGTGGTGATAAGACGCGAAACTACGCGGACTGTAGCAGCGGCAGTTCGTAGATCTATTTCCTTTTCCCTTCACCGAGCGCTTTCGATTTCCATGTGTGCGCGATTCACTCGTCGCGTGTTTCGCGCAAACATGCACTGTACGTAATACGTACCTACGGGCGACTGCATTTCGAATCGCGTCGAAACTGCGGGTATCGATCGGTTTGAAAAGCAAAAAAAAGACAAGGAAAACAAAAACAGAAACAAAACAGAAATGGCCCCCGCGACGAGAAGAACCAAAATTTTGATATCGCCGCGAACGACGAATTTTTTTTTCTCCCGAGTCGCGCGCGAACGAAATCGAACGATTCGATGCGTCACAGCGACTTTGATCACGCGAGCTAAAATCTGTTCGAACGTTTCTTATCCTCGAGTTGTAATCGGATCGTCAGTGGGGATTCTCTTACGATTATATCACGGTCAGGGATACGTTTTTTTATGCATTCGCTTCTGCAAATACTGAGAACGAGTCGAGACCGTTTTATCCTTCCCAGAAAGCGGATAATCTCCACGCGTACACGCATCTTTCCAGTGGAATAAATCACTTTCTTTCGAGATTGTGAATTCCGGGAGAAAGAACAACAGTTTTTTTCTTTCGCAAATGGAATATTTTCTAGTCTCAACGAAAATCGTCCAAAAAGTGAAAAAAAGTAGCTTCTCGATGAGAAACATTGTATTTGCGCACATTCCTTTCACATCTCTCTTCTGATATGGAAATGATCAAAGTTGAGAAGAGAATTCAAATTACATTCTATATTTTGCTCGTAGAGAATGCGCGAAAACTTTCGAAATTCGTCGAATTTCGTCGATTTTCTTGCGACAATATGGAAAATCGAAAGTTTGGAATTTCGGCCATTTCACGTGGATTAGCCTGTATTTAGCGCGTATACGCGAGTAGACGCGTATATCCACCCGCATCGCGCATGTAACGATTGGACGATGCAGTGCGGCAAACGCAGAGTCGCTAATGTACACGGCATTCCACGCGAACTCGCACGTGAGAAAACTAATATTTATTTAAATAATAAAAATTTCAAATTATACCTTTTCCCCAAAGATCGAGTAAAAAAATGACGAAAAAAATGTTATCTGACAAAGTTTTCACTCGCTCGTACAATAGTTTCACGATGCTATGCATAAATACTTCTATATCTTCATTTACCTAATTTTTTTATTTTGATTCTTCACCTTTTCCTGATTTTTTCGACCTTTCTATTATTTTTGCAGCCTGTTTTTCCGTTTCGTCATCATCGATTTTAATACTGGTTGAGGTTTTAGAATTTTTGGATATAACTTTCTCAAAGTTACCATTGAAACATCACGATTGCGTATCAGTAAAAAACTTTATCAGTGATCTCTCATGTTTGATTTTATTTCTGTTTGTAATTAGAGTTACAATTTCACAGATTCCATGTACATTTCTCGGTGCTTAGCCCGTAATCCGTTGAATATCAGTTGTCATTCTGACAAACGTCTCATTGTTGGTGCAACACTGCCGGTACACAACATTTAGTCGTCTTAAAAAAAATGTCGTGTATTTAGTGAGAAAACATGGTAGAGAAATATGTGTACAAAAGTCTGTAGCACTTGAGAAGCGAGCCTTATTTTTGTTACGCGAAACGTGCACAGATTCGGCTCGAGAAGTTGAATTTGTGCTGGAGACTTTGTATCCCAGCAGTCGAAACTTTTTTCTTCTCCGTAAAGCAAGACGCGTTATTTCGTTGTCCATTTTTCAGCGAGCTCTCGCGTGGATCAAGTTTTCCTCGCTCAAGTACGCGGTCAAGTCGTGCTTGCTGCACGTTTCCCCGGATGAGTCACTTGTTTTTAACCGATAGGACTTGCCGAAGATACCAACTGCCGGCTCAACTTCAACTCTTCAGCGAAAAGATGACTCGATCCAAGGGCGAGCTCGAAACGTGCGAAAAAACGTCAAGAATAGTGGAACGATCGTCGAAAACCTGTCAAGAATTTCACGCGGAAATTTTTCTAGAATGGGAAAAAGAAAAGCGAGCGGAAAAAGATTTTCGCCGGTGGATGAAAATTATCGGAATTGAGAGGCATTCCATTTTCGTAAAATGAGTATCAGGTTCGATGGAGAGTTCTTTGTTCTGGACGAACGAGCGAGAAAAGCTTACGGTAAAAAAAAAAATGTAAAGCTCCTTAAGCTTAAAATCGTCGATGTGGAATGCCGCGTATATTCGCTCGGTAACAAGTGTCAGAGGTCTCTGACACGGCAGTCTCTGTCATTTACCAGACTTCTAACCGGCTTTTAATTCTTCACTTATCACTCATTATCGCATTCGTGTTTCCGGTTGATCGTGGATTTGGATTGGCGCTTTTATTTTCAATTCATGCTCGGCTGTATTTTCCACAATGAATTTCGACCATTACGCATTTCACTACTCGCCGTTCACAAAAACAACTCGAAAATAGGTCGCCGCACGACATTAAAAGCTAACGACGATAAACAGCTGATATTTAACGCTGCCTATCTACTTTTTCGCGAGCCCCATTTTTTTTTAAAACAGCACGAATGTAATTCGTAGAATTTGCTTTCCGCATATCGCAGCTATTTTCTTCGCCACTTATCATTTTTCTGCGGAAATCGTAACCTCTTTTTGGCGCAGTTACATAAATTTTCTGGGCATTGATTACCATTTTTTTATTTCGTAGTCGTCGCTGCAATCTGCTCGGCAGGCATCGTACGATCTTTCATATTTTCTGGATCAGATTATAAACAGATGAATGTAATAGCTATTATAATTGGCATGACAAAGACTATGATTATTTTTCGTCTATTGATCGTTATCGATAGACGAATCATTCAACGCTGATCCATCGCTGACTCGTCGTCGGGAGTTATTTATTACGCGGCGATCTCGTGATATAATTTGTAATCGCGACGTGAACGACACTCGAGTACGCTTCGACGATCGACGAGTAGGTGCGCGAAACAGGAATTAAAAAAACGTCTCCCGACCTACGAGCTGGAATTTTCATTGTGATTTTGATCCGTATCGCGATTATTAAAACCGTTAAATCTCTGCTACTCCGAGATATCCCCTATTATCCGACAGATTTTAGTTCTCTACGAGTTTTATACGGATAGGATCAATTTAACGGGCTTTACGCGACGTTTGACGCGCAAAGAGAAACCCGGCAGCCCGCATCGTGCACCTGGATAACAAGTCCTACGCCCCCTTCCCACCTTCCCCCGTTTTTCACTATTACGTTATCGACCTTGCCATCAAAGCGTTCCCTAGAAAATACGAACAGAACGGATAGCATGGGTATTCTATACACATATACATCTGTATATGTATAGATTTATGTATACAGTTCAGGGAACTTATGCGAAATTATGCGTTGATAGCCAAGGAACAGCTTACGCTACTATCGACCAATAAATCGAATAGTAAATCGACCAATAAATTCTGGACCGAGAATCATCAACTTCCAGGTAGAACATTTCGTCTTCATTCACGCCGAACATCACATGTTGCATGAGAACACAATCGACGAAATTGGGAGGAACAAAAAATTCGTTCCCAAATGAAACGTTGTCATTTTGAAACTTGTTTAAAACGAAAAACTTGCTGTTCTTCTTCCAGCCTCCATTTTTTATCAGTTTAAAAAAACCTCGCACTGGAAGGAGTCGAGAATTATTGCGGGTTTTTACTGTGTCGAATAACAAAAATACGTTGAATACTCGTGAGAAACGGAATTTACGTTTTATTTGAATGCGAATGAGAAAAGAATTTTCATTTGATACGTAAAGCGAAAGAAAAATGTTGTCGAGTGGGGTAAAAAATTATTCCGTCAATTTTTAGAGTCAGTCTTATGGGAAATTTGCTCAGAGCGGTGAATTGCACGATAAGAATGAGAGGGGATGAGAGATGAAAATTTTGGTTGATTTCGAAGAGGAAACAATGACATTCAATTACAATGGGAACGGGTGACCCGTGTCCGAAGCAATTTATTAATCTATGGGGTAATTTTATGGAATTACGTCACGCTGTGTCAATTATTACCGCCGACTGACCCCCATAACCCTACGCTCGTGTCCGTAGCTCGTCTCGTCTGTCTACTTTACTCTTCGAGAAGACCCTCGCACGCGTACACGCGTGCATCATCCTCCAGATGCCCATTGCCCTATGAAAACACGTGTCGTTACAGAATCTCCCTCTCTTTCGCTTTCTCTCTTTTTATTCTCCCGTTCCAAGCATCCCGGCTTCAATTTTACTTGGAAATCCCACAAAAACCAGCCAATCGTCGACATCCGTGGCCTCGCTTCTCCCACATTCGGGTCTCTCACGATCCTCCAATTATCTCCGCCCGAAATGCAAATTCTAATCACGCTAATGATAACAGCAACGATAATTAATAATTATTATAAAAATCGTATTTTTAGGGAGCACCTTTGCGAAATTACGTCTCACGTACAAAACGCTATAATTTCACCAAGAATGCGAAAACCATAAGACGCGTATTTTTAGTAGGAAAGAGAACATGGATAACATTTCGTGGTCTCTGAGTTGATTATTATTTTCGCCGGGTGTGCCTTCGTTTTTTATTTATCTTATGCCACAGAAAATGTCAGAGCTCCTCGCGGCGTTGGGAGTCTCTAAGCTGCGATACGTCAAAACCTTCACCGACCCCAAATGTTGGAGCGCAGCCGGATTATACGAGTTCTCGACAACTGTCTCTTATGAACTCACGTGAGTAGGAGAAATTACGAGGATACGACCGGTTCAGCGACGAATGAACCGCAACGATAATTCGGTAAATAACTGTATCGCCAAGAAAACTCGTAGGCACATTTCCGAAACGACTTTCACACGTGCGTACGATTTTTTCAAATTGACAAAGCAACGTATGCAGAAAATATAGATTCTCGGGCTCGAACATGGCGGGAGATCTTTCGCGGGAAGCCGAGGTTCTCCATTAATAATTTCCATTTCCAACTGACAACACCGACATTCGCTACAATCAATTTCAGTCACCTAATCAGTTTCGAGAACAGTTACTGTTCAGCGGAGCAAACTCCGAAGATCGACGAGCCAAGGATCGGGGGAATTTCGAGGGCAGAGGTTTGCAGAGGTGGATGAGATGGACCACGTTTATCGGGGGAATAATCGTCGCGCTTCGAAATTATCGTGAGTAATGGATACTCGATCGAGGGAAGATCGATGACTGGGATGCTGGAGTATTGATAAGAGATTCCGTCGTTTATCGACTCTATTCCGAACGAGTCCTCTTCTCGACCCGTGCGATAAGACGAGGCGCCGCGCGCGTCGCGTCGTCGAGTTTATGCCGCGTGAAGCGATAGCCCCGCGCGCGATGCAAGAGTAGTGCTGTGCATCGAGTAGGTACCGCGCTTCGTAGCGAGGGAAGAGACAGATAAGGCGAGAAAGATGACATTCAGCGATGTGGTCCCCTGTTTCTTTCCTCCGTCTCCCCCCATTACTTTCCTCGCCACGGCTCATTCGCTTTAACGAGTCAAGACGATGGACGCGGCCGCGGTTGAAAAATTAACGGATCACGTATCAGGCCAATTGCGGTGGGAGTTGCGAAGAAGTAGCAACGGAGAAAAAGTGTGCCGAGAACGAACGGTAATCCGATATAAATAATCGAGCGAATCGCAGCTCCGATGTCAACCCCCTGGTCGAAATGAAAAATCAGACCGAGGAGCCGGCAGCGAGAAGAAGAAGGGGGAAAAAAGGAGGAGAAAACAGACCACGACGGTTTTCTCACCTTTCGAATCGCAGACGTCGCACAAAACCATCCTCGAATTTCCAATTTTCCACGTTTCGTCGCTAGTACGATTTTTCGGACGAATTTTCATCCATCGTCGAGTCGCGCACACGCGAACGCGTAAACGATAACGCGCACTGTTCTCGTTCCTGCCGCCGATGGGTGCCGCTGGGTTAATTTTTACGGGGTGGCATTCGAGCTGTTTGCTACGTCGATTATACCGGATTCATTGTCACTCGACTGGTGACGGTACGGTGACGGCAATGTTAACGGTTTGACAGCGAAGTTTGTACTGTCGGGAATCAGACATGTGGAGGATGGTGGGGAGGCATTTCATTGTAGCGGTGAATAGTGCCGATGGAAGGGGATGAGACGAGCGCGAGTAGCGCGGGCCGAGCGACGAGAGGAACGCGGAGAGCGATCAATATTAGGGCGTAGACTGAAGGGATGCTGGGCTACTGGAGGACGAAGAGCTTTCCTCGCCTCTCTCGTCTCGAGGACGAGGATTGCGCGGAGGAAGGAGACGCTCGAGACAAAGAAGTCCGGAAGCGACACGTTGGATTACTTCTTCCTCGGAGGAAAAAACAAACGGGGATGGAAATTAGGCGTGGCGGAATAAAAAAAACAAAAGACAAATGTTCCCCTCTGGAGCGTACTCCGGTAGGTAATCTCTATAATTGCGGGTATCGCCCCGAATTACCATCGAATTACTCCTGACCGTGGCAATTAGTTGACATTTTTTCGGAACCAACGAATCGATCCGATGCGAATTGTCGAGAATAATCGGCACGTATTTTGTAAAAATGTCGCGCGTTGCCGGGAATCGTCGAGTATTACGGCATCAATTCTGGAAAAAGCGCGGAGATATGAGTAAATAAATTGTAGTTATAGTGCTCGTTGGGGAAAATATGAGGATTCGGCATGAACGGTACAATAATTGAATATCATTGCGAGAGATAAATTTCCACGCATCGCGTTGCTTCGTGATGAATTTCATGTTTCAGCTGCCCGATTTTATCTCACCTCGTCACGTTCTGTATCGGATATCGTCTCACCGCGCTCGGCTTTGCATTATCTATGTTTAGTCTACGGTCTACCTAGGCGAGTTGGCGATAGGGAAGCCGAGGATTCGACTCGGCGTCTCCTCCTTGGCGATAAGCCACGATATATATATATATATATATATATATATATATATATATATATATATATATACACACATATATATGTGTGTGTGTGTGTGTGTGTGTGTGTGTGTGTATGTATGTATATATATGTTGGCGTGGAAATTAATGCAAGGAGGAGGATAAAAAAACAGCAACAACAACGATAGCAGAGAACGTTGCATGTCGAAATGAGAGTCGCTGAGAGCCTCGGACGAGCCTTGAAAAAATTCTGGTCGAATGCATAACGAGCAAATGAATCGTAACTTCCTGTCGGTCGGGTGGTAGCGTCGAAGGAAGTATCCGCAACGAGTGAAAAAACCTCACGGCATCGAGAGTTAAACGAGGCTCGTCGCCGAGGAGTAGGGTGATTGCGCGACGAAAATGAGCCCGAAATAATCGGTAATTTTTGATCCCGCGACGACAATTCTCGCTGACCTTTCGTTCCTACGATTTTTCCTCGCGGATTAAAATTACGAAACTACGAAGCGGAACGCGCGCGGTCTTGTTATAATAATATCAGGTCACGGAACAACTGCTGTGCGCGTTGGCGTAATTAAAAAACTTTATCGAGTACGTTGCGGGGCAAACAACGAGCGATAGTTGTTTGAGCGGTAAATTGTCCGTTGCACCGTTAGATATCGTGGATATGAATTTTTCCGAAGAAAAAGCGAAGAAAGGGGAAAAAGGGAGCTTTTAGCAGGAAAAACAGGAATGAATTATACTCGAGGCTCGCGCGGGGATCCACAGTTTGGATACGTTAAGTAAACCCATATGCAGTCACATATGTTAGCGTCCGGCACCCCGAGCTGACACATCCAAGAGTATAACGTACAACCGACCAAACGACACGGGGTCCAACCCAAACTTTTCGCCCTGCCCCGATTTTCGTACGACTAAATAGACGAGGGGTTGACGAAAGCCGAAAATAGCACGTGTGGCGGGGGGGGGGGGGGGGGGGGTAGCTTGCTGAGATCCGTGCCTCAAACTACATAGGATCTAGCGGAAGTTCGAAAAAAATTCTCCCACTAAAATCCTTGATATTCAACAAAAAAAAAAAAAAAAAAATGTCACCGGATTTATTTCTTTGCGATCTAGCAAAAATAGATTTATAAAACGAGTCGTAATTTCTAAGGCATCTGACGTAGAACCCGGCCTGCAAACTCGCTTGCATGAGGGGGAGAAACGGAGAAAATAGATATTTGGTGATATGATTTACACCATCGCAATGGTCTTCGAATTTCGGAACGAATTCGTTCCAAAAATTTTTTCGTAGGTCGTCGAGGAGCTGAGATATTTGAGCGCGAGCAGCAACCAATCGAGAGTGCAGCGTCCGAAGCGCCGTGACGTCACGTCGAGACCGCGCCGATTGGTTGACGCTGTGGAAATGAAATTGCAAATATCTCGAGTCTCGTCGGAGCTAGAGAAAAAATTCTTGGACGAATTCGTCTGGGAATTCCGCAAGGATTTTAATGGTGACGAAATAATGCGAAAATTCACGAACACGCGGTGTATTCGTGAATTCTATTGTCGCGTATAGCAAGTTCGAGTGATTTTGTTCGATTCAGCGTTGTTTTTAGCGCGTGTAATGCGACTCCGCATTTTGTGGAGTCCCGATCGATCCGTTCCAACTTTTGCTGCGTAGTTCGCGTAGAAATGATTTTTATCCTCTTTCCTATCTTTCAAAGATAAGTCCTGCCGATATTCCAATCCGATTCCACTCATTAAGGCTGGAAACAGAGGCCTGATAAGTATCGGTCCGGAAATGCTCTGTTTCCTGTTTCCAGCTCCGTTTTATTTTCATCCTTATTCATTTGTTGTTCACGTTCTTACCACGATGTAAATTTCAAATAATGTTGTTCAGATTTGATACGTATAAATAACTACGGTACAGAAATTTCTTCAATTAAACACACTGAAATTAAGACCTTTAATGATCTTCTCTAGCTAGAGAAAAAAAAACACCGCACGAAAAAAATATGCAGCCTAGAATTTGTCCGCCCGAATCATTGTTGAGAAGTAAATAACGATTCACCGTACGCCCATGAACATACGATAATTAATGGACGTTTCGCTCGATTATGGGGACAAAAATGCCAAGCATTATTTTCGTCGATAATTATTATTATGACAACGAAAAAAAAAGAAAAAAAAATCAAACGTCTCGTGGGAATTCAACTGCGCGTATTTTTGCAGCTGCAGTGCCACAAAAATACCAAGAATCGCCGATTTCGTTAATTTGGACGTCAACTGTGTCCAGGAGTAAAATCGATATCGGAGATCCATGAATGCATGGGATGGGCCAAAAATGGAAATTGATCGGATCAGCCGTCAAAAGGTCGACTACTCGGGTGAGTCAGCCGGTAGATGTTTAATTCATAAGTCACGTACCTTTGTGCTGATCCTCGCCGTCGGAATGTAATTCGACGTCGTGAAGTCTCATAGATTGTACCATTCCCTGCCAGACGCTCCTCGGGCGACTCGCACGTTTCGTTATGTCACGTTGCAAGTCGACGATTTGTTGCTCAGACTCTTTGATAAGCCCTTCAAGAATATCCGGTCGCTGCAGATGGATATTCTTGGTGTTGATCCGATTTTCGTCGGAATTATTTTCGTTCGTATCGATGGAACAGAGAGTCGCGCGACGCGACCCATCGTCGCAGCTTTTCGCACCGATTTTGCCTCCCGCGTCGATGGACTCCTCGTCTCTCCGTTTGCGTCGTGGTACTCTCGGTGCCGCATCTTTTTTGCTCGCTGCTCTAATTATCGACGGATATTTCTTCTGCTCCGTTTTATCAAGGTCATCGGTGTGACGCGTCCGCGCGGCTCTGTCCTCGCTCTTCGGGAGCCATCGATGCTTCTCCTCCGTCGTCCTCCCACTCGCGAGCTTTCCGTCGCACTCCCCGCTCCGGAAATCACTTCGGCTGCCGAAAATCTCTTCTCCCATCTTGCTCCTCGTCTTCCTCGGCGTCGCCTCCCGACTCGTCTTCGCGCTACCGGCCAGTCGAAATATTTCCTGAATTTTCGACAAATCCGCCTGAATGTCGCGACCGTGTCGACCGGGTTCTCGAATGTCGCTCAAAGACACGTTACCACGATTATCACTGTTTTTTCGCGACACCCGACAATCGCGCTCCGATGCCGGCGTCGTGCGAAGTCTTTCAAGGTCACGCAAGTTCGCCAGCATCGTAGACTGCGGCCGTTGATTCCGCGAGTTCTTCTCGATCTCGTTGTTCGTCGCCGTCGACGATCGAATCTCGGCTGCTATCGGCGAAAACGAGTACGGTCTCGTTTTTCGGACGGTTCTACCGATCGCCTCCAGCGGCGTTCTTGATTGGTCTAGAAATACCGTCTCGCGGATCTCGTGGATGTTTCGAAGCTTCGGTACCTCGATTTTCCCACTCGCGTTGCGGTAAACCAGCCGGTCGGATTTCTCCACTTCGCGACGCATTTCTGATTGCTTCCGAGCTTCCGCCAAGCTCTGCGGGTTGCTCGGGCAAATCACGCTCCTTCCGGTACCGGGAGGTCGCGTCGGGACTCTCGGCCCGCTGCAACGTAGCGGCGCCATCCGGACTAATTTTGGAGCATCCTTCGGATCGTCCGTCTGCAAACTTCCTCTGTAAACCATTTTTCCTCCTTTTTCGCCGCGGAAAATCAACAGCCAATCACATCCGGCTCATTCTTGGACGAACGCAATCTGCAACAAATTGAGTTTTCTACCGTTACAAATCGACGATCGTTTCTGCAATTTCCATGCCGGCAGGAGACGATGTTTTTCATACGTTGATTTCTTTCGCATGGTCGAACGATCGACAAACAAGTTGTACCGATATTGTTTCTCATCATTCCGCTAACAGTTCCCACCTGCGAAAACAGACCGAACTATTGATAGCTTCGTGCTTTTTTATCATCCGCATTATTTTGTTACTTTGACCGATATGTCATTTTCATTCGATACCCATCGATGAAATCAATTCGAGTGAATAACTGATAAGCGAAATCCTCGACAATAATATTATTCGCGGCGACACAAATATTTTTTTAACCCAAAGTCAATTTCCTACCGGTTCGACATTTATCTTCTGCTTTAACAGGTGACATTTCCTTTTTTCCGCGATTACCGTCGCTTTTCAAATCGCCAAGTTTTTCGAGTAAAAATTATTTTCCATTTCTAATGTTCAAAAAAAAAAAGTTTAGCTCCTCAGTGATTCTCCAAACTGGAAGTGACCCAAATCACCTTTCGAAATCACCTCCCAAATCACCTCGCGAAATAGTAATTTCTCGAGCTGACGTGTTATTTTTCTTCATATTCGCTAAAATTATGTGAATTCGTGAAAAATTCTTTACGAATTTCCGTCACCGTCATTTTTTCGTGCGCAAAAATCATATTGACAAAGAAACTATTTTCTTGCCCCCGAAATCATTTGCGATCACGTACATTTTTCACCTATCAACAAAATCAATCTACACCACGAACGACAAATATTTTCTAGTCAAGAAAATTTTCCCATTTTTGCGCGAACGTTTACGCGAATGAAAATGGTTTTTCGACGATAGATTTTCGGCGCGGAAATGATGGTCGATCAGCGGGAATTTTTCCGACGAAAAAGGAAGAAAGATGAATTCGAAGGTGGCTCGTTTCTTTCCAAGACTTTGGAAGAGGTCCGATAAAAATGCATCGTCGAAGGCCGTTCTCCACGTGGGTGTGCGACGCGTAGGTAGATTTTGTCCCACCGTGTACGAACGTCGTTTCCCGCCCGCGTGTCTTTCCATTCGTTCGTCGTTCGTTTCGTGTTGCAACCATATTTAACGTCATGATATTATGATAATACGAGCGTTTATCAGCTGAGACACGTTAAGAAATAACATTCTTTGCTTACGTCGATCGATATCGCGTCATTGGAACGGCGCTTCGAATTATTACCCACCAACAAATTTCGTTGCGAACAGCGCTCCTCTTCCTCTCGCGCCACACTGCATCCACTCGTCACTCGGGAAACGTCCTTTTTTCGATCTCTTCTTTCCTCGCTCTTTCAATATCCGATCGTCATTTTACTATTTTCCAACGGTCTCGACACTATTTCCGAACTAATTTCCGAACTGATTTCACCGCGAATTTCCTCCTATTCTCTTCTCTTCCCTCGCTACTACGTGCAACGACCGCGCTCGGTCCTGCAACCGCTCGCGAGAAATTGACGGACGGCAGTTCCCGAAAGCTGCCACTCTCGTGCGGAGGATCGTAACGCGCGCGCAACAAGCACCGAATGACACAAATGTAATCACCACATTCACGTATACACAGTTCTCCTCTCTCTCTCCCTCCTCTCTCTCTCTCTCTCTCTCTCTCTCTCTCTCTCTCTCTCTCTCTCTCTCCTCTCGGGTTCCCTCTCCACTCGCGCTCTTCGCCTCTTCGTTCCCCGAGCTCCGTATTCCTCTGACCCTCGTTCGTTCCGTTCCATTCCGGTGCCCCGTGCCGTGGCACACGAATCGCAGTGCCGGATTCACGCACCTTGGCTCCCCTCAATTAAAAAGCAACGTCGCGCGGTTCTACGTCGTACTGTGCTCGAAGAAGCTCACTTTATTCCGAATTCTGTTCCAAATCAGTAGCTCTGCGTAGTTCACTAATTTTTGCTTTCACCTCTGAATAATATCACAAACACGTCACCGAATCGTTTGTAATTTCCGCCATGATCTTCTGAATTTCGGATGAACGAGCTTTTGGATAAATTTCGATTATACGTCGCATCTCGACCGGTAGAATGCGACTTTTCTCCTACAATGATTTATTCCCAAAATTCGCCATAAGAAATTTTTTCTCGAAGGCGAAATATTACTAGAAATGTGCATCCAACGCATTATTTTTACCTCCAAAGCCACGGACTGTAATATCAAAATAGATACGCACTTTTGAAAAGGAACCCAACACCTTGGTTCGTTACGGATAATCCAAAGACTGGAACTTTCCTACTCGTATAATCGTCACTTGTCCAAAAGCTCGCTTCCCGGCGATTAGAAACGATAATTTGAGAAGAAATGCCAGGAAGAAACGTTTTTCATCAATTTTGATTCGTTCAGTGTTTGGGAAAAATTCGCTAATCGGCAACACTGCCACGCATTTACGTTTGTTACATAAAAATACATTTTTAACAGTCATTGCTCAGGTAAATTGTCAAATACATCAACCGCACCAGAAAAAAAAAGAAAAACTAATTGGTAATTCGTCAAGACATAGCTGCTTGTGTTGAAAATGTGGAAAACATTTGAGAATCGCTTTTCTTGGATGATGCCCCACGTTTTCTGTACGCAAATTCCTGAGAAAATTCTGTACGCAGGGCTAATTATTATTTTACCACCGGTGAGATTGGCCTGTCAAGATTTTACTGACATTTTCAATTTCACGTCCCGACTCTTTTTTCCTCTACACCGGAGAGACATGCCGGCCCAGATCACAAATTCTTGCACAAAGTACGAGAGAATGCAGCTATCACTACGGTGTATAATTTAGGCGTTCGCATTTCGCAATGTTAACCGTGATTGCGGAGCGGTTTATCCTTTTTTTTCCCCGCTCGTGACCTGGGTGATCATTTATCACGGCAGAAATGATTTGGAGAAAATGGTTTCAAGTGTAAGTGTCTCACATTGTTTTTTTCCACCCCACACGTTTTTTCAGGTGAGATGAAAAACGCTGGTTAATTTTCGCATTTGAAAATTGAGCGTGGAAAACGTAGAATTATACGTTTCTCATGGTAGTTCTCTTTCGATTATCACATTTTTCAAATAACTCTTTCGAGAGTTATCAAGATGAAAAATCGAGTCGATACAATAGATCGATTGATCGCATTTACCGGTGTTTTTCGTTTACGGCGAGACGATTGTTGGAATGTTTCGTAGTAACTAGGGGACAGATGAAAAGAAAAACAGGCGGCTACCATGTATGGCCAATAGATCAATGAAATTCTGACAGCTGGATTCGCGAAATGCTCGAGGGTAGTTTTCGTTCGTCTGCCTTCGCGGATTCGCGTTTGGCCCCAGCGGGGCCTCGATTTCGGAATCCAGCCCTGATCGCGAGAAGCGTGATCGACGGTGTGGCAATACAGAAGCAAAAACGGGGATCACCCACACAAATTCATCGAATCGTCGTGGGTAGAGGCTGACATTACTAGCCGCGATATTATGCCCTCTACTCTTGCACTGGTGCGGAGGCTTCTTACCCCACTCGACTATCAGACGAGCGAGGCTCTTCGCCTCGCCTCGCCTTGCCTGTAGGACTTTCGCCCGAATGCCTTGCCGTGCCTCTTCGAAGCCGTCAACAATTATTGTGCAACTTCTGTTTTATCAACAAATATCCCGTGACACTTGACGTTGTTGGAACGACCGCGACATCCGAGACAAATTTTCGAGCAACCGGACGCGCGATACCGACGTTCCTATGAATAGCAGATAACGACCGCGACGAATGAAAACTATTGTCGAGCATATTCGAAAGAAATTCCATTTGTCAGACCACATAACCGTCAAAGGCGACCAACCGAAAGGCTATCTATTCACAAAACGGCCCCTTTCGATTATAATCGAAATAATTACTTCTACATCGATGTTCTTCCCTCGATCAATAGGCGCAAACGTGTCTTTCGAACCCATCGAGCAATAATTTTGAAAACGACGAATCGTATGTCAAACTAGAATCGTAAATAGCGCCAAACAACTGGAATGGAACTAGAGGGATGAAAAAATGTGGTGGTAAAGACAGAGAGAGAGAGAGAGAGAGAGAGAGAGGGAGGGAGGAAGGGAGAGCAGAGAGAATGCAGCGGGTAGTTTGTAAAGGCAGGAAAAAATTGTGAGCATCGAGCAGATGCTCATCTCTATTCGGGTCAGCGACGTTTTTTACGGTGCGGACGAGCGGAGCTGTCAACGACGTGGTAACTCCTAATTTAGCCATACTTTCGAGTGGCTTATCGGCGTCTTTTACCTCCCACTGAACGGCTCTCGCCTCGGCTAGGAATGATTAATCGAAGGCCCTTCGCCTTCGCCTTCTCTTTCCCTCTCGTTAATAAGAAATCTCAACGGATCGTGGGTTTCGTTCCAACAACTGAAAATCGCTCTTCTCTCGAACGTTCCGATAACTTTCCACGCCACGCAGACTTGCCTATGTTTACCCATCTGCGCGTACAACGATGAACGAACACGTTTCTCTGTGTACCTAGATGGCAGACATTCGACTACGCACCGATAAAAATTCAATCGTGACCAATATAGACTTGCAGCAGATGCCAACGGCGTAGCAACCAATCATATTTCACCCAATCGAACCATTTCCTTTCGCCTCGCGACAATTTTACACCCTGTTCGTTCCGAAATTGACAAAAAAAAAACGACCACACCGATGGATATTGCACAAAGCAGATGAGCAGAACGCCAGAATCGAGATGATTGCTTTGAATGAAATAAATATGAGTCGAAAATACTCAACGCAATTTACAAATGAATTCCTGGAAAGGAATTTATTTGTAAATCTAAAATCAAATAACGGAGTAATTAACGTCTGTTTTTTCAATTAAAGAAAAAAGACCGCGCAATCGTGTAAGGCTAATCGGATAAACCGGTCGCTTCAAATCAAGATCGAGTAAGTAGCCGGCGAAAACGTAGGAAAACGGATAGAAAATATTATCGGCAAATAAAAATAGCAAAGTTTATTTGGAAATGAGGGATAAAAAGTTAGGAATAAAGCAAACCAAGAATAAAATGACTATGAATGCGATATACATGTGTACCTATGGATTCATAATTTTCCGCGTTTCAGGTACTGTTATATTTTATACAGCAATTGTATTTGTTACATGTTAAAGTTCATCAGTGGATCCTCTGTTTCACCGTTGTGGCGCGGCAAAACAGAAGGAAGGATGATTTACGTACGCTTCGTTTACTGCGCGCGGTACTCTGCCTTCCCATTGCCTTACAAGGGTTGAGTACGAACTGAAAAAATCCGAGGAACGAACAAGGAAATACATTTAAGGCCGACACGCATCCGCAACTGGGCGAGTCTCCGCGTTGTTATGCTGCCACGCGTCAAACGATCGCGACTAATAAAGACGATTTTTCAATTCGCAACATTTTTTCGCCACGAAGCAGTACAGACTAATTTGTCCACCGAAAGTGTCTTTTGAGCCACTATGCGCGTCGCTCCGGTGATCGGAGTGTGGCGAGCAACGGTGAACGAGTTATTTATCCCGCGTTTTATTACCATAACTGATACAGTTACGTCATATGCTATTCTAATTTAATAACGCGTTACGCAAGGTACGAGGAAAATCGTTGAAACTCGACATAACTTTCAGCTGTACTCCACTTTCGTCTAATCCAAGTTTTCTTTGCTCGTCGCGAATCGCGAATCACAGGACAAAGGGATAAATAAAACAGTAATTTTCTAGGATCACAAGAAAAGGTGGGATTTTTTTTCAGCATCAGCGATTTTCCAGGTACGAATTTGAAGAATTCTCGTTGAAGAAAATAGAGGCAGAGCCCAGCATCGCGTTGTTCCGGCGTGCAACCAGAAAATTAGATGAGCAGAAATCTCAAACTCGTTTTTGGGCGTTTGGATCGAGCGATTTCTTCGACTCCAGTCAAGTTCACAGATGTTTCATTGGGAAACGGAGCGTTATTCGTGGAGCGTTGAATCGCGTGAGAAGCTTGTTCCGTAACGTCATTAGGCACTGGCAAGACGTACGAGCAAATACTCGACGAAGCGGTGTGAAAAATACGAAAGAGAGCTCGCGAAATAAGAAAAGAAACGAATCCAATGATATCGATCTTCCAGCGACTCAATTTTCGACGGCAAAATGGTGTTGCGCGTTCACGATACGGAAATACAGCGAGAAACATGCTGTTTTCTCGAGTGGTTAATAGGGGCAGTCAGAAACTTGACAAAACTACCATGTTAAATCATTTTTTTCGACGGTAGTTTAATTTATTTAAAAAAATTAACGGTATCAAGCTGTTATGTTATATTTTAACTTTATTTCACCAAAAAATATTCATTTTTCTTGAAATTCGCAATAGCGAATAAATTGTACGGGGTGAACGAAAACTTCCGCGAGGAGGTGTTGCCTCCGTTCAGAGAAAATGTACCGGTTGAATTCGCAGGATTTTTTCCCAAGATTTCAACGCGAGATTATTTCCAGCTACGCGTTACGAAAGAGCTTGTAAATAGTGCGAAGGCGTATCCGAGCAGATCGCTTCCCACGATTTAATTGCTTTCCAGTATTTAGTGCAAATTCTAGCCGATTTTTAAAAAGCCGACGCCTACACGCGGCGACAAACGAGCCGCGTGATGCGAAGCGATCGTTTTAGTCGTTTTGCGATGGCCGGAGGTTCGATGATGTTGAAAAATTGTTCGAAGATCGTCGTTCTTCGTGGAACGTGCTCGGCTTTTTAATCAATCAAAGGTTACTTCCGGTCACGGAGGGCCGGAAACTCGACGCGTGCCTGCCCATATCCTGCGACTGCTAACTGTTACTTTACCTCGCGATTAACGGAGCCTTTATCCCCCGCAACGATTGCTATTCCATCAGTAAATTGATCGAACGAGTCAAAGAACTCCGCCAGTTCCTACGCAACGCGTTACTTTCGCGTCGAATCTCAATTTCGCTCGACGTCATCGTCGATATCGATCGCAATTTAATTCACATTCATTTCGCCACCTCCTTCCAACCGAGGCGTTATTTTATCAAACGTCATTGTCCGTTGCAAAACGCTCGAAACTTCGGTTAAACGCAGCCGTCCGTTTCAGAAAACGAAGCCCAACGAAATTTGGCGAAGCGTCGTAGAGCATTGAGTATTTTTTTAGCAATTTGTTTACCGTGAGAAGCGAAATGTTTGGATACGCTTGTCAATTTTTTTCATCTTCTCAGGAAGAAGCTGGGTCCGAGCCTCGGCCAATGGTTTTTACAAGGTTCGTTTTACAATTGGTCCAAGCCTCGGCGCCTGGCCTCGGACGACAATAGAACCAGGGTTGCACCGATCCTTGGAAAATAAAAGAAAAAAAAACCTGCTCAGTTTGGGGAAACAGAATAACCATAATCGATCGAGCCTTGAAGATCGAAAAGTCAGTACTGCCCAAAGTGTGGACCACGAAAAATCAGCACTGACTTTATTAATTAATCGATCAATTAATTAACTAATTGAGTCTTGATATACATACAAATATGAATATAAGTGTATAGAAAAAAAAAATTTAAACATCTTATGCAGCGGAGCATGAAAATCAAATCGAACTGAAACCTGCAGTGAGAATTGGCCAATGCTCAGTTTTTTGCACTTACAATTGTAAGACGATCGATTGGCTGTTCAGGTTTGGACCGAAGCTGGAGCAATGCTGAGCTGCCGGAGCTTCGCTGATAATGAGTGGCCCAGGAATGGGCTAATTGTCAATATTGGCAATTACTAAAGAGGCACCAAACAGCCACTTGTATCGATGGGTTGTTTGATTTTTTATTCAATTGCTCCTTGCTGGTCCGCTCTTTATACCGAACTATACTTTATAGTTCTACCACTTGGTTCGTACCAATTTTCTCTCTTTATCCACGTCGATAATTGATTTCCTGCGAAACGTATTTATATTCGCATGATGTAGATCTGTTAGGCAAAATTTACCGTTTCCTTTACGTGTCATTAATTTCGCATATTTTCCGAGGATTATGCATTCTCGCGTGACGTACACTCCTCGGCAAAATGAGACGTGTTAACGAAGAATAAAATTGCACCGAATTCACTTTCTACTCGTCGACTCGAAAAAAATGTTATGTGAGGTTGATCCTCGATTTCTACGATGATGTTTGGCGATATTTATGTTAGAATTGTCGAGATTTCAGCGGAGATATAAATGAAGATTCAGTCGTTTTGCGGTCCCCAAACGTTGATGAATCTATGGCCGTATATAAATAAACTCCGCATTCGATGGAAAGAATAAATAAAAGCCGAGTGGCTTCCAATATCTGAATATCGAGGGGAAAAAAATGAGAAACGCAATTACGACGTGCGAATGCGAGGAGAAAAGAAATTGGCGAGCGGGCGGAAAAAAAGTGTGAGAACGAGATTTCAATGGGTAATTATGTACGTCGCGTAGAGACACGAGTTTACATGATGGACGATGATTCGCGAAGACGCGTGTTCGAACGTTCACTCGCGAGTTTGTTCGCTCGAAGACGAAGATCTGTTGTTATTTGGCCCGTAGAGACACAACACCGAGCGTGGGATGGAAATGTGGAATGCCTGATTCGAGCGAAAGGTTACGTCGCTGTTACGTGGATTCGAATGGACTCGACGAAACGTTGGATGGTTAATTCTCGTACGTACATCGATGCTTATCATCACGGTGCAACGAAACTTTCATCGTAGGGTCGAGAGCAGGTAAATTTCGCGAGATTTTCTCACGGCAGAGGCCTCCGGTCTCCTCTAACGTCGTTGCTAACGAAGATCCGTCGCGAAACGCCGCGTCGCGGTGGAAAAGGTTGAGTGAAAAAAGGTCAGGAGAACCGGCGAGGTCGGCATCGAGCTCCGATTGCCGAACAGAAAATGGCGTTGCGTTCCTGCACACTGTGGGAAAATGAAGTGTTTTATGCTTGTATATTTATTTATAAAAATTATTTATCTATTTGTTTATTTATAAGCTTAGGACAAATTTTCTCAAGTCCAAAGAAACCCGAAAAATGTCAGAAAATTTGGGAATTATCGTTGGAATACCGACCAGATGGGAAATTTTGCAGTCGAGAGTCATTCGTTTCGGTGGATGGAATAAAATATGAATAAACGTAAAGAAGCTGAAAGAACGATGAAACGAATGAAACTGATTTAGCCATGATATTCTAGCAGCAGTTCGCCCAAATAATTGAAAGATGGAAGATCGAATGATCTTCGAGATGCATCGTTGAAGAGGTGAAAATGATCCTGTACACAACAGCACGTCAAATACACCACGAATATTCCCGACGAATCTAAAACTGCAGACTGCACTAGAATTTTGAGACTGGACAGCAACGCTCATCCGTGATATTTATACCGAGTTCGTGGTAAATAATTTAGAAATTTTCAAGGACGCGTAAATCTTGAGTTTTCCGTATTTTAGCAAAATCACGAAGATTCGTAGATAGATAATCGGGCTTCTTGTTACCGAATTTCCAACTGTAAGTGTACATGGTAGATGAATGGCGAGTATCGATAATGACGACGAGTAAAAATTGATTTATATCGATTCGCGGTATTGAAAAATTTGGTTAGATTTATGGCAATTATCGTGTTAGGACGTTGATTTACGAAGAACGGGTCTAACAGAATTGATCGTGTTTTAGTCACGCGAAGAACAGAGGACTCCGATAGTTATACCAGTTCAGACTCGAGTCTAAGATACCGATTTTTTCTCGGTCAACTTACAGATATGATAGATGTAATCCGGATAGGTTTTGTTTCTTGGGCGACGATGGAGGAACCGCAGGGGACCAGATCAAAAGTTCTCTGCGAAGCGTGGGCGTTTAAACGCGCCCGAAGGCTGTAGAATTCAGACGTGGAAGTTGAATGAATTATCAATCGAATATCGAAACCGAGAAGCAACGAAGGTAAACTAATTGATATGCCGCGTGTTTTTTTATTTATTTTTTTTATCACCGGGTTTATGACACGCCGCGCGAGCCGACCAATTTACATCCTCCTACGGAATTTATAAGGAAAGATATCGCGTTAATGGGGCATTACGCAATGCGAGGTTGTTACAGTGCCGGCTGTCGCTAATTAGCCCTCAGGATTCATTCGCTTCGACGACACTTCTGTTGGACGATTTTTAGCATCTTAGTAGAAAATCAGGCGCGGCGGGATTCGCGCCATTTTTGTCGGCGAATAAACGAGCGAATGTAAAAAAAAGACTAAAAATCAACTTTTGCCTCAGAAAAAATGATGTATTTTTTGAAAAAAATGCGTACATGGATATTTAACTAGTAAAGATGTGGGCGTTCTTACATTTCGTAGAGAGATGTCCACTATTTATTTTCAATCAACATTATGTCGGAAAATATTTTTGGTACATACGTTACATCCGAGTTTGTAAAATTTTAAAATTTTCGATTTATTTAAACGATTCTTAATGTTCGTCGGTTCACCCCGATTTTGTGCGTCGATTCATCTTCATCCGATGAACGTAAATGTGTCGCAATGTGTTGGCAACACGCTCGTAAGATATCTTTATCTTGGGCTTCGGTTTCATACGATGAAATTTCGTGCGACTCCTTTCGAAAAGCAATAAAACAAGCGCAAGTACTAAGCCGCCGGCTAGAACCGCCAAAATCGGTGCGACACCTCGAAGAGTAACTTCGCTGTGCGACGTCAATTCCACTGACACGGGGTGTGGAAAATGCATGCGACGGAGGCGATCCAGGATTCCAGCATCGTGAAGGGAATGGATGCTGAAACGAGATGGAATTCGAGTCGCAATAATTCGACATCATAATTACACTTCGACATATTCTCTGGACGAGGGACCAAAAATGCAACGGTTTTATTAAGGCTGATATTTTAATATTTGGACATATGTCGGTTGTATATCAATAGCCTACCGTTACTTGTTAGTCATTTTTTGGCGCGGAGGCGGCTCCGAGCTGGTAAAAAAAAAAACACGTGTGTCGCAACTGTTTTATAAAATCTGGAAATTAGTTTGTGGATAGTAAGACAGGTAGCAAGAAACACAAAAGTCCACATCATTTTTTAGTTGTTTTACTATCGACGGACTAATTTCCACATTTTATAAAACAGTTGCGACATACTTAGATTTTTTTTTACAAGTTCTAGCCGCCCTCGCGCCAGTTGTCCCAAAAACTGGCTGACAAGTGACGCTAGGCTATTGATATACAACTGATATGTGACCCGATATTAAAATACCAGCCTTTATAAAACTGTTGCATTTCTGGTCCATCGCCGCGCGATCTAGAACGAGGTACACGTTGAAAAATCATGGCTACGGAGTCGTAACAATCGATACGTTGCGCGAATCGTACGTGTACTTACCAATCATTGATCAATGCGTAGTACGGGAAATTTTTTGCCACGACCATCGCTAAGCTCATCACTTGGTCCGTTTCTATTCGGAGAACCGTGCAGGGCAAGTAAATGCCTATCGCTTCTTTCCGAACAACCTGAGTATAGAAAGCCACACGGTCCTCGCATACCTGCATCGATCAAAGCAGACAATCGATCAGGACTCGTCTCGTCCTCTATGATACACCTAGGGTTGATGCGCGCCTGACCGTAGGCAATTTGCGAGTCACGCGCGTATATACTCACCGTGCAAATTGCCTACGTTCGATACCTTTCATCGACTCACCTGTTGGAATCCTTCGATGATCGTGAGCGGCAGCTCGGATCTCTCCTTCATCAACGACCACATTTTCACTGATATCGAATCGTTGGCATTCTTTGGACAAAAAAAAATGTATCGTATAGTTACCGATGAAGGTTAAATTTTAATACTGCGGAAAGTAAACGAGTAAACGAATTTTTCTCTGCTTTCTTAATACAACAATTCGTTTGAATTATCGACTGCTTCATCTTTCGTACAAAGAATCAACGAAACATTAATTACGACGAAACGTCCCTCTTCGAAAACTACCTTACAAAAATTACAGCACGAAATAGACATTATGTGACGGCTATATGCTAATTCGTAATGGCAATCAGGGGCACTTTGTTGCGAATGAGCTCCGATCGTTTCTCACAGGTAATTGAAACTCGACAAAAATTTGTCTTTATCGCTTTCAAAATCGCGTTACGCAGCAGGCGTGTTCTATTTTGGGAGGAATTCATCGCTGTATCCGAGAGATGAATTCGAAAGAGGAAACTCGGCGAAGACGTTTTATCATGGCAATATAACGTGGAAGTTGCAGGTAATGTTACGATGTTATTTGTGTGATACATAGCTGGTATGTAACGTGGAAGTAACATGTTACGTGCCATTTGTCACATCCTAGTTACATAACTGGTAGGAACCGTGTTACCTTCGAATGTAACTGTTACATGCCAGGCACGTGACACGTTCTATAACACGTTATATTGCCGGGTAGGAAATTTCAACTTGCATGTAACGTTGGAGTAATATTACCGGTTACAATCGGCAACATCACCGTGTTTAGTGGGAAACTCGTACCGATTTCACTTACTTTGAACATGTTGTAGTCTGCGCCGTCGCGGCGCACTATCAATTCGTATGTACCGTCGTTCGC